>CAMTDV010000013.1:49760869-50360869 GCA_947069175.1 Scalesia atractyloides | reverse complement strand
TCTCAAATTTTCTCTCACAATATGAATTTTTAATAGATTTCTTTTTCACCGATTCAGTTCCTGACTCATCCTCAAAAACTTTTTCTACCACATTTTACACACATTAGAATCGCATTCAGAAGTATCTTCTAACTGCTCGTATGTCACGTCAACGGTTTCGGGTAAAAGATCTTTAGGATTAGCCACAAGTGGAGTTTTTATTTCCACATTGATTGTTTTGTCAACATTATCCGGTGATTTCTTGAAGTAATTACTCTGCATCTGGTGGTACTCTATGATGCCTAACTCCTTGATCATTATATACGTAGGCATTCTCCATTGTTTCTTCATCCTTATCAATTTGTTTAGGAAGAATGTGATCTAGGACATTCGATGCGGTAGCATAGCTTTTACAATTTTTTATCGACTCGTTCACTTTCAATTTTCATTTTTTGTAATTCTCGTATTAAAACAGTATTGTCATCAATATGTTTATTAATAGCGATTTGTTTGTCTAACACTGTGCTTTTAACATGGAAAGCGTTTGTTGATCTTTCCTGATAATTTCTTTAAACTCTTTTTCCACTTTCTGAAGCTTATTGTAAGCTTCTTGAATTTTCTTAAGATCTTCCAACAAGTTATCAGTATTGTAACGCTTCGCATTTGTAACTTTCCGTTTTTAGTAAGTTTGCTTCGCGTTTCTATTTTTGGAAAGTCCAAATCGTGTAATCGTATTTCATTTCCGAATCTTTTTAAATCTAAGGCTTTGATTGTAATCAAATTGATCAATTATATGCAATTCAAAATCTGTATACGCATTTATACTTATGTTCATGCATGTGTTAGATAAGTAATTTATAGCTTCAATTCTTCTTACATTCTTATCATATGTTTTTGAAACTAGAATGTATCAATCAAGCAAAGCAATTAATGTTTTAAACATGAAAGACATAAGCAATGGCATTTTATAAATCTTACATGATCATGTTGTTATTAATTGTCACTTAATTAGGTCTAGTTTGGATTATATAACAAGCATGCATCTAGAAATAGGCCACCATTCAATCAAATATGGCATAAACATATCATAACGCAATAAACAAACAACCAAAATATGCCACACTCCCAATCTCTTCTTGTTTCAAGAAAAACTCCCACCTAAACTCATTTAATACAACCCTAATTCAAACCCTAATCCCTCCTCTATATAAACAAGCATTTCCCCACCCATTTCCCACCTTTTCAAGCCTCCAAACATTCTCTCAAAGTTCAGAACTTTCTGCTGAAACTTTTCATCTTGCAAGTGAGTTTCAACTCACTTCCTTCTTCCTTTAAAACTTTTTGTTTCTTCTAACACCCTTGGATAACCTCTAGGAAGGTTCTCACAAGTTTTCTTGGGCAAACTAAGGTGAAACCCCACCATTTTGAGGTCCAAAAGTGTGTAAACTTTCTGACCCACTTTTTATCTTTTCAAACTTTAAAAGTTTCAAAGTTTTCCTTAGGTTTTCTTCCTCAACAATGTTTGCTAAGCCCCATGAGATGTTACCATAGGTTTTCCATGGAAATCCAAGGTGGAACAATACCATTTATAGGGCCAAACTTTCTGTTTTGGAAATTAAACTTCTAAACTTTTCTTAAACGTTTAACCATAACAACTCTATGCTACTTGTGCCTCTAATCAAGTTTATGGTTAGTGAGCTAGCTAGACTTGTTCATACAAAATCAAGAGGTATAACATGCCTCTAAACTTGTGGTTTTTACTAGGGTTTCTAACCCACAAGTGTTGAGCCATCCAAGCTTACAAGCTTGTGTATGCTGTAGGTGTGATTACATGGAGGCCTTGGCTATCCAACTTTTCAATCCACCCCTCACTTGATGATTTCCATCCATTAAGCTACGATTCACCTTCACTAAAGTAACAAGGCTACGACACGTCCCCAAACGTTGCCATGTTCGGGATGCACGCACCTAGCTTGCTTATTCGGTTCGAAGCGTAGCTTAGTGAAGTACTATATTCTTGACCATCCGGATTGTCCTTGTGGCAATTTGTGTATTTGTGAATCTTACGAAAGAGATTTAGGACGGTTATCCTCCTACCTCCATGCATGACTTCTATGACTTTTATGATATCCATGATGTGACATCCCGGTTTTTCAGATATCTTAAACGCACTACTTCACGGTTATTCATTCCTACGCTAAATTGATTCGGAGATTTAATTTACACGCTCGAAATAATTACGCTAATTTTGTGAACTTATCAAGTGAATTACGTGCTATGTGTATTAAACGTTTATACGTTCGGTGAGTTATTATGTTATATTTCGATTTCGTGATTTTTAGTTATAAAAATATATATATAGTAAATATATAGACGAATCGAACCGAGCCGCGAAACGAGTCGACCTCATTTCCTTGCGACTCAAGGGATTAACCAAAATTTGAGGTTCAAGTTATAGACCCAAACCGCCCCACCCAAGCCCTTTGCGGCCGCAAGGACCAAACCGCAAACCCTTTTCCTTTTCTTTTCCTTCTTGCACTATACATGCATGTGTTATGTTTCAAAAAAAAACACACACACACAAACCCTAGCTCTAAACCAGCCAACGGCAGCCTTCTCCCCACTCTTCCTCTCGGTCGCGACAGCCTTCCCACTCTTCCTCTCGGTCGCGATCTTCTTCAACATTAATCTTCATTGTTAAAGGTTAGGGTTTGTCATTGTTTTGCAAAGTCATATTAGGGTTTATAAACTCTTGATCATGCTTGTATGTAATGGTAGAATCATTATTATGAAAGTGTATGATGTTTAGTTTGATAAATTATGCGAGTTTGCGATTATGATGATTAGTTGGAATCAAGAATCATTAGGCTGCGTTTTGTGATAAAAACCATATATTATGATTAGGGTTTGCATGAGTATGATGTACATGATGATATATGATTGATAAATCTGTTCTTGATCGTTTATATTTAACGTCTCGATTGTTTAAGCGTGTTATATTGCGATAAAATGTTGAAATCAGGATGCTGAATGGTGTTTACAGCCAACTTCAACTGTCTGTAACTTGGTTATTATTTATCGAAAAACAGATTTTCTGAATCCTAAAACGTATATTTTTGAAAAACGCTTCTAATGGAGCTAGATTCATATTTTTCTGAGGTCGTTTGATATTTTTAAGTGGCCAATTAAGTGCAGTAACTGAAGCTGTGAAAATTCTGAAAATTTGTTAGTTGTTTATCGAGTTGGATCTCATAATCTGTAGAGAGTCGAATCACGAAATTTGTACAGCAACTGGAGATAGAAATTTTCGGGAAACTCCCACTGGAATTTTATTAATTGGATGAACGGTGATTTTTAAATAAATTCTCCCGTGGACTGCAGTCAGAAAGCGACGAATCTGACTGCAGCCTAGTATATTAATAATTATGAATAATTAGTGAAGTGTTAGGACTTGACAAATTTACATAAAATTCTATAGTTTAGTTTCCACCTTCTGTAAAAAAATTAGAATTTTTGGAACGTTGGAACTATTTTATAAAAATCCTCGAAAACAGCCTAATTATGAGTATACAAGCTGAAACTTGATAACTTGCGAATGTGTGTACCAAAGTGTTGCATGGATTGAATTGTGTTCATGATAGGTTGTTTTGATCACTATGTTGGAATGATGATACTTGCATGCATGATTGGGTTTTAGGATTTTGTTATTGTGTGTACCGCATTGTGTGTTAGTTATGTGTAGGGTTTGTATTGGTGTGATTCACACACTAACTTTAAATCAATTGACTTGTTAGGACGCAATTAACGGTCCCATCATTTGCTACTTCTGTGTTACACTAACCGAGCAACTAAAGGTGAGTTCACGGCCCCTAATTTTATCCGGTTTTAAACAACAGGGGAGAAACATGTATACACTCTACAACTCTATCTCTTTACGTTATACGAAATTAACGTCATTAAACTATTCGGTAACTAAGTTAATGTTAATGTACGTTATGGTCACTAAGCAGCTATATCACACAAGTCCTCGACAAACTCTCGGATCGTTAGTATTGGGTTAGATAGCGGGGAAATTATAAGTAGTACTACTGGGCCCGACAAGCCCCACCCGAGCTAGTCGCGCTAGCCGACCGGGTATGGTCAACAGGTGATTAATTTGGCCTAACTTCGCCATGGTCAGTGATAGGCCTGGCAACACGGAGGCACAACAGTCAGCTTCGATCGCGAACACTTACCTGACATAACTTTAGGCTCGCTACCTACATGTTAACATTGAACTTAATTACGAATCAACGATATTATTCCGGGTTAGGGATAATGGAACCAACAACATTATTATTCCGAGTTAGGAATAATGGAACATCATTATTATTCCGGGTAAGGAATAATGGAACCATCAGTATTATTCCGGGTTGGGAATAATGGAACTAAATCGTTATCCCGGGTTAGGGATAACAGGGGAAACAAACTTATAACCGAACAAATGAACTTATAAAAACCTGTGAACTCACTCTTCTTTAATGTTGACACTTGTTTCTTTACATGTTTCTCAGGACGCTAGGAGCTCTAGGTGCACTCACTTGCATTGATCAAGACATCTTTTTATCGAGTCTCATTTATGAATATTGTTTGGGTTTTTCTTTAGTTTTGGCGTTTGTGTTGGCGCTCGTTCCTTTACCTTACTTTAATGCTTCCGCTCAACTTTAAAAACTAATGCTTCCGCTAAACATTGAAACCAAACTAAGACAATTTAAAATTAACTATGAATGGTTAAACAAATGATTTTGGAAAACGTATAAACAATTCATATAGAGTCGTTCGACGTTACTAGTGTCTCAGATTCTGGTTTGTTCACACGCCTCGCGGTAAAACTCCGCAAGTGGAAATTGAGGGTGTGACAGATTGGTATCAGAGCCTCTAGCTATAGAGAACCAGGTTTGCATTAAAAGTAGACCTAAACTATAGCTGATTACACGACACTAGACTTAGTTTGGCACTGAACTGTGATATCTTGTTATGTGTTGTACTACAACTATGTTATGTAAAATATAAATGCATATTGAAATAAACTCAACTCGTAACTAACTACACAACCAACAGGCAAGGTCATCATCATCATCATCCGACAAACTTTTGCAACCAAGGGAGCCGGGGAAGGCACCTATGGTGGAACCCTCACCACCTCATGGCGTGGAGACACGCTCAGCTGTGAGAAAAAGGCTCGCTCTAGGGGAGGAGTCGTCCTCACGCCCGACCATCGCGATGCCGGTCGAACCGGTTAACTCGTTAGAAGTAGGGAACGACCTACTTAGAGATATGATAAGAAAGCAACAAGAACAACTAGAGAGAATGCATGAAACCATCCTAGCACAGGGATGGATGATACGACAATTAACAGGTAAGACTGGATCGCTCGAGGAAGAGCAACATGAGAGTAAGATAGTTCGTAACACTTTAGCTAGAGATCTTCGTGCTGAGCAGCTAAGGGCTGACTGGCTCGAAGACAGAGTTCTTGAGTCTAGCTGGAGAATTCAAGAACTAGAACAGAATCAGGCACCTGTACCAGTACCCGCACCAGCACCGGCCCCTCCAGTGCCGGTAGAGAAGAGAGGAGGATCCGGAGAGGATCCAGAGGAGGATCCGGAGGAAGACCCAGCTGTAGAAGCTGGAAACGCCGCGGAGGATGACGGCAACGATAGCGATTTGGGGGATGGAGACGTAGAAGACTGACACGTTTCGCTTATTCTATTTGCTTTCCTTCAGTCTATTTATTTTCCTACTTATGTTTAAACTTGAGATTTTATAGTAAACTGATATGTTTGGTTGGCATTTTGTAAGACGTTGAAATTTTATTTAATCGAATATTTCTTTTGACTGTTTAATTTATTTGGGTTGACATAATTTGAGGAATTATTTAAGTATGGAATAGGATAACTATATTGGATATATATACTTATCGGTGTGTGTTTATGTTGTCTTGCGAAGATCTAAAATGGCAACTGGACGTCGCGGAAACCTCAACATGACGCCCGAAGAATTAGCCGCAATGATCCAGAACAGTGAATGCTGCTCTAGCGGGTGTTCAAAACCAACCAGCAGGTAACCATTATTAAATTTTCATGGGAAAATCTAATAGTTGGGCTAGTAGAATTTCTCGCTGACTACCTGTCCTCTGTCAGCAGGAGGGGGTCTTAACCCCTACAAGATGTTTCTCAATGCGAAGCCGAGCAAATTCACGGGTGCAGAAGGACCCATAGGACTGGTCCGCTGGATTGAAAAGTCTGAATCAGTGTTCGAAATGTGCAATTATCTGGAGGCCAACAAAGTCAAGTATGCTGCCTCAACGTTGGAGGATGGGGCACTAACTTGGTGGAATGCACAAGTCCAAACACGTGGACTTATTGCTGCAAATGCAATGGCCTGGGCCAAGTTTAAGGCCCTAATCAAAGAGGAGTATTCTGCGAGACAGGGTTCAACAGTTGGAGCAAACATTATGGAACCACAAGATGGTGGGATCTGAAATTGAAGCATACACAGCGAAATATCATGACCTGGTATTTCTATGTCCCGATCTGGCCAACACCGTGGAGAAATGACTCAAGTTTTACCTTGGGGTCTGGTCCTCGAGATCCAGGGTATGGTAATGGCTAGCAACCCTGGACTGAGCATCAAGCAATCAGGTTGGCGCACAAACTCACCGATAAGGCGGTGGAACAAAAGAAGTTGCCATCTCGGGGTACGACTGAAGTTGCCCCTGATTATAAAAGAAAGTTTGAAGACTCGTCTGCTCGACAGTCTTCGTCAGCCTAGCCACAGCAAGGGAACCAGAAACGGTTCAATAATTTCAACAGTCACCGGGTCACAATAATCAGCCCGCCAACAACAACCAGAACACAAGCGGCTATGTAGGTCGAAAGCCGCAGTGTAATCGCTGTAACCTTCATCATCACGGTCCTTGTGCCGGAAATCGCTGCAACGATGTGGCAAAGTGGGACACGCGGCAAAGGATTGTCGAGGGGAAATCATGTCCTGACAAAATCAGAATCAGCACCAGGTCAGCAGCAGGGTATTAACCGGGGGTGCTATCAGTGTGGTAGCACTGCCCACTTCAAACGAGACTGCCCACAGCTTCGTAACAACAACAATAATGGTGGGAACAACAATAACCACAACCACAATAACCACAAAAACAACAATAACAACAACAACAATGGAAATGGTGGCACAGGAGGTGCCAAAGGGCGTGCATTTACGCTGGGCCGCGGAGAGGCCAGAAACGACTCGAACGTGGTCACCGGTAAGTTTCCCCTTAATGAACATTTGCTACTGTGCTTTTTGATACGAGTGCGGATAGGAGTTTTATATCTGAGTCTTTTAGGAAGAACCTAAATCTCACGCCCAAACCCCTAGAGACCCCTTACGTCATAGAACTAGCCGATGGTAAATCTGTAGATGTGACCCATATAGTATCCGGTGTCAACTCAAACTCGCGGGTCACACCTTTACCATTGATCTGATGACAACTACTCTGGGTAGTTTTGACATGGTAGTCGGAATGGACTGGCTATCCGACGTCCGAGCCGAAGTTCTCTGCCTCGAAAAAATCTATCCGTATTCCTCTCTCTAACGACGAAATCTTGACGGTGCAAGGCGAGAAGGCAGGCGTCGTCACAAACATCATCTCTTACATGCAAGCACAGAAGTATCTTCGGAGGAAGAACTCCTGCTTTGCTCGCACTGGTTACCGAACAGCCTAAGGACGAGAAACGTATAGAAGACATCCCCGTCGTCCGTGATTTTTCTGATGTATTTCCAGAGGAGTTACCTGGTCTTCCACCACATCGACAAGTGGAGTTTGAAATCGAATTGGCGAACCATGCAACTCCTATCGCCAAGTCCCCATACCGTTTAGCTCCAGCCAAGTTGCAAGAGCTGTCTACCCAACTTCAGGAATTGTTAGAAAAAGGATTTATCCGACCCAGTACTTCGCCATGGGGAGCTTCAGTCCTTTTTGTCAAGAAGAAGGACGGGACCTTCCGCATGTGCATCGACTACAGGGAACTCAATAAGGTTACTATCAAGAACCGATACCCATTACCTCGCATCGACGATCTCTTCGACCAACTTCAAGGGTCAAGCTACTACTCCAAGATTGATCTACGGTCCGGTTATCACCAGTTACGCGTCAGGGAGGAGGATATCGCTTAGACGGCATTTGTACTCGGTATGGCCATTATGAGTCCTTGGTCATGCCCTTCGGTCTCACCAACGCACCCACGGTGTTCATGGACCTCATGAACCGCGTGTGTAAACCGTATCTCGACAAGTTTGTCATTGTGTTCATCGATGACATACTCATCTACTCTAAAGGTGAAGCAGAACATGCTGAACATCTACGATTACTGCTGAATTACTTCAACAGGAGAAACTATATGCCAAGCTTTCAAAGTGTGATTTCTGGATTCGGGAAGTTCAGTTCCTCGGGCATATCGTGAATGAAAAGGGTATCCACGTCGACCCCGCCAAGATTGAAGCTATCAAAAACTGGGAAGCACCCAGGACACCGAAAGAGATCCGCCAATTCTTGGGTTTGGCTGGTTACTACAGACGTTTCATCGAGGGATTTTCAAAGATCGCGCAACCGCTTACCACCCTCACCCAGAAAGGCATCAAGTATGCTTGGGGTGACAAGCAGGAAGCGGCATTTCAATTGCTGAAGCAGAAACTTTGCAGTGCATCCATTCTGTCCTTGCCGGAAGGGACTGATGATTTTGTAGTATATTGTGATGCTTCCATTCAGGGATTGGGATGCGTACTCATGCAACGTGATAAAGTCATCGCGTATGCGTCCCGACAATTGAAGGTTCACGAGAAAAACTACCAACACTGACCTGGAATTGGGAGCAATGGTGTTTGCGCTTAAGATTTGGAGACACTACCTGTATGGAACAAAGTGCACAATCTATACAGATCACAAGAGCCTCCAACACATCTTTGACCAGAAGGAGTTGAACATGCGACAGCGTCGCTGGGTCGAACTTTTGAACGATTATGAATGTGCCATTCGGTATCACCCGGGTAAAGCTAACGTGGTAGCTGATGCCCTCAGTAGGAAGGAGCACTTGAAACCTCGTCGGGTACGAGCACTACAGTTCACCATTCATTCGGGTTACCCGAACAGATACGCGACGCGCAGTTAGAAGCAGTTAAGGAAGAAAACATCAAGGTCGAATCGGTGGGAAAAATGGAACGCGATTGGGAAGTAAAACCCAATGGAGCCCGGTATTTCATGAATCGTATATGGGTACCTCTCTACGGAGACCTCAGAAAGCTAGTCATGGACGAAGCTCACAAATCCCGATACTCTGTCCATCCTGGTTCGGATAAGATGTATCAAGACCTTAAAGTTTGCGTACTGGTGGCCCAACATGAAAGCTGATATAGCCACCTACGTAAGCAAGTGTTTGACTTGTGCGAAAGTCAAGGTAGAGTATCAGAAGCCATCGGGGCTACTCCAACAACCTGAGATCCCGGTGTGGAAATGGGATCAGATCTCGATGGACTTCATCACTAAACTCCGCGAACTTTGGGTGGTTGCGATACCATCTGGGTGATTGTGGACCGTTTAACTAAGTCCGCACACTTCCTAGCGATTAAAGAAACAGATAAGATGGATAAGTTGACTCGCATCTACATTAAGGAAGTAGTTTCTCGGCACGGGGTGCCAACGTCCATCATCTCAGACAGAGATGCTCGTTTCACGTCCAACTTTTGGCAGTCACTTCAGAAAGCGTTTGGTACACGCTTAGATATGAGCACAGCTTATCACCCTCAGACTGATGGTCAAAGCGAAAGGACCATACAGACCTTGGAAGACATGCTTAGGGATGTGTGGTAGACTTCGGGAATAGTTGGGAAATCCATCTGCCTTTAGTGGAATTCTCGTATAACAACAGTTACCATATGAGTATATCGGCAGCACCGTTTGAGGCATTATACGGTCATAAATGTAGATCATCGTTCTGTTGGGCAGAAGTCGGTGACAGTCAACTCACAGGCCCTGAGCTGATACTTGAGGCTACTGAAAAGATTGTACAAATCAGAAACCGCATGGCGGAGGCCGAGATCGACAGAAAAGCTACGCTGATCAACGACGCAAACCACTCGAATTTCAAGAAGGCGACCGCGTCCTACTGAAGGTGTCACCCTGGAAGGGTGTAATCCGTTTTGGGAAACGAGGAAAACTAAACCCACGGTACGTAGACCCGTTTGTGATCTTGAAACGTATCGGACCCGTAGCTTATCAATTAAACCTTCCTGCCGAACTCAGTGGAGTTCACAACGTTTTTCACGTGTCAAATCTGAAGAAGTGTCTATCAGATGAAACCCTATTCATTCCATTGGATGAGATTCAAGTGGATGAACAACTGCACTTTGTGGAACAACCTATCGAGATCATGGATCGTGAGATCAAGACTCGAAGGCACAGCAAGATTCCGATCGTCAAGGTTCGTTGGGACTCAAAGCGTGGACCGGAGTTCACGTGGGAAAGAGAGGACCAAATGAGAAGCAAATACCCACACCTTTTTGCAGCTGAGCAGCAAGCTAACAATACCACCAACTAAATTTTCGGGACGAAAATTCTCTCAACATGGGGATAATGTGACAACCTGGGAATTTCTTGTAATTTCGTGTACCAGTGTTAACGAACTAAATCTTTGTGCGTGGCATTCTAAACCTGTGCGTTGCATTCGCATTTACTCAATTTTCGGGACGAAACGAAAATTCTCTCAACATGGGGATAATGTGACAACCTGGGAATTTCTTGTAATTTCGTGTACCAGTGTTAACGAACTAAATCTTTGTGCGTGGCATTCTAAACCTGTGCGTTGCATTCGCATTTACTCAATTTTCGGGACGAAAATTCTTTCAACATGGGGATAATGTGACATCCCGGTTTTTCAGATATCTTAAACGCACTACTTCACGGTTATTCATTCCTACGCTAAATTGATTCCGAGATTTAATTTACACGCTCGAAATAATTACGCTAACTTTGTGAACTTATCAAGTGAATTACGTGCTATATGTATTAAACGTTTATACGTTCGGTGAGTTATTATGTTATGTTTCGATTTCGTGATTTTTAGTTATAAAAATATATATATAGTAAATATATAGACGAATCGAACCGAGCCGCGAAACGAGTCGACCTCATTTCCTTGCGACTCAAGGGATTAACCAAAATTTGAGGTTCAAGTTACAGACCCAAACCGCCCCACCCAAGCCCTTTGCGGCCGCAAGGACCAAACCGCAAACCCTTTTCCTTTTCTTTTCCTTTTCTTTTCCTTCTTGCACTATACATGCATGTGTTATGTTTCAAAAAAAAACACACACACACAAACCCTAGCTCTAAACCAGCCGACGGCAGCCTTCTCCCCACTCTTCCTCTCGGTCGCGACAGCCTTCCCACTCTTCCTCTCGGTCGCGATCTTCTTCAACATCCGAATCGACTCCCATCTCGTTCCCGGTTCATTAATCTTCATTGTTAAAGGTTAGGGTTTGTCATTGTTTTGCAAAGTCATATTAGGGTTTATAAACTCTTGATCATGCTTGTATGTAATGGTAGAATCATTATTATGAAAGTGTATGATGTTTAGTTCGATAAATTATGCGAGTTTGCGATTATGATGATTAGTTGGAATCAAGAATCATTAGGCTGCGTTTTGTGATAAAAACCATATATTATGATTAGGGTTTGCATGAGTATGATGTACATGATGATATATGATTGATAAATCTGTTCTTGATCGTTTATATTTAACGTCTCGATTGTTTAAGCGTGTTATATTGCGATAAAATGTTGAAATCAGGATGCTGAATGGTGGTTACAGCCAACTTCAACTGTCTGTAACTTGGTTATTATTTATCGAAAAACAGATTTTCTGAATCCTAAAACGTATATTTTTGAAAAACGCTTCTAATGGAGCTAGATTCATATTTTTCTGAGGTCGTTTGATATTTTTAAGTGGCCAATTAAGTGCAGTAACTGAAGCTGTGAAAATTCTGAAAATTTGTTAGTTGTTTATCGAGTTGGATCTCATAATCTGTAGAGAGTCGAATCACGAAATTTGTACAGAAACTGGAGATGGAAATTTTCGGGAAACTCCCACTGGAATTTTATTAATTGGATGAACGGTGATTTTTAAATAAATTCTCCGTGGACTGCAGTCAGAAAGCGACGAATCTGACTGCAGCCTAGTATATTAATAATTATGAATAATTAGTGAAGTGTTAGGACTTGACAAATTTACATAAAATTCTATAGTTTAGTTGCCACCTTCAGTAAAAAAATTAGAATTTTTGGAAAGTTGGAACTATTTTATAAAAATCCTCGAAAACAGCCTAATTATGAGTATACAAGCTGAAACTTGATAACTTGCGAATGTGTGTACCAAAGTGTTGCATGGATTGAATTGTGTTCATGATAGGTTGTTTTGATCACTATGTTGGAATGATGATACTTGCATGCATGATTGGGTTTTAGGATTTTGTTATTGTGTGTACCGCATTGTGTGTTAGTTATGTGTAGGGTTTGTATTGATGTGATTCACACACTAACTTTAAATCAATTGACTTGTTAGGACGCAATTAACGGTCCCATCATTTGCTACTTCTGTGTTACACTAACCGAGCAACTAAAGGTGAGTTCACGGCCCCTAATTTTATCCGGTTTTAAACAACAGGGGGAGAAACATGTATACACTCTACAACTCTATCTCTTTACGTTATACGAAATTAACGTCATTAAACTATTCGGTAACTAAGTTAATGTTAATGTACGTTATGGTCACTAAGCAGCTATATCACACAAGTCCTCGACAAACTCTCGGATCGTTAGTATTGGGTTAGATAGCGGGGAAATTATAAGTAGTACTACTGGGCCCGACAAGCCCCACCCGAGCTAGTCGCGCTACCCGACCGGGTATGGTCAACGGGTGATTAATTTGGCCTAACTTCGCCATGGTCAGTGATAGGCCTGGCAACACGGAGGCACAACAGTCAGCTTCGATCGCGAACACTTACCTGACATAACTTTAGGCTCGCTACCTACATGTTAACATTGAACTTAATTACGAATCAACGATATTATTCCGGGTTAGGGATAATGGAACCAACAACATTATTATTCCGAGCTAGGAATAATGGAACATCATTATTATTCTGGGTAAGGAATAATGGAACCATCAGTATTATTCCGGGTTGGGAATAATGGAACTAAATCGTTATCCCGGGTTAGGAATAACAGGGGAAACAAACTTATAACCGAACAAATGAACTTATAAAAACCTGTGAACTCACTCTTCTTTAATGTTGACACTTGTTTCTTTACATGTTTCTCAGGACGCTAGGAGCTCTAGGTGCACTCACTTGCATTGATCAAGACATCTTTTTATCGAGTCTAATTTATGAATATTGTTTGGGTTTTTCTTTAGTTTGGCGTTTGTGTTGGCGCTCGTTCCTTTACCTTACTTTAATGCTTCCGCTCAACTTTAAAAACTAATGCTTCCGCTAAACATTGAAACCAAACTAAGACAATTTAAAATTAACTATGAATGGTTAAACAAATGATTTTGGAAAACATATAAACAATTCATATAGAGTCGTTCGACGTTACTAGTTTCTCAGATTCTGGTTTGTTCACACGCCTCGCGGTAAAACTCCGCAAGTGGAAATTGAGGGTGTGACAGATTGGTATCAGAGCCTCTAGCTATAGAGAACCAGGTTTGCATTAAAAGTAGACCTAAACTATAGCTGATTACACGACACTAGACTTAGTTTGGCACTGAACTGTGATATCTTGTTATGTGTTGTACTACAACTATGTTATGTAAAATATAAATGCATATTGAAATAAACGCAACTTGTAACTAACTACACAACCAACAGGCAATGTCATCATCATCATCATCCAACAAACTTTTGCAACCAAGGGCGCCGGGGAAGGCACCTATGGTGGAACCCTCACCACCTCATGGCGTGGAGACACTCTCAGCTGTGAGAAAAAGGCTCGCTCTAGGGGAGGAGTCGTCCTCACGCCCGACCATCGCGATGCCGGTCGAACCGGTTAACTCGTTAGAAGTAGGGAACGACCTACTTAGAGATATGATAAGAAAGCAACAAGAACAACTAGAGAGAATGCATGAAACCATCCTAGCACAGGGATGGATGATACGACAATTAACAGGTAAGACTGGATCGCTCGAGGAAGAGCAACATGAGAGTAAGATAGTCGTAACACTTTAGCTAGAGATCTTCGTGCTGAGCAGCTAAGGGCTGACTGGCTCGAAGACAGAGTTCTTGAGTCTAGCTGGAGAATTCAAGAACTAGAACAGAATAGGCACCTGTACCAGTACCCGCACCAGCACCGGCCCCTCCAGTGCCGGTAGAGGAAGAAGAGGAGGATCGGAGGAGGATCCAGAGGAGGATCCGGAGGAAGACCCAGCTGTAGAAGCTGAAACGCCGCGGAGGATGACGGCAACGATAGCGATTTGGGGGATGGAGACGTAGAAGACTGACACGTTTCGCTTATTCTATTTGCTTTCCTTCAGTCTATTTATTTTCTACTTATGTTTAAACTTGAGATTTTATAGTAAACTGATATGTTTGGTTGGCATTTTGTAAGACGTTGAAATTTTATTTAATCGAATATTTCTTTTGACTGTTTAATTTATTTGGGTTGACATAATTTGAGGAATTATTTAAGTATGGAATAGGATAACTATATTGGATATATAGACTTATCGGTGTGTGTTTATGTTGTCTTGCAAGATCTAAAATGGCAACTGGACGTCGCGGAAACCTCAACATGACGCCCGAAGAATTAGCCGCAATGATCCAAGAACACGTGAATGCTGCTCTAGCGGGTGTTCAAAACCAACCATCAGGTAACCATTATTAACTTTTCATGGGAAAATCTAATAGTTGGGCTAGTAGAATTTCTCGCTGACTACCGTCCTCTGTCAGCAGGAGGGGGCTTAACCCTACAAGATGTTTCTCGATGCGAAGCCGAGCAAATTCACGGGTGCAGAAGGACCCATAGGACTGGTTCGCTGGATTGAAAAGTCTGAATCAGTGTTCGAAATGTGCAATTGTCTGGAGGCCAACAAAGTCAAGTATGCTGCTCAACGTTGGAGGATGGGGCACTAACTTGGTGGAATGCACAAGTCCAAACGCGTGGACTTATTGCTGCAAATGCAATGGCCTGGGCCGAGTTTAAGGCCCTAATCAAAGAGGAGTACTGTCCGCGAGACAGGGTTCAACAGTTGGAGCAACACGGAGGCACAACAGTCAGCTTCGATCGCGAACACTTACGTGACATAACTTTAGGCTCGCTACCTACATGTTAACATTGAACTTAATTACGAATCAACGATATTATTCCGGGTTAGGGATAATGGAACCAACAACATTATTATTCCGGGTTAGGAATAATGGAACATCATTATTATTCCGGGTAAGGAATATTGGAACCATCAGTATTATTCCGGGTTGGGAATAATGGAACTAAATCATTATCCCGGGTTAGGGATAACGGGGGAAACAAACTTATAACGAACAAATGAACTTATGAAAACCTGTGAACTCACTCTTCTTTAATGTTGACACTTGTTTTTTTACATGTTTCTCAGGACGCTAGGAGCTCTAGGTGCACTCACTTGCATTGATCAAGACCTCTTTTTATCGAGTCTCATTTATGAATATTGTTTGGGTTTTTCTTTAGTTTTGGCGTTTGTGTTGGCGCCCGTTACTTTACCTTACTTTAATGCTTCCGCTCAACTTTAAAAACTAATGCTTCCGCTAAACATTGAAACCAAACTAAGACAATTTAAAATTAACTATGAATGGTTAAACAAATGATTTTGGAAAACGTATAAACAATTCATATAGAGTCGTTCGACGTTACTAGTGTCTCAGATTCTGGTTTGTTCACACGCCTCGCGGTAAAACTCCGCAAGTGGAAATTGAGGGTGTGACACATGACTTTATGAAAATATGATAACTTGTAATAAAATGTACTTATTGTAAATATAAATATAACGAACAGTTGACAGTGACCATATGGTTACTTGTCTAATATTAGGTTATGTTATCTAAGACCTAACCATCGTTACGATTCTATTGATCATGACCCGTAAAAACACAAACACCTTCGGGGCTTATAGTGTCAAAAACGAGTGTTAACGTCTAGATAAATACTTTTGACTATACATACTCTTTGCATACTTTATATTCCTAAAATTACCAAACTCTACCGCCATTCCAATACTCACACACCTACGTTTCCTTGTGTAGGATAACTCGGTGTTCGTCCCCTTAATCAACCTAAACACTTTCATGGAATTAACTTTCCAAAACTGTGAGTACATTCGACATCCTTTTTATGCTTTACACTTTTGGGTGCAACATGTTAATCTATCATAAACACACTAAATCACACTTTTATTCTATGCAATCACACAAACAATCCATCCTACATGCTATAGTTATGTGATACTTGAAATGGTTACTTGGTACATTCTTATGTGATACTAAATGTCATTAACTTCGATCAAGCCTCCCTAACATGTATAGCGCTATAGGAGTAACGCACCGTCCGTATTCTTGGGGTCAATGTTAAGTATTCTTTTAATCTAATATGCGGTACACTTGAGGATTGACTTGTAGTTCACATGCCATGTTTACTTTATTCTCGTATACTAGCTTATCATGTGGATTTGTTTAAACGTTTTTACTACCTATGCTATGATATCAAACTTGTGTGCCAATACTTTGTTATTGAACTATACCTTTTAACATGTTGCAGGTTGATGAAGTTGGTATGATGAAACTTAGTAGGATCGGTATAGAAACACGCTTAGAATGCTAAGTTAATTATGACATTTTGATTGAACTTATCTTAATGTTGTTATTTTGTACTTGAATTATGTTGTATTTGGAAATTTGATGAATGAAATGAAATGGGTTGTTTAAGTAAATATTGTCACATTAAGCGTTATGATGTCTTGAGCAATCTCGTTCATCTCACTCGATATTTCCGCCATCGGTTAGGGTGTGACAAGTATGTTGTTTAAGCATACTGTAAGCTGCATCCTTTTCAGTACATTTTTCGCATGGAATTAAACATTTTAAACATTTTAAGGATGTTGTTGACTTATCTTGATTAAATGGTGATTCAGCCTTAACCGATTCATTGTTAGTTTCAATTCTAGACTCAGTTTTTAAATATATTGAAGCTTCCGTGTTTACCTCTTTCAAATTCACCATCATTGCTTTCTGAGCAATTTTCTCCCGAGTGCCAACATTGATTTCTTCATTGACATCTATCACTTTGGCGTACTCATTCGTTTCTTCGTCATAATGTAAATCTTTGAAAGTCGCTTACTCTCCAAAGAAACCTGTAAAACTTTGAAAGACGTCAGGTGGAATAAATAGATTTAAAACAACTATAAAATTAGAAAAAATCTTATCCTATTCGACAATTTCTGTCGAATCTGATTCAGATTCAGTTTTGACTGCAACTTCAGAAACAGCAACAATCTCTTTCTCTTGACTGATTCAGCAACATTCACATTTTCTACCACTTCACCAATTTTTCGTTTACCTCAAACTCCCGGATTTGTGCTAAGCTTCCTGTCCTAGAAATCAACTCATTCCAATTAAAACCCTCATCACTTTGATGAACCACCAAAGATTTATTCCTTGATTTTGATGCAGATCCGTCTTTAATTGGAATAACCTTTAAGTTTTACTGAGACTATTTTATGAATTCTTGAGCTGGATCGCTCAATGATAATAGTCTCTACTGAACGGGATAACATTATCATCCTTCACATCTCAATTAGTACACTTTCTTTTGAAGTGACCCTTTTTATTTAAATCTGAAGCAAGTAATCGTTGATTTATCAAAACCCAATTTAGTATCTAGTTCTCCCATTCAATTTTTCCTGGTTAACTCCATATAAACAGCTACCTGCAGCAATATATTCAGCTTCACACGTAGAGGTAGACACGCAAGACTGCTTCTTGCATTGCCATGACACAATCCTCCCTCCTAAGAACTGACAACCACCTGTGGCAGACTTTCTTGTTGATTTGCATCCTCCAAAGTCCGAATCAGTGAAAGCAACAAACTTCAAATCACTAGCAGCTGGATACCATAACCCAAGTTTAGGTTTCCCTTCAAGTAACGAAGAATCCGCTTCACCGTTTTCATGTGTGACTCCTTTGGATTCGCTTGATATCTGGTACAAAGACACACTATGAACATGATGACTGGTCTTGAAGCAATCAAGTACATCAGAGAACCAATCATTGCCATGTATTGAGTTGGATCAACATCCTCCACACTCTCATGATCTGGACCAAGATTGTGATTCTCACAAATAGGTGTGTTGAAAGTAGCGCAATCCTCCATTTTGAAACGAGACAAAATATCATACACATAAACCATCTGATGTATAAACATCTCATCCTTCTTTTGTTCAACTTGTAAACCCGTAAAGTAAGATAGTTCACCCATCGCACTCATTTCAAACTTGCTCATCATTACCTCCTCAAAATCATGACACATGTTCTCATCAGATGACCCAAAAATGATGTCATCCACGTATACCTATACCAGCAGGAAGTGTTCCTTCTTCCTTTTAATGATAAGTGTATTGTCAATCTGACCTCTTTCAAAACCATTCTTTAACAAATGAGCTGACAGTGTCTCATACCACGCCCTAGGTGCCTGATGCAATCCATACAATGCTTATCAAGTCGATAGACTCGATCTGGATAATCTGGATCAGTAAACCCATCTGGTTGTGAGACGTAAACCACTTCTTGGACTTTCCCGTAAAGAAATGCACTCTTAACGTCAAGTTGGTAAACATTGAAGCCCTTGAATGAAGCAAAAGCTAGGAACAAACGAATTACCTCCAACCTTGCTACTGGTGCAAACACTTCATTGTAATCAATCCCCTCTTGCTGATTGAACCCTTTCACCACTAACCAGCCTTATTCCTTATCACAATCCCTCGGTCGTCTTTCTTACACTTAAACACCCACTTGGTGCCTATTTCCTTCTCTCCTTAGGCAAGTCAACTAGCTCCCAAACCTTCAACTTCTTAAACTGAGCTAGTTCCGCTTGCATAGCTTCAACCCAACAATTATCTTTTAGAGCCAAGTGAACATTCTTCGGCTCGTCTTGGGCAATAAAGCAGCTATACAAACACTCATGTAACATCCCAGTCTTCTGAATCGAAGTAAATAAAAAGGAACCTTCGATCACACCTTTTCTTATCTGAACACCTGCAGCAGCATCACCTATAATGTTCTCAGCTGGATGATCTATGTTTGCGCGTGTAGTAGTAATGGTGTCAACAACTAGATTATCTCCCAGATTAGAACCTATCTCCCCTGAATGTCTTTAGTAGCAAACGGATTAGTAAAATCCTCCCCCTGAATAGGTTCAGACTCACTATCACGGAATCATGTGGAGCTGCATTGGAAGAAGTTTCTAGAGCATCTGTCATTGATATACTCGATCTAGGCATGAAGTCACCCTCTTCATCTACACTGATCACAGTTTGAATCACTTGAGACTCATCTGCATTGGAAAAATCAGGAATATTAAATGATTTAAAAAACGCTATCATAATCATATAATATAGCAGGACCCTCGTCATTGATTGTTGAGGTGAATAACTAGCGATTTCCATGTTAAACATAACCTCAAGTTTACCATTTTTAGATTAAAAACCCTTTTATTCGGTGTTCCAGGCATATAGCCTAGAAAGTAACCCTCGTCAGGGACCTCACCGAATTTTTGCTTATCTTTATTTCGCACAATGGTGCAGGGTAATCCAAATGGTTCAAAGCCTTTTAAGTTTGGTTTTCGGTTAAACAATAGTTCATGACATGTTTTGTTAAATTGTTTAACCGTCAACACTTTGTTTAGGACATAACAAGTTGTGTTCACAGCTTCTCCCTAGAAAAGAACTTGAAGCTTTGAATCAGAAAGCATAGTCCTAGCGGCTTCAATTAAGTCCTGTTTTTCCTCTCAGCGACTCCATTCTGTTGAGGTGTATAAGGAGCAGAATATTGATGTTCAATTCCCTTGCAAAGACAATAGAGATCCAGAATCTTATTCTTGAACTCCGTGCCATTATCACTCCTTATCCTCTTGATCCGTGCATCATGGACATTTTCCAATTTTGTAAAAAGATCTATCAACATCTCCGCTGTCTCATCTTTTGTACCTAAAAGAAAACCCATGAATATCATGAGTAATCATCTGTGACAACTAAAAAATATTACTTTCCACTATGCTCCTTACATTCACCGGACCGAATAGATCCATATGAAGTAATTCATAAGGGGCATCTAAGGAATTTACTATTTTAGACTTGTGAGGTTTCTTATGTTGTTTTCCCTTTTGACATGGAAGACATTTGTCTTCCATGTGAAACCTCTGCACTGGCACCCCTTCCACTAAATCGTTTTTAATAATATAATTCATTTTCTATAGTGGATGTAGGCCATGCGTCTGTGCCACAGCAATGACTCAGCCTCAGATGCTTTTGACAGTAAACATGCCACCACATTGGAAGAATCCTTAGCACCCATGTCATCACACAAGTGCGTTTCTTCTCGGCGCTCTCATCACTATCCAGTCATCCGGTATCATAAAACCAGGTTTCAACACCAAAGCTTCAGACTTAGTAAAGTGGACTGAGTGACCCTTGTCGCAGACTTGAGACACGCTCATCAGATTGTGCTTCAGCTGCTCCACATAGTTCACTTTGTCCAGTGTGATCTTCCCGTTGGTCACTTTTCCTCGTCCTGTGATGTGCCCTCCTTTAGCACCTGCAAAATTCACATAACCTCCATCTATATTCTCAAATTCTGTCAATAGCCTCGCATCCCCCGTCATGTTCCTGGAGCAGCCACTATCAACATACCACAAGTTGATAATCCTCCTTAGCAGCTCCTGCACAATCCAACAAAAATTAGTTAGATTGGGGGACCCAAGCCTTAATGATCTTGGGTCTTCCAGATTCATCAACCACAGGAACATTCATCCAATATCCATCACTCCTAACAGGAGTCTTGGATCTCAGACTTGTTGATGGAAATGGTTTTTTTTTCCACTAGGTCTCTGGTCCTGAGGTTTCCTAAACATGTTTGGACTTTGTGCCCTTAGGAAACCTTGGTTTTGGTTCCATGAATTTTGATGATAATAATTTCTAAAGCCATTGTTATAAAAATTTCGACTACCAACATTTTAATATCGAGTTTGATATTGACCTTGACTTCTGAAATTACTTGATTGACCATTAAAGTTATTCATTCTTGGTGAACTACTTCTAGTTCTTTCATATCTACGTGATGTAGATTCTGGCTGAAATCTTTGTTGATTTCTTTGAAAACAAGGAACTTGGTGAGTTCCTTTTTCAGCCTTATCTACACCAACAGCAACACTCTGTTGCTTGGTAGCAAATATCTTTGGTGAGTTATGAACCTTCTTCTCACCTTCACCAATTTTTGCTGGTGATTTTTCTCTCTGTCTCTCACTCACATGTGCTTCATTCTTTTTGTTAGGACAACAGCTAGCTACATGTCCTTTGTCGTGACATTTGAAGCACAATCTTCTAGCCGAAGACTTCTTAATTGAAGTCTCTGGTTTAGATTCATCAGGTGAAGATGACGATGATGATGATGCCTTTGAAGGATCTTGTTTAGTTTGCTTAATTTCTAATTTTTCTTTATTTTTGTTTTAGCAAACTGCACATTTGACTCTTTTGTAATAATAGTGGCCTCTTCTTTCATATCACTCCCTTTAACAAAATCAACCTTTTTAACAAAAAAAATTTTATTCGTAGGGTATGTATTCTTTGTTTTCAAAACTGGTTCCCTGTTATTCTCCTTCTTGACATTCTCAGTCACATCAACATTCTCTGATGTAGAACTACCAGGTGTAGTTGACACAAAGTCTGTAAGCTCTTCTTCGTTTGGCAAGAAAGAATAGTAGTGACCAAGAGGTGGTGGAACTTCATTGAAACCTTTGAAGCCCACACTTGTCTTGTCATTACTCTTCTTCAAGACATTTATCATGTGTTTCATAACAAAAGATGAAGCTCTGAATTGATTCAATTTCTTTTCAAGTTCACAAATTTTTAGTTTTGCTTCTAACAACCCGTTGCATTTTTCAGAAATTTCTTTTGTTTTCTCACTCATCGTATCATGAGCTAAGTCAATAATTTGAAGCTTTTCATTAAGCTTACGTGTTAGAATACTGATTTCTTCTTCATAACCTTTAATTTTCTTCAAATATAATGATTCATTACGTTTTACGAAAAAGTTTGATTCTTTTAGGTTTGAGAGCTCATTTACCAGACTTTGGTTATGTTTCATTAACTTGTCAACTTCACTTTACAGTTCACGACATTTTAAGCAAATAGAACTACCAAAGTTAGAACGTACCTCTCCTGTTGATTTGCTTAGATCGGCCATGAAAGCAGCAAAATCAGCAGCCATCTTCTTCTCTACAGTATTCTGTTCTCCATCAGCTTTTTTAGCTACCGTCTCTCGCCCTGCCTCAGCATCAGCCTTTACTTCTACATTATCAGCTAGGGCTATCTCAGCCATGAATGCCTGTGTGGCATTGTCATCACCCTCCAGATGAACACTCCAATCATAAGAACCTTCTCTAGCAGTAGAGATCAGGGCCTTTGATCCAGTGTTAGTTGACGTATTCCTGTTGCTTGAACCCTGACCAAGAAAATCTTGAAAAGATGAGCTAGAACGAGATTCAGACTTAGATCTTTGACACTCTCTAGCAAAGTGTCCAAAATTTTAACAATTGTAGCACTTCACTTTAGATTTGTCAAAACCCACGTTCTTTCCAACGAACTTTCTGCCCGTTCTATTCATGAACCTCTTCACGCTTCTAGAGATCATGGCTATCTGCCATTGTAAATCCATCTCTTCTAGGTCATCAGGGTCAAAAGATGAGCTAGAACGAAATTCAAACTTAGTTATGTTGTTACTATTGCTAGGTTGTTGTCTCTTTGCCCCTAACGATCCTCCTGGAGCAGCTACAAAACATATTTCACCCTCAGCATTTGTCACAATCTGCTCATTTTCACATGAAAGAAATGCAGTTGCCGTATCACTTGAAGCATTGTTGGAAGATGAAGGAGTAAGCCCTTTATAGATTCCCGGATCTTGAACTTGATCATATCCAGTTTCCTTCTTCTTCATGTTGAGCTCATAAGATCTAAGTTTCTCAACAACCTCTTCCAAGTCTTTATCTTCATAGTCAGCTTCACCCTTTATCATTAGAGTATATATCCCACTTGGCAGGTAAAGTATCGAGCAACTTATCATTTATCTCCACATTCGTGTATCCCTCTATGTCATAATTGTCCATTTCTGACATTAGATGATAGTATCTCGTGATAATATCTTCAAGGGACTCATTCCTCATGCCTTTAAACACAACAAATTGTTTCTTCAGCAGATCAACCTTGTTCTTTTTCACATCTGGATTGCCCTCATACCTCTTCTCTAGGGCATCCCACATCTCCTTCGACGTAGTATAACGCTTGAGTGTATGTTTAATGCCATCAGGTAAACGACATCTTTATAGCAGCTAAGGCCTTCTTCTCAGACTCATACATCCTTTTTTCATCCTCTGACATGTTCACATAGGTAGTAACTCGTTGTCTGCCTTCAAAGTCATGTGTTGGGTTAACGTACCCATCTTGAATACAGATCCATATCCGTGTGTCCTGATATTCAACGAACGACTGAAACCTATCCTTCCAAGTAAGATAATTTTCTACCTTCAACATTTCTGGAGGTTTGTTAGTCGTGCCTGCCTCAACAATTCATTTAAGTTAGACATATTCGATATTTTTACCAAACCGGCTCGTTAAAAAGGTTAAATATTTGTCCGAAATGAGTGGTAACCAAATTATACCGTTAGACTCGTCTCGACGATACGAATCCAATGATGTATAACTCCGATTATGATTTTAGGAATCCAATGTTTTTTTTCTTGTCCTAAAAATCACACGAGTCTAACTGTGCAACCGGTTGTCAAGATTGTCTATGGATCAAATTCTATGTCCGAAAACGTTTAACTACGGCTACGTCGGTAGATTAACTTTCCACCTTTTTGTGTACAACTCGGAACAGTACCAAATTCGAAATAGTAACTCGGATTGTCAATCCGAGATGAAAACTCGGAACAGTGATCCGAGATGCTTATTTGTGATGGTGATTCGAAACAGTGATCCGAGATGGTATTCGAGATGCATTGTTTCAATCCGAAATGATTCCTTGTGTATCCGAGATGGATTGTTCTGATCCGAGATGGAATCCGGAATGTACTATTCTAATCCGAGATGCAATCCGAGATGAACTGTTCTGACCCGAAATGCAATCCGAGATGAACTGTTCTGATCCAAGATGCTAATTCTTTGATCCGAGATGCAACTCTGATGATCCGAAATGCCTAGTGTTCTTCGAGACGCTTTGTTGTTTATCCAAAATAGCAGCAAACCCTAGAACAGCCGTCAAAACTTCGTAACAGCCGTCAAAACACGTCCAAAAACCCAACTTTTCCTGCAGAAACGATTCCGAACCAAGTACAAACAAGAGCCGAATGCTCTGATACCAATTGTAGGTCCCCGAATCCGTATGGATCGTCACGAAATCGTCTATCCAATCTAGAGTGTGGAACCCCCTAGATCAGATTTCACATAAAACCGAACAAGAACACAATCACTTTCAACCAGTCTTCTATTGATTATCTAACACAAGTCTTTACAATCAATTCAAAACTCTCTCTCAACTCTCTATGAAGTAATTAGCTAATTCCCTGAGCAACTGATCCAACTGAGCAGCCTTAACCCTAATGCAAAGCTCTCTTTATATAGAGACAGGTTTGCAACTGGGCTAGGGTTTTACCAAATGGGCTGCTATTGGGTTTAGGCCCAAATCGCCTACCATTCACTATAAAGTGTCTGGATTAGCCCAATCACTTCTAATCAACTACTCCAATACTAAACCCACTAACTATTTATCGTTTTACTAATTACAAGATATCCAAAGACCAAATCTAAGTTGTCACAAATATGCACCAACATCAAACTTGTGTACTCGCCAATACTTTGTTATTGAACTATACTTTTTAACATGTTGCAGGTTGATGAAGTTGGTATGATGAAACTTAGTAGGATCAGCATAGAAACACGCTTAGAATGCTAAGTTAATTATTATGTTTTGATTGAACTTATCTTAATGTTGTTATTTTGTACTTAAATTATGTTGTATTTGAAAATTTGATGAATGAAATAAAATGGGTTGTTTAATTAAATATTGTCACATTTAGCGTTATGATGTCTCGAGCAATCTCGTTCGTCTCACTCCGATCTTTCCGCCATCGGTTGGGGTGTGACAAGTATGTTGTTTAAGCATACTGTAAGCTGCATCCTTTTCAGTACATTTTTCGCATGGAATCAAACATTTTAAACATTTGAAGGATGTTGTTGATTTATCTTGATTAACTGGTGATTCAACCTTAACCAATTCATTGTTAGTTTCAATTCTAGACTCAGTTTTTAAATATATTGAAGCTTCCGTGTTTACCTCTTTCAAATTCACCATCATTGCTTTCTGAGCAATTTTCTCCCGAGTGCCAACATTGATTTCTTCATTGACATCTATCACTTTGGCGTACTCATTCGTTTCTTCGTCATAATGTAAATCTTTGAAAGTCGCTTACTCTCCAAAGAAACCTGTAAAACTTTGAAAGACGTCAGGTGGAATAAATAGATTTAAAACAACTATAAAATTAGAAAAAATCTTATCCTATTCTACAATTTCTGTCGAATTGATTCAGATTCAGTTTTGACTGCAACTTCAGAAACAGCAACAATCTCTTTCTCCTTGACTGATTCAGCAACATTCACATTTTCTACCACTTCACCAATTTTTCGTTTACCTCAAACTCCCGGATTTCTGCTAAGCTTCCTGTCCTAGAAATCAACTAATTCCAATTAAACCCTCATCACTTTGATGAACCACCAAAGATTTATCCCTTGATTTTGATGCAGGTCAGTCTGCAATTGGAATAACCTTTGAGTTTGACTGAGACTATTTATGAATTCTTGTGCTTGATCGCTCTTTGATAATAGTCTCTACTGAACGGGATAACATTATCATCCTTCACCTCTCAATTAGTACACTCTCTTTTGAAGTGACCCTTTTTCTTTAAATCTGAAGCAAGTTATTTATCAAAACCCAATTTAGTAGTCCTCCCATTCAATTTTCCTGGTTAACTCCATATACCTTTGAGCTCTCTTCATCACACTCGCCATGCACCAACTTATATCAATCAATTCCATCTCTTTAGGGTTGATTTGGTCATAAACCTCTTTTGTCATATTATAATTTCTGATTCGAACTGCGACCAAACCTTTATATGATTCGAGAATCGAAGCTAGAAATGTCATATGTTCTTTTGCATTGGCTGCGGATAAACCCTGTGTATTCTGGAGATTGCCCACAATGTTGCATTGTAGAGAATCAGACGACTGATTTGAGCTTTGGTAGTTATGGTTGGTGATTGTTGTGGAGTTTGATGCGGTGTAGAGTTTCAACTACCACTACTATAGAAAGACTGTGGAGATGTGAGTATCCTGAACTACCTCTACTACTAGTGAAACCACCACCATTCCCTTCTTCAGCACTAAATGTAGTATGAATCTTTTGACTTGCCGTGATAACCGGATCTGCCCCTTTATAATATAACCTAACATCTTGAGGAATGACCACTGACTTCATTTTAGCATTCTTCTAAATATCAGTTCATATGCTTCCAGCTTTTCAATTAGCCTCTCGAGAGTTGATCTGGAATAAACAAAAGGACTGGATCTTAAGATTAAAACAAATGTTTCCCATTCTCCTTGCTGGTAAAGCATCTATTAATTTCTCA
Organism: Scalesia atractyloides; assembly: GCA_947069175.1. Lineage (NCBI taxonomy): Eukaryota > Viridiplantae > Streptophyta > Magnoliopsida > Asterales > Asteraceae > Scalesia > Scalesia atractyloides. The sequence continues at coordinate 50,333,835 of CAMTDV010000013.1, read as the reverse complement.
ATAATCTCTTCATCATCTTTCTCCATCCCCAATATCTTTATCTCTGTAACTAGAAAACAATATCTCTCAACCAACTGTTGCATTGTTTCACCTTTTATAGTAGTAAAAATATCAAACTCTTTCTTCAACAATGCCCATTTACTCTTTCTTGTATCTATATTTCCTCTGTTTTTGTTATATAAAGCTTCCCAGATAGAATTGAATGCTTTAAAATAAAATTTTCAAAAAAATGAAATAAGCATTAAAAACTTTAAAACTCAAGCAGATTCATTCAAAATCTCTATGATATACAACTCGAGTACAAAGAAAAGAAGGGGATGGGCTTAGGGTTTTAAAAGGTTCATCCACTATATAATCATAATTATAAAAGTATGCCTCTAACTGATGAGGAACTCGAAAATGAGAAACATATGGTGTATGGAAAACCCACTGTCTAATCCACCCAATCCCCTCCTATTCGGATATCAGCACCCAAATCGACACCCATTAAAATAACTGCCCCATTAAAAAAAACCCGCTGAAGCACCTCTCATGAACGAATCTTCTCAATCAACTATAGTTAAAGAAACTGATGCTAAACAGTTTGTGGTGACACGTATCCTCGGCCGCCTTTTTCGTCCAATCTCGCATTTTCTCGATTTTCATGCCGGTTCTTATCACGTATGCTCGAGCCAAGTTTTCTTAACTGCTAAGTTTTACAAGTTTCGTCGCACGCATTTGTATTTTTTTACGGGTTGTCTTCGGGAATATTTTTAGGGTTGTTACACCATAACCTATAATACAATGTATAGAGTACCCAAATATAACATCATCTTCGTTGTCTCATAATGTTATAGGTTCTGATAAAAATGCAATGAACAGAACCCAAATTAACATTGTGTTATAAGTTTTGATAATAACACAATGAATAGAAACCTTAGTAAAAAGTGTAAGGAAAACCTAGTAAAAGTGAAATTTTTTATTTTATTTTTATATAGTAGTATCATACTCATACTAAAGATAAAAAACGCTCGTTATTATGGTGAATTTAAAAAAAACAAATGTTGTATGAAAAAGTTATGGCCGTTTTAAATTTGATGGGGGAATTGCATGTGCCTTGCATGTGGAAAGATAAAGTCAATATATGTAGGATTCCTTTATGCCCTTCTATTATTTTCGTTTCCCTAAACTAATCTCAACTCTCCAAATCTAAGATCAATGGACTTGAATCCTTCTAACCCTTCTTATTTATGTTGTCCTTTGTATTTGATCTTAATCCCTATTTCATAAGCCAAAACTTTTCATAAACTATCATTTCTGATTCCCTCACGTGATTTCAGATGCTTATAAATCACGGTGAGTGAGTTTTTGTCATTGTTTCGAGAGTACCAGTCAGTGATTGTATTTGGTTGGAAGAATAAGACAAGACGTAATAGGTTTTCTCTGTTGGTTGCTCATCATTTTCAAGTGTCGTCGTTCTATGGTTGTGTAAATTGGTTTTCCTACTTCATCTGTATGGTAGATGAGGAAAATCATTTAAGAAGAAACATCATTCTTCATCTTATATCAACAGTTGGTGATTCGGATTATAGACCAACTGTCAAGGAGGATGTGGTTTTTGTTGATAGTGGCATCTGACAGAATTAAGTGTTGGAATGGCGAAATTGAATCTTGTATTGACGGTTGTGTTTATGGTGGTTTTTTTCTTTGGAACCAAGACATTACTATCGTCATTACTCTGTTTGCTCTTCTTCCTGGAATCGATGGGAAGATCTAGCGTAGATTGAAACAGACTGCAACTCTTGTTATTTGCAGTCAAGTGTTGGGGATCGGAACCGAAGTAGGAAGACAGATTAGGGGCATAATCAAATGAAGTTAGAAGTGATATTTGATTCAAATCCGACATAAGAGTCTCAACGAGCTATGATGAAATCGAGGATCCAAAAAGTAGTGAAATCTGCGCAGAATGTTAAGCCATTAGTTTGTTCGAATGAATGCTCCAATTCATAGGGACGAGTATCCATACCATCAACTTTGTCGAGTGAAACTGAGTGTGATTATGGGAATCAGGAACCAATGTACAGCAGAATTCTGGTTGTTTGGTTCTGTTTTTGATTGGTCTAGTTGGACTGATCGAAGGACGGGTTTTTGCACTTGTGATTACGTTATCTTGGTGCTTGTTGTTGAAGTTACAATGGAGAAATGTAAAGTTTCCCATCTCCTCAAATTAGATTTGTTGTTTTTTGGTGTCAAAATGTTTTTGACTTGTGCACAAAGGAATATAAATATACAACATATACATGATTCTTGATTTAGTGATCTATGGTTAACCTTTTAGTCATATTTCAGAATCCAAATTGGTTGGGGAAGACCATAGAAAAAAAAAAGAATGTTAGTATTTGCACAAAGTCTTTGGGTTATAGTCATGGTTGGTTTCAACTTTTGTAAGTTTAAGGTTCATAAACCTATCAAAAGAGACCGGTTAGAAGACTTTTCTTTAATTGTGATGTAGTTTTGGCTAAGATTTGGACAACCTCATGGTTGTCAAAACGTGTCGACAGGACCAATACAAAAATAGGTGGTAATACGTTAACAGGCAATGATATTAGTAGGGTATTTTTAGTAACTACATAATATCATTTTTCTAACAAAATTTCATAAATAATATCAAATAGGGACGCTTTCTTTCAAAAACAATTTTATGTTAGAGAAAATCAAAAATCATAAAAAAAAAACACTTTGCATTGATGGTTTAACGATATAGTGGGTAGGCACTTATGTAACCGTATTTATATCACATTTAAAACAACATGTACAAATGAATTGTGTGGTTCTCGTAGTTCTAAACTTGATTACGAAATGAACACTCCTAGTCTAATTATAATAAAAGAGTCTTTCTAATGCCACATGTCAATGAGTTCATCTAATAGCACATAGCATTTTCTCCATCAATTTAGTAATAATATTAATAAATATCTAATAATCTAATATTTCTAAACATATAATAACGAATAAATATAATATCTAATTCTAATAAAAGACTATAAATAATACCATATGACATTATCTCTTTCAATTAATTAATGATATTATTAATTCATAATATCTAATTCTAATTTATGATGAAATAATATATAAATTATCTATGATTTTATTATTTCTTAAATGTATAAGCATATGGTTTGATTTACTTTATTTATTTTGTGTAAATCAAATATAAATATAATTAAATGATATGCTTATATGTGAAAAAAGTTAATTGTCAGTATCTAAGAAACATGGTGTTACGCTATTAAAATATATTTTTTTAATTATATGCATTAATATTTCAAAATGTATAAATTAATAACACTTGGATTTGAGTTTATATATTAAAAATAGTGAAGTGATATTTCAACTAAATGGATGAATTTATCTATTAAATCTATTAACTCAAACAAAATTTAATTAATAGATAATAATATTATTAATGAATTGAGAGACAGGATATTATACTGCATTAACTAACTGAAATCTTTTATTATCATTAGATATACTCACCACAATCCATCTTCATTGCTATCAACTCCATCTCAATTAAGATTTAATAGTATTCTCATTATCATCCCAGATTTTAAAGAAACCTTTATGTGTTCATCAATTTTTTTCAACTTCGTCTCATTCCCAAAGATAAGATGAGATTTAAGAATTTACTTCACATTATTTACGTATCATAACATAATATATAAATTTAATTTTATATATATATATGTTTAGGATCTTGTAAAAAAGACTAAAAGTGTAAGAAGGATAAGAAAGACTCTAATGATGACACATGTCCCTATCTATTTTATTAGTTTAAGGGTAAGATGGTAATTTAACCCATAAATCTAATTAAAGATATAATCTTGTAACCGAATTGATCAGTTATTTTAAGAATTCATTTCATCAGTTATTTTATGAATTCATAAGTTAGTTTAGAAATTCATCATCAGTTCCTATAAAACACCATACGAATCCAAAAAACACCACAACTTTAATCGTAATACAGTCGTGGTGTTCTAACATGTGTAATGATTTTTGTTATTTTTGTAGGTATAAAGAACCATACAAATTCCAAAAACACCATGAATTGAATCATAATACAGTCGTGGTGTTTTAACATTTTAAATGATTCTATTACTATTCAAGATGTTAAAACACCATGACTGTAATCATAATACAATGTTACATACTCTAGATATTAAAACACCATGACTTGAATCATAATTCATTATTTGCAATGCTATGGTGTCTGTTTATGTTCATGGTGTTTTATTGTAAAATACAACGTTTTAATCACAATGCAATTAAAAACTATTGTATGAACATAGAAAAAAACACCATGGACTAAAACATCCAATTGAGACGTAATTTTTTTCTCTACATAAGTATAACAATATGGCACTCATATTAAAGATAAAAAAACACTCGTTATTATGGTGTAAATTTAAAAAAAATAGTTACGTATAAAAAGTTATTGACATTTAAAAAAGAAGAGGGAAACTTGCATGTGCATGCATGTGAGTTTCTAAATATAAAAAATGTTAAATTTACCTTTATACCCTAATCTATAAAATTAATTAATTTAATGGTAAACACTAATTACAATTTTGCCGTTATAATCTCAACGATTAGATTATAGATCAGATGGTGTAGATTCCTTCTTACACTTCTCACAAAACACATCATTTTTATAATAACCCTACCGTACATTATATATAGTACATATATACATATATATATAGGGGAAGGTTCATTTGAGAAGAAATTTAATGTGAGAAGAAAGAGAAGAAAGGGCATAATGGTAAAACATTAAATAGTTTTATAACTCCTCTCATTAATTATGTTATCTCTCATTAATAAAACAAAAACATTATATCCTACACATTTTAAAATTTATCCTACATATATCTTATACTTATCGGAATTTACCCTACACACATGTAAAAATACCCTACACATTTCAAAATTTATCCTACACATGTCGAAAATTGTCCTTCACCATAAATTATTTTATCTTGAAAAATTAATTAAAAAATAAGTTACAATTTTAACAAATTAGCTAATTAATGACAATTATAGATTTACCTATATGCTCTTTTTCATAACACTAAATACACACATTAAATGAAGTAAATGGAGAATTTCTATAGGTTCAAAAGTTATTCTTTTTATTCTTACAAAATTTAATATATATATTATATATATATATATATATATATAGAGAGAGAGAGAGAGAGAGGAAGGTTCATTTGAGAAGAAATTTAATGTAAGAAAAAAAGAAGAAAGGGCATAATGGTAAAACATTAAATAGTTTATAACTCCTCTCATTAATTATGTTATCTCTCATTAATAAAGCAAAAATATATTATCCTACACATTTCAAAATTTATCCTACATATGTCTTAGATTTACCGGAATTTACCCTACACATATGTAAATTTACTCTTCACATTTCAAAATTTATCCTACATATACTAAAATTTATCCTACACATGTTGAAAATTGTTCTACACCATAAATTATTTTATCTTAAAAGAGTATATGAAAAAAAAATGAGTTACAAGTTTAACTAATTAGCTAATTAAAGACAATTGTAGATTTACCTATATGCCCTTTTTCATAACATTAAATACACACATTAAATGAAGTAAATGGAGAATTTCTATAGGTTCAAAAGTTATTATTTTTATTCTTACAAAATTTTTCTTCTCATTTGAACTCTTCACTATATATTATATATATATATATATATATATATATATAGGGTGAGGTTATTGTAAGAAAAATATAAAAGTGTGAGAAAGATAAGAAAGAATCTAAAACATTAGATATTTAATCTAATTGTTGAGATATTGATGGCAATCTTGTAAATAGTGTTGACTATTGAACTAATTAATTTTCTAGATTAAGGGTATAAAGGTAAATTTAATATTTTTAAATTAAGAAACTAACATTAATGCAAATGCAAGTTCTCCCCCCCCCCCCCCCTTCTTTTTTAAACGTTAATAACTTTTTAAATGTAACTCTTTTTTTTAAAAAAAATTACACAATAATAACGAGTGTTTTTTTATCTTTAATATGAGTACCATATTGATATACTTATGTAGAGAAAAAAATTACGTCTCGCTTGGATGTTTTAGTCCATGGTATGTTTTCTATGTTCATACAATGGTATTTTAATTGTAGGGTGTTATTTCTTTACATTTTTGTTCTTCGTAAGATGTATGCCTTCAATGTTAGGGTGTTATACCTGTTATATTTAATGTGAGGACAAAGGTCTGTGATTTATTAGGGTGTTATTTTTGTTTTATTTAATGTTAGTGTGTTCTTTATAAGATGTGTGCCTTCAATATACATGTTGTGGTGTTTTTATGAGTTAGGGTGTTGTTTCTGTTATATTTTTGCTCTTTATAAGATGTATGCCTTCAATATACATGTTGTGGTGTTTTTATGAGTTAGGGTGTTATTTCTTTACAAGATGTATGCCTTCAAATTCGAAAATCACTACAATAACTGCCAAAAATCAGTTACATATATTCATTCCATAATTAGATTTTATTAATTAAATTACACTTATACCCTTAAACTACCAAAATAAAAAGGGACAAGTGTCACCTCTAAAATCTTTCTTATCCTTCTCTCACTTTTATATATTCTTACATGAACCTTTACCTCTATATATATATTATATTATATATATATATAATATATATATTGTATATCTAATTATTATTACTAAAGTAACAAATAAATATAAAGTATTTGCTTAAATGCGTCATTTATAGCGAGTAATATTATATTATACTTAGCTTGGTATGGATAGTTCATGTTAGGTAATATGTGTTTATATCAAAATTTATATTTAACATATGCAATATCAAGAATAATTCAAATTTTGTAATTATTTTGTTCTTCGAATACAACCAATCTTATCATTCAAACCGTGTAACACACGAGAGTATAAACTAGTATCAAATATAATACCCATATTCATATTTAAGACATTATATCATTCTCTTTTTTAAAGATTTTAATAACTGAAATGCAATGAGAAAGGGGACATGATATATAATAAATAATTTTCAAGGATATGAGTAAATAAGATATCTAAAGTGCTTTCGGTGAGTGTGTTTGATATTTATTTTCTGGTTTGCAAGTATGATGTTATACAAGGACATCTATAAATTTGGTATTATAAGTTATATTTGCCTTTTCAAGAACCATAATATAAGTAACCATGTAATTAAAGAAATGAACAAATTGATGTGGACTCCTAATTTGTCCATCTACGAGTCTATAATTTATGAGGCAAGGAAAACACCAAAAGACCGAGAAGACTTTAACTTTCACTATTTTAATAGAAAGAGGAAGTTAATACGTACACATCGGTAAATTCTATTCTATCCTATATTTGTAAACGACATTTACAGTAATTTATTTTTTTCTTTTTTTCTTTTTTCGTCTTTTTTGTTTTTTATACCTTTGAATTTCCAATGTTAACATTTACAATCCGTTAACTTTTTAAAAACTTTCTAATCAAGTTTTACGTGTTTCTTTTTTTATAGATGTGTTGGTATAAATTCAAATTAATTTACGTTTAGACGTAATTTTTTCTCAGAAATGAGTTAGGTCAAATATAATATGTTTCTATACTTATTATTATATACGTTTTTCAGTTGTTCTACGTGTTGATCGCAATTTTTTTTCTTAAAAATAGTCGAATCAAATATGATACATTTTCTTGCTTATTTTTATTTATGTTTTCAGTTGTTCTACGTTTTGACGTAAATTTTGTTCGTAAACGAGTTGGGTCAAATGTAGTACGTTTTCACTAAACGGTATAAATTCGAGTCACTTTACATTCCGACACCGCAACGCGTCATAAATTCTTTCTTATATGCTTATTTTTATGCACGTGTTAGTATAAATTCAAGTTGGTCTACGTTTTGACGTAAATACAATTAGCAAGTTATGTTAATAGTGCTTTCATCCTGTTTGTTTCTATGTTTCTTTCTTGATTTTTTTAACTATATTATTTTTATCTTTTTACTTTTCTTTACATTTATTTTTAGTTTAAGGGTCTTTTTATTAAGTTATATTAATAATTACATTTCTATTGAAAATTAATTTAAAATCATCTTGTCTTGCTGTCTAATTTAAATTTATTTTATGATTTTCAGTCGATATTAAACATGTTTTATATTCTTTTAAGCATATTTCTTTCGGTTTTTATACAGAATCAAAATAAATATCGACCGAAACCCCATTGTGTAGCACGGGTAATCTTATTACTAGTTATGAACATTTCTTAAGAATTTACCCTTTCAACCGCAAGAAGCATGCAATTAAAGAAATTGACAAATTTATGTCTGACTTCTAATTCACCGATTAAAAAGAACGATTCCATGCTAATCTTTTTGAAATCTAAACACCTATGTTGGTTTTAGGGATGTAAATATAGCTTAGGTATATATAAAACAACTTTCGAAGTTCACTCTACTCGTAAAGGTGAGTGTCGTTTATCCTTTAGGGTGTAAGAGCAATCACATAGCTTCCATCATATTTTTATCTTATATTACACTAAAAAAACTAAATTTTTTTCTCATTTTCAATTGAATAATATTTTTTATATATTTTCTCTCTCATTCGCTCACAATCACTTCCAAAATATATTAAGAAATTATAGAGGTGAACAGTGTTCCCTCAAATATACAGATGAACAGTAACATTTTCTCTTTACTCTACTCACAACCACTTTTTATACTTTTTATAATATAAAAACTTTACTCGCACAATTTTATGGAAGGGATGTGAATGCTCTAAGGTGGTGGTCACTCACCTTATGGGAAGAGTTAAATTTTCCACCCACCCAATTATCTATTGTCATGTCAATTCTTCTCTCTAAATTCGTTTTTGTCTTAAAAACATAAGAGGTGGTCACCTCTCTTGGGTAGAGGTAAACTATTTTTTTTATAAATTAGCATTAATATATAAAACATATTTTTAACAAAATAAAAGTACAATAAATCAAAAGAATATTACATTAAATTAAAAATAATTAAATTTACATTTAACTAAAATAAATTGAAGTAAATAAAATTACCATTCTTTCATCGGATTCCACCAATAGTTGGGGTAAATCTAGTTTTCCTGAGATGTTCCACGAGATCATGTTTTAGTCTCCAATGCAACAGTGTAAACCTCTTCTTCATTTTCGCATCCACACCCTCTTCAAACCACGAGTTATTCGTTTCGACATCGCTCACAATTTTTAAAAACATACGTTTTGACATACGGAACATATGACGAAAAATGTCATCGTTGTATTTCGGGTACTTGACAAAATAATCCCACCATAAGGGTTTCGTGGCCACTCTCACGATCATGACGAACATATCGTTTTTTGCTTGATGTGCCCGTGTCTTGTAGTTCGGCTTGCTCGATGAGATTTTGGAAAACGTAGATTCGATTCGAAAAGCTGAAAGTTTTAAATATAGAACTATTATGTCAGATTTTAAATGAATTTAATACATTATATAATTGATTAAATTACTATCGACAAATACCAAACATTTTATTAAATGAATATCATTTAAGTATATTGTGTTACTAGTGGGAATGTCCGCACGTTGTGGCAGTGTGTCTGTTTTGTCAATTTGTAGTTGTTGTTGGGATTTGTGGAGTGTGTATGGCGTTTGTGGGTTATTCGTTATAATGACGTGTGGAATAAGTAGGAAGCAATAACCTAGCCGGAAATTTAACACAAAAATATAGCAATCCACCTTTCACATCTTTTAACATAAAAGAACAAACAAATGAAGAATCAAAAACTTGAATCTTGGATCGAACCGAAATGGATCACCAACAATTAGCAATTTCTTTATTAAATCGAATCAAAACAATTACAGAGAAATTACGAATGAAAACAATTAAGACAATCTTAGAATTTCCTCATCAACTCCAATGGAACTGTATAACCTCTCATCACTTTACGAATGAAAGCAATTAAGACAATCTTAAAATTTCCTCATCAACTCCGATAGAACTGTATAACCTCTCATCACTGACACTCATCGGCCTAACATACAACCCCTCATCGACGTTAAGGATGATTCATACGCAAAACGATTATGAAAAGACTTGATCATGTATGCATGTGGCTCCTACAATCAAAAAGCGCTCACATATGTCAAAAGTTTAGATATTTGAATGATTTAATACATGCCACAATGAAAGCCATAATAAGATAGATATGATTATGAGGACAATGTTACTACAATTATAAGCTAAATCTTTAAAGCTATTTAGGAAGTTGTTTGTTGAAAATCCACGTCGAGCGACTTTCAACCACTTAGCCTAAGTTACTTTTACTAAATTTGTAACTTGAATGATGGGAAAAATACACTGATAATTATGGTCAAAATGTAACTTCTAACATTTTTTAGCTAAATTTGTTAACTTGACATGATGGGAAAAAAATACACATTGATAAATTTATGGGTCAAAATTGTAACTTCTAACATGAAGTTCAGTACCCTTTGGTTTTATATATATCTAAAAAATATGTTCACTTTCTATATTTGTCCATTTGTAGAAACTGTAAGGCCTGGAAAGTTTTGGACATGGAGAATCCTTCTACTGATGTACACAACTATGGGAATGAATATCAGGTTACATGGGAACCAAGTGATTATCAGATTAATTTTGATTTTAAATGTACAAAAATAATATTTTATGTGGGATGGGTTAACATTTTAAGTTTAATTAATCAATAACATAAATATATGAGAAAATAAACAAAAATCATACATCTAATACTTTTAATATACCTTTTGGTCTTTAAATATCAGAAAAACAAAAATAATACATGCAGATATGTGTAATTTTTTTGTTTATGTAATCAGTAATTGCAAAAAAAAAAATTAACGACCCGGTCAAGTTGGCTCGAACATTTTATAAGCCAAGCTCGAGCTCGAGCTCGAATTTTCAGCTCGATTAATTAAACGAGCCGAGTTGGAAGTTCGAGGCGAGGCTCGACTTGGCTCGATTACAGCCCTAAATGATATGGATTATTTGAATTCAGGAGATATCGAGAATTAAGAAAGGATAAACATTTATAAATCAAATAAGAGTAAGATGAATGTTGATTTACCAGCAGAGGAAGGACACACTGCTCTTCATGTTGCTTCTGAAAAAAAGGCCATATAGAAAAGGTAAGGCTTCTTCTAGAAGGACGAGCAAATGTAAACAAGCCTAATATAAAAGGGTGCACACCAATATCTCAAGATGCAAGGAAAGAAAAGCATATGTGACCTTTTATTAAGTCATGAAAATAAGAAAAATGAGCACAAAAAAGATTTCTCCAAGCCCAAAACCACAAACAGTAAGAAAAATCAGTATTCACCAACAACAAATTGGGACCCTTGTTGTTCCACTTCATTCACAAAGCTTGCTTCCATTAACCAATGATCTCTTGGCCTAGTGGGGTGGAAAACTTTGCTTCTCTTGGAGGTTCTGGGTTAAAATCCAGGCAAGGGAGGATTTTAATACTAACATGGTGATACTAATATACTAACTACTAACCTGGTTAGCAACATCCTAACTGTGTGCCGTTCAAAAAAAACTTGCTTCCATTAGTTCAAGCAGTCCCAACTGTCATCCAGATAGCAGAGTTAAGAAACGGATGAAAAGGGTCACCATTCATGCGAAGTTCATGAACAGGTCAGAAAAGCAGCTTCCAAAGTTCATAGTAACATAAAGGTTCTTTTTTTTTGGTTTCAGAAAATAAATTCACCACAAAATTAGAAAAAAAAGGCCTTAAGATACATACTTGTACCTGAAGATATACTGACATGTCATGTAAAACATATAAAAAAGGGCTATGATTTCTCAGAGAACTACACTCGCAGGAAATTAACAAGTAGATTTGACCTGTACAAAAAAATGGCATGCTCTTCTTGGATTTGATCCTGGGGTTATAACTTACTTCCATGTGACATAAACGCCTTGTTCTGCTCGCGAACTCAGTTCCTGTAAATTTTGTTTCAACGAAACAATCAAGATCTTGATACGACCCAGATAGAGAATAGAAGCAAAATCGAAATAAAACACAAGGATGATAACTGACAAGATTTATAAGGAAAAAATAACATATAAAACATGCAGTAACAAGTGCATGATGATTTTATTACTATTTATCATCAGTAACCATCCAGTGGCATTGCTAAAGGATTGGTCACTATTTTGGTTCAACATAGAAAAAAAAATTATAAGAACTTAAAGCCCCTGAGATGACACGAATCCCGAATTGGGTTTAGAATAGAATCCAATTCTATGCCTAGGAAGGGTCGACCCGATGAGCTGAATCTGGCTCACATCCCCTCTGATAATAGCATCTCTTCTCAATGCCTTCTGTACACTAACTGTTTCCTACTTTATATTCATGTTTACGTACTTCGATACCTAACACATTAATCTTGTTACACATTGCTGGCTTGATCGTTGAAGGATCTAGCTCAAGAACACTCGACACGAATCAGCCCGACAACAGGACGTGGCTCGCCAGATTCGTTGAGTAACATTTACCACTAAATCTCCTCACAAAGTATGGAAACTAAATACGATAATCAACCTAAAAGCCCAAAAACCGAAACAAATCAATGATCATTTGAAGCAAGTGGCGATAGGGACCGATGTTCAATTGCTGGTGGAATGTCAACAGACAAGCAAGAAAAGCTTCTGAGTGATGCTATGCAAATCATTGATGCCTCATAATACATATAAACTTTTTAAAGAAAATAGGAGAAAACATGTGGCATCTAGACTACCATACACCTATGATCAATGTGCAGCCAACATAAGACTATGGAAAAATAATGTAAGTGCAAACGAAAACACATACACCGCATGTTGAAGCCAAAAATGTTCACATGTACCTTAAACAGGGGGTCGACATCACCATCTATGTCAAACCAGCAAATTCGATATTAACCTTCGCAGAAGTATACAAGGCAATTTCTTTCTGCATGAGAGTTCTATAGTAATTAGTTATCATTTCGGTCATGTTAATCACCAGAGTATCAAGTTATAAATCTCTATGATTGAACCAAAGTTCCATTTTGTTATTTTTCAACTTTTCCAGACACGCAGTTACACATATTGTGTTGTCAAATAGTGATCAACGAACTTTTAGTATCTTTAAAGGAAGAGAGTAAGACGAATGACAGAGGCAAGTGAAGAAATGAAAGGAATGACAAATATAAGTTTATGAACCTGATAGAAGGCCAGGGATTGAAGGACAAATTTGTCCATCGAGTCTAGATCCAAATCCAATGCAGCATGTAGTCCTTTACCTGTTGCATTATACAACAACAATCACCATATAGTAGATGTGCTAAAATATTATAAAAACCTACAACACATCTGTACAACAAGCTTTTCAGTGATAGGAAGTATAAAGTATATCATACAGCTTCTTTATAATCTCCAACATGGTGGCAAGAAGCCCTTAGATATAGAATTAAAAAAAAAAATCACTTCTTTTATACAAAGTCATAATAAGAAAACACTTCCAAAATATGAAAAATAAATTAGAAAACTTATTGATTTGCTTGATGTTACTAACTTTAGAGATGAGAGGAAACCGGTTGCTAACTCATAGAGATCTGTGTGAACCAAAATATACATGAGGACACATTTAGCCCGCCCCAATGTTAATCTTAGAGCATTTCAATGGGAGTCCATTAGATATTTGAGTCAATGGCATCCGTCAACGAATGGTCAGGTGTGTGAGCGAAGTATAGTGAGCTAGAGTGCTCCTCATTTAACTAACATCTTGATAACCAAATGCATAAGCAAAATCTGCCAAATTACAAGGTGCTAAAGCCTACTCAGATGGGGTTAATGCATTAACAACAATTTTAGAATAAATATAAGCACATTTACCTATGATTCCTTTCGCAAAACCCTGTCTATTTGCTTTTCAAGAGATACTCTTTTTAAAACTTCAGGTAGGTAGGTATGTATGAAGCCTCTATGGGGAACTAATTAAAACTTTCCTGTAATGAAGCCTCTATGGGGAACTAATTAAAACTTTCCTGTATTCAAAACATAGATGAATCGCAAACATCAGTGGAATGACATGAGGTCAAAACAGGTATCTCTTGGTGTGGGTTGAGTTGGGTTGACCACTAAAACTTTTTGTCTATCTTTCTGTATTTATGTGATAACCATTGTTTTAATAATATCTATTTTAGAATCCTGTGCATTAGTAATATACTTTGAGGAACTTTCGGCCAATTCCCTTTTTAGTTTATCGCATTAACCTGCTTGAAATAAAATGTAATATCATCCGGTCAACCTCATCAACTCTGCTGACTAGAAACATTCGGAGGAATCTAAAGGAGTACTAATTTCAATAAGATTAAACTAAAAATTATTCTAAAATTGGATGCATTCAAAAACAAATCAAGTAAACTCATACCAACAACAGATTGAAGGAACTGGCCCCTATGGTGTATGTGTAAACAAATTAGGAATGATGTATCAATTCATATATTACAAGAAATTGGAAACAAACTCAACACAGAGGGAGAGAGAAACCTGTAGATGTGGTGGTTGAAGAATCCGATTAGGGTTTTAACAAGATGAAGAGGGATTGTCTCAGGCGAAGTAGTAGAGACTCCTTCAACATATTCTTCAGCGCCATAAACGCATACTGCTTCAGTTCCAGCATTCAATCAAATATTATAATTATAATTCGCATTCAAAGATCTGCAATCGATGAGGACTAATTGAATTGAGCATTCAACCCGTCCCTTTGTATTTTTATAGACAAAAGGGCGAGGTGAGAGGAGGGGCAGTTCTTGAAAATAAAATTAGGGTGAGCATGAGTTTGAACTGTGACCGTTCATCTCCCGTCTTAAAATTGTTTTAAAATTACCGTTAAAGTCCATCTAAATTTAATAATGTATTATAGATAAAAGGAAAATACAAATATCAATAATAATAAACTAAGACTGGTCATTTACCCGCGCGATGCGGCGGGAATGGCGATTTTGAATAGGATACTCGTTTACTGTTAGTTTATCAATCGTTGTGTAATTTGTATAGTTCTTAAGTTAGTTTTCTTATTCGTGATATGTTGGCACTTGTTTTTCTGTTAGTTTATCAATTCTTTGGTAATATTCTTTTCTAATTCTTTTACTTGTAGCTTCAGCATTAGACAAACACTATTAATAACATCAGATGTTAGACAAACACTATTAATATTATCAGATGCTATATAATCGTCAACTATAAGTAAGTAAAATAAGCAATCCTATTAAATAATTGTAATTAGTATAATCTCTGATGCTAGACAAACACTATTAATAACATCAATGTTAGACAAACACTAATGATGTTGTTAACCACTAACGGAGTAATAACATCAGATGTCAGACAAACACTAATGATGTTCTTAACCTCTGCTGGAGTAATAAAATCAAATGTTAGGCAAACACTGTTGGTGGTAGACAACGATTGTGGACAACCAATGTTGAGTACAACATCAGTGGTTAGTGAGTCTGTGGTTGAATCAGTGGTTTTGCTATACAACTACTGTTGGTATGTTAGCAGTGGTTTGTCATCAATGGTTTGCATCAGTGGTTTCTTATCAGTGTAGTTTGTAAGGAATGACATCAGATGTTAGGCAAACACTGATGATGTTAGGCAAACACTGATGATGTTGCTAACCTCTGATGGGAGTAATAACATCGGATGTTAGGCAAACACTGTTGGTGGTAGCCAACCACTACTGAGTATAACATACTAGCAGTGGTTTTGCTATACAACTACTGTTGGTGTGTTAGCAGTGGTTTGTCATCAGTGGTTTCTGATCAGTGGATAGGATTTCAAGTTGCAGATTTAACAAATAAAGCTGAACAAAAGTAACTTAATGATGGGACGTGCCATCTTTATTACTAAACAAACAGTAACTTATAGAAAATTCCAACCCAAACTACGCGCCAAAAACATCTTATATAAACAACCTCAGGCCCTTCCATTGATTACACCAAAGGCAAACGCCATAATTTACTAAATACATATGGCAAACCTCGTCTCTTATAACATCAGTTTTGTTCTACATAAAGTTTCACAAATAAGGAGGACAACATTCTTAGGTCATTATTAAGTGAGCATAACAATGTTGTCCATCTCGTTCAGCAAAATTTTATTGAGATAAACCTATCCTTGTTCAAATTAAAACGCCAAAAAGTTCAAAATAACAGATGGCAAACCTGTAAGCTGTGTGTTCTAAAAGATTTTGTTGAATGAGATGGACAAATCCTCAACACAAAGAGACTGATGACAATGATATGTCATTGTGTCTGCTTTGTTCTTGAGGAAGGCTTGGACGAGAAGGAGAGACCTATGCCAGTGTAAACGCTATTTTGGACTCCATTTTAAATGATGGAGAGTGGGATGAGCATGATGTTGATGGCCAAATATCATCAAAGGAAAAAACCCACTCACAATCACCCCCAAAATAATAGCGTCCATAAAACAGCATCGATCTATGTCTCCACCATCCACAAAACAACTTTACCAATCAACATCAAAAGATGGCACCAAAAACTGAGACCCATATTTTTTGTTGATTGATCAGCTTCGCAGAGAGCAGGGCGTTTCAGCTGTGTAGGGAAGTTCGGCACCTATCGAAGGAATGCAAAGTTCAGGGGACAAAAACTTCAAGAATAAGAGATTGATGGCAGTGAAGATTTGGATGAGAAATTGGAATAGCATTTTTTTTCTTTTCTGTATCTTTTTTTGTGTCATTTTTTTGGTTTGTTATCTAACTTTAAGCTAATAGAATACATTATTTCTCTAATTGCTTATAAAATGCCAAAATGCCACAAACGTCAAACACCAAAACTATAATAATATTCCTTTAATCATGTATATTATTAACTCCAAATAATTATGAAATGTATAAAACAAGGTGCAAGAGAATAACATCAGAAGTTAGGCAAACATTGATGATGTTAGACAAACACTGATGATGTTCCTAACCTCTGATGGAGTAGTAACATCGGATGTTAGGCAAACACTGTTGGTGGTAGCCAACCACTGCTGAGTATAACGTCAATGGTTTTGCTATACAACTACTGTTGGTGTGTTAGTAGTGGTTTCTCATCAGTGGTTTGTATAAGTGGTTTCTGATCAGTGGTAGTTTGGAAGGAATAACATCATATGTTAGGCAAACATTGATGATGCTAGACAAGCAGTGATGATGTTGCTAACATCTGATGGAGTAATAACATCAGATGTTAGGTAAACACTGTTGGTGGTAGCCAACCACTGCTGGACAACCACTGGTGAGGTGGACAACATTCTTAGGTCATTATTAAGTAAGCATAACAATGTTGTCCATCACATTCAGCAAAATCTTGTTGAGATACTCGTTCAAAAGGGTAGAGGGATTCTTGGCAAAAATACTCATTTACCGGATGCTGACCGACTACAATTTCTGCATCAATAACATTTCGCATGAAGCCTTTATATATCAATCGCGTGCCATTACACAGGCCATGTGATGGATCGATATTCCGTAACAATATTATTGGGCATCCAATTTTTAAATGAAGCTTATGAGGCGGCAAACCACTAACATTTAGCGAGTTTAAGAACCATTAACATGATTAAGATGCTTTGGTTGTCCATTATTCATTGTAAATTGATAAAGTTTCAAATACCTTGCAAATCAAATAAACGATCGTCATAACAGATGATGAAATAAAGTCAAACTATTGATGAACCAACATCTGAAAGAATCCTTGCCAAACCTCTGATGAGAGTAATAACATCGGATGTTAGACAAACACTAATGATGTTGCTAACCTCTGATGGAGTAATAACATTAGATGTTAGACAAACACTAATGATGTTGCTAACCTCTGATGGAGTAATAACATTAGATGTTAGGCTAACACTATTGGTAATAGCCAACCACTACTGAGTATAACATCATTGGTTAGTGAGTCTGTGGTTTTGCTATACAACTACTGTGATTTTGAAACAATAAATCTTTAAACTCATAAAAATAAGTATTAAAATATTAACAATTACATTTGCAAAAGAAAACTACTCAAACATTTAAACTCTAATAGCAATATTCAAGAAACTTTAACTTCAACTCCATCGAGCATTTAACCTCTTGATGTATGTCCTTTATCTGTGTCATGAACCTAGATCTCTATCTCGCACTCTATATTACTCGCAACACACTGGTCACGAACAGAAGTCATTGGCATCGCCCTCAGGTCTCTCGAAACCTTGTCTCTCGTCAGGAGATCAAGTTGTAGTCCGTTAAAACACCTCTTCAGCTCTTGAAGAGTAGACCTATCAGCATAAACTTGGTCTTCGATTTGTTTAATAAAGCGTTGCTTTAATTTGTCAGATTGTGCAGAAGTATATGATGTCATTTTAATGTATTTCTGAAAACTGATGCAAAACAATAACAATTGCTCTTCTATTTCACTGAATGAATCGTGTATGATGAAAAAACAATTGAATTGGCAATGGTATTATATAGTGAAATATCTAACAGCCCAAATGTAGATTTAAATGCAAGCATTAAATAAAAAACTATATTTAAAAACCATGTACATTTAATGATTTAAGAGGGAAAACGTGTACATTTATAACATAAACATGTACATTTATATTCAAAAACCCTATGCATTTAATGCAAAACCTTTCAAAAATGAGTTTTCATGAGAAAACAAGTAAAATTAAATATCTAGAAACTCAAGGACAAACTTTAAACCTTCAAAAACAGGTTATCATCATTAGGAGTAATCTCTTCATTTAACATATCAAACATTTTAAACACTATAAAAGGCTCATGATTAGCTTAGTTGAAACATCAACAATTCACTTTTAGAAATTTGTTCATCCAAAAACAAACCATCCAAAAACACTCACACTATTTTTAAATGGCAAACAAATCCTTCTACCACTGGGCAGATACTAACGTTGTTAAAATGGAATTATCAAGATGGTCACTCCAGAACAGAACAGAGGACAAATGAAGAACTCAACCAAAAAGTTGTTATGCTCAGTGACAATTATTATAAGCAAACCTGGAGTAGCATTGCACTGCTGGATGAAGTTGTCCATTCTCCTCCATCAGAGTTCAAAGATAAAGCAGAAGAGTTATCACACAACTGCTGAAACAGGATCAAAAGACTTGTGATATGCTAGATGATCTTCAAATTAAAAGAAAAAAATGAAATTGCTTGGCAGAAGGCGAGAGTAATAGATATCCTAGGAAGTGTTAATTGTAGCGTGTAATTTTTAATATTTTTCAAACTCAAAATTATGTAATACGATTTAATATCGAATGAAGAAAATTCGGACTTTACCCTTAAATTCCTGATATAACTTATTAGTGGTCAATTAGCAAACAAAGCATAACATACGCAAATAACGTATTTGTTAGACCCTAATACGTTTTAACCAAATGTCGCAGCGGAAAAATACGGACCTCAAAATTTCTTTCTTTTTAAATATTCTAACATACTTGAAAACCATTAAAACGATTCCTTTAAAAGAATTACATCATTCATCTTTAATTAATGTACCAAATATAACATGCGAATACAAACTAAGTGACCACCCTTCCGTACAATCCATGTTCAATAACTCGATCTTAGCCCCCTAGTCCTTCGTGATAAATGGTAATGATCCGTGTAACCTGCGGTCATGATAAACAACCGACCCATTAGTAAATGGTGGCATTTTATATGTATTATAATGCATATAATTAAACGACCATAACACATTCTAACTGCATAAGCTATTTCATTCGATTACTCTTCCAACATCATTCACTTGAATCCGCCCTCAACTCTTCGAGAGACCATCATTCTTATACCTGCAGTTCCATTTTATACTCAAGCAATACAATTAGCAACACATAATCTGACATATTGAAATCCCATATTTTTCACATAAACACTTACCTTGGTTTAACAATATCTGTACACACTTCCATATGTTCATTTAATTATTTACGTGTCCTCTTCATACGCCGCACATGCAAGTTCACACTACTTACACCCATTATAATACCATGTGTACATACTTACATACAAGACACGTTCACCTATTCACATTCAATTACCATACTTAATCCCGCACAGAAAACTAACCACCTATGGACTTAGCATTGAACAAATTTCGTCCTTTCACGTGTATAATACATCTAGTACATTTGTTCACGCGAGTTATAATAAGATATATACACATGGCCCACACTTATGTGACCAAAATCATTACTAGTTTCCGATTCGCACTCGCCTACTAGTTCCATCCTTACCAGCACCTTTATGCAAGGCTGAATCCAGTGTTTAATCGTATTTAAAGTTCAAACCTTTACATGTACTTGAGTTTCGAAAGCATGTTTTGTTATATTTTAAGTTTTACAGGTCTAACGGGATTTAAGGAGCATTGTGGGCACCTTATAAACCATCCGGACGGAACTAGGATCAACCGGACATGCGAAACAAAGAAAACGGAAACCAAGTTCGGACATCGCGTCGTCGACAGGCTTAACCCGTATCGGCGACGCAACATGTATTTTTTTTAGCGTCAGGGCATAAGGGCCGTTGTTAGAAGTTTAGGGCGTCGTAGGCAGGGCACCGCGTCAGCGACGGAGGGATGCCCCGTCGACGACGCGTCTACTGTATTGCCAACGCTGATTTGCTTTGTTTAACCCGATTTATCGTGTCCGATGTTTTTAACCATAACCAACATACAATTCACCCAATACGAACATACTTATATTCATTCTATCATGACTTACCCATCCTTATGTGATTCCCATACATCTCACAAATCAAACTTATTATGTAACAATAGTATTTTGTTTAGAAATCACTTCATAATACATAATAAATTTGCTTATACTTGTACCGGGTCGAATCGACCCATTCTTACTTTCTTAATGACATAAAACCAAACATATAATCTATCGGGTTTAAAAGACAAACATACTAAAAATTTATATGCATTCTTATAATAGAAGTAAGATTAAGTTACCTTTGCCCGTAGGATAGTTCTCACAATTTCCACTTGTTTGCCATGTTGTCTTCCAAGCTTTCCCACACCTAGCTTGGCAACAAGTTCATTCCTTCAACCATTAAAATACACCTTGTACTTGTAGAAGACATTCAAATAGATTGATAAGTTTCCACATACTATCTCATGTATTCATTTACAATAATAGTTCTCCACTAGATTATTGACTTTATAGTCATTCTGTTTGACCTATATAAGTGAACGCTTACATAGTCCATTTTTATGCATATAAACACTTTAAACATACCTTAACAATTGTAACGATTCATGCAAAACAAGATTTAGTGTTATAGCAATGGGTGACAAGAAAATCACTCATGTTAAGTTCATAAAACACATTCTTTTTATCACTGCGCTTTTTGTACAACAGCTGTTCTCGATGCATTTTCACCCTTGTACAATCCGATTTAGTTCGACCTGTTCAAATATAAAACGTCGTGCATTATGATAGCTTTCCAACCATATATGTTACGCCTTAAACAGAGCTACGGTTGATTTTATGTGATTTTTTTAAAAACAGATCCGCGACATAATTCCTTTCGATCAGTATTGCTGAAAGTTTTGAGTTGGTGCTAAAAACCATCTATTTTGACCCGTTTATGATTTTTTTAGTCTTTTATGTTCAAAACTAATCGTAGAAAATTCAAAAAGCTTTCCAAGCATAAATACACTATCACATGATTTTTCTATGACTTTTATAAAATCAGGACAGCTTATAAAAGTGAAACAATCCAGCTTTGTAAATCTTTTAAATCTTGGACAAAAACTCAACCTTAAATCAACTAACCATGTTTATAGGCTAAACTAAGCATCCTTACTCAGTTTGACATACCGTGTCATAAATATTCAAGTCTTTACTCTCATTTAATCATATATTAACAATCGTATTGGTCTAGGCATTTAATCAAACACTTAGTGTGCATACAACGATGTAAGCACAATGTACAACATATTCATGCTTAATTTTCCTAATTCAAAGAATCAAACACCATGTTCTCTTACTAAGCTCAAGTATCATCCATTCATTATCTTCAACATAACATTATCTAACATTCATTTAACCAAATTGTCAAATTTCATGAATTCCACCTCCGTTCAAGTTAGTATTATCACTATAGCACAATTTCTACATGAATCCACATAGTATATACTTGGTTCTTAGAAGTTTATACCAACAAATTAAAACACAATTAACATACCTTAGTTCTAGATATCACTAGATGGTAGAAATCCTCAAACATGCAATAAAGATCATTTATCAATTTATTGAATTATTGGATTTCTCCTCTCTTCCTTTATCCTCTCCCCCACATGCGACAAACATACATATGAACCATAAAATTCTGGTTCTTTCACCCATTAAAAGCTGCTTATAAATCAACTTTACTCATATGCACCTTTGGTCCCTCTATTTTGGGTTTTTGGTTAATTGCCACCATACTTTCACTTTTCACCCCTATTTAACCCATGTAATCCCACCATGTGACAACCCATATCCTTTCAACATAAACTTGTGGGAATTTACCAAGTTAGGTATAATTACAACTTTAGTCCCTGTAGTTAGGTATTTTCCACTATTTGCCAAAACTTTCACTTTTCTTACAACTTGCTTACATTGTTAGTTTCCCACTAACCGTATTACAGGTGCATCTTCGCATTCACATAGGCATGTAACCAAAGGGGTTAAATCTCACAAATAATCCTATAATTTGGTTTTGACATTATGGACCCAAACTACAACTTCCATTTTCCTATCTAATGTAAATCCCAAAATGGGATGTTACAAGTCTACCCCCTTTAAAAGAGGTTTTGTTCTCAAAACCTTGTTCATTTCCACTAAACAATAACTACCTTTCTTTCTCTGTCATTATTAGTCCTTCAATCGTACAACTAGGAAGCCACTCATAGTTATACAACTTTACGTTTCCTATCCTTGCATAATGCTAGTTCCTAGCAAACATAATCACCATCGGTTCATTCATTCGATTAATTCATAATGCATACTATAGCAAGAGCACACTTGTGGTTTATGCAAGGGTTTTATTAACGTACAAACATAATTATACGTCTTGTTTCAATGTTCTTAACTAAATGTAAAAATTTTATACATTTACTAATCATAATAATCGATTAATTCCATCTTACTTGTATATCATACCAGATATTTCATGTTGGCATCAGCCATGTGAGTACTTATCGTAAGTTACTATGGCATTCTACTATCAACATTTTTTCTGAGCACCTTCCTTAACACATGAATTTTTTGGCAACGTACGTACGCATATTGCCAACATTCATTCTAGGTCATGTTATCACCATATAGTTATTATTTCATTCAAATCATTCGAACTTACTAATAGGTTTAGCATCATTCTATTATCACTACCATCACAACTACCATGTACATCCCATTTTAGGTAACATCCGGGTTATTAAATCACAACCCAAAAGTTTTCTTTCAAGGCTTTTAGATTCCTATCCACGACCTAAACCAGGTTCAAAATTCTTCCTATGTTGACTTTCAAGGTCAAACATCCTTATACTATGTCAAGTTCAATTTACCATTCTTTCATACTGAAGGTACTATTCAAATCTGAAATGCTTTCTAAAAGTTATAACTCAAACACGTTACTAACCTCACTCTCATTGTGTAGACCAACGATATGCCACCTGGATCGCCCGCTCCTTCATAAGTCCATACCATATCTGGAAGATCTCATTCATGTGTTGAGTTTCTGCTCGTGCACATTCTCCACTAGTTTCATCTCTTCAAGCATTCTACCATTTTCATTTACAAAATTAATGGTTAGCATATATCATTCAAATATTCATTATATTCAGTGTTTATTCACCTATTTTTCTTCCAAGATTTCCCATTTACATGTTCTACCACATTTCGTGTTTTACTTCTTACATACAATCACTACAATTTATTTATTATTTTGTCATCTTCTTACTTATTCTATTCATAAATATTGTAATACGCGTTTGTACCTTACCTTCAGTTTGAACATGCTTACTAAGATGTCCTTTCATCAGTTAGAATTTATTGCAAAATATTTCCCCTTCTCGTCCGGTACTTAAGTCATCCGTCTGGGTCTTGGCCCATCATTTCACTCCAACTCTAATGAGTTGATTTCTAATATCTATATCACGTAACTTTATTCAATACTTCTTTCTTTCAAATAAACTTTCTATTTACGTGCTAATTACCGTCGCTCTTCTTGCTATCTTATTGACACTTGCCTTATACTTACTCATATAACCCGTTTGGCCCTAACACGTCAAACTTTCAAACATTCTCAACTAGGTCCAACCATTGACTATAAACCATTCCATGCATATTCATATATGTGTACATGTATACATATACATATATGTATATATATCCCTTTAGTCAAGCAATATACCGGACCCGACAATGCGACCGACACCATTTACTTACAAGATTGATACTTAACTTAGTTGGGAAGGGAAACACATTTCCCTAAACCTCACCCAATTTTTTTTGTTTATAAACCCGATCTTTCATTATCTCGTGTTATTTCGCATTTACTTAAGGATTCAAGACTTTTCATTCTTACCCTTATTTTTACTTGTTTGATCCCTACTTGCTTATGGTTTCAAACTTTTCATTCATACTTTTCATTCTTATAAGTTTGATCTGTACCCGACTTACGGGTTCAAACTTTTCATTCTTACTTCTACTTTTTTTGTTTGATATGTACTTGCTTACGGATTCAACTTTTCATTCATATAAGTTTGATCCGTACCCGCTTACGGATTCAAGCTTTTCATTCATATAAGTTTGATCCGTACCCGCTTACAGATTCAAACTTTTCATTCATTTAAGTTTGATCCGTACCCGCTTACGGATTCAAACTTTTCATTCATATAAGTTTGATTCATACGCGCTTACGGATTCAAACTTTTCATTCTTCATATAAGTTTGATCCGTACCCACTTACGGATTCAAACTTTTCATTCTTATAAGGAATACTCTTTTTTTTCTTGAGAATTTATTACTCCTTTCACCCACACGACAACTTACTTTCCAATTCTACCGGACATACCTGTGATGATTATCATGCCCTCACAAGTTTCATATGCTTCTTGCGCATTGGCCAGGCATGCAATCCACATACTAGCCTCGTGCCATCATGTAATCATCACCTTATGCGTGGAGAAGTGGGTTTCAGTTCGTGCATCATCAATAAAATCTTGCTCAAGCAACATCAACGTCTTTCATTTAACATTAGCCCTCCCTTGGGATATTCTCTCAACAATGGCACCCATATTAATTAAAATTGTGTACCTGGGGTACAATAGTCCAATCACATGCTTTGGTGTCTGTTCTAGATCGATCCTTGGATCATCCTTCTTGTTCATCCAAACTTACCTTACATATACCACACAATTAGTTTCTTCATATGAACGTACATATACATGCTTCCATTCGTTTTTACTTTTGGGTCTTGATCGAGTCTCGGATTGTACGGATTACTAGTCACAATAGCACAGAGGTTTGAGTTCAAGTATTTACCCATATACTTGATTTACTCAAACCAGGGCTCTGATACCAACTTGTTAGACCTTAATACATTTTAACCAAAAGTCGCAGCGGAAAAATACGGACCTCAAAATTTCTTTCTTTTTAAATATTCTAACATACTTGAAAACCATTAAAACGATTCCTTTAAAAGAATTACATCATTAATCTTTAATTAATATACCAAATATAACATGTGAATACAAACTAAGTGACCACCCTTCCGTACAATCCATGTTTAATAACTCGATCTTAGCCCCTTTGTCCTTCGTGGTAAATGGTAATGATCCGTGTAACCTGCGGTCACGATAAACAACCGGCCCATTAGTAAATGGAAGCATTTTATATATATTTGAATGCATATAATTAAACGACCATAACACATTCTAACTACGTAAGCTATTTCATTCGATTACTCTTCCAACATCATTCACATGAATCCGCCCTCAACTCTTCGAGAGACCATCGTTCTTATACCTGCAGTTCCATTTTATACTCAAGCAATACGATTAGCAACACATAATCTAACATATTGAAATCCCATATTTTTCACATAAACACTTACCATTGGTTTAACAATATGTGTACACACTTCCATATGTTCATTTAATTATTTACGTGTCCTTTTCATACGCCGCACATGCAAGTTCACACTACTTACACCCATTATAATACCATGTGTACATACTTACATACAAGACACGTTCACTTATTCACATTCAATTACCATACTTAATCCCGCACAGAAAACTAACCACCTATGGACTTAGCATTGAACAAATTCCATCCTTTCACGTGTATAATACATCTAGTACATTTGTTCATGCGAGTTATAATAAGATATATACACATGACCCACACTTATGTGACCAAAATCATTACTAGTTTCCGATTCACACTCGCCTACTAGTTCCATCCTTACCAGAACCTTTGTGCAAGGCTGAATCCAGTGTTTAATCGTATTTAAAGTTCACACCTTTACATGTACTTGAGTTTCGAAAAGCATGTTTTGTTACATTTTGAGTTTTACAGGTCTAACGGGATTTAAGGAGCATTGTGGGCACCTTACAAACCACCCGGACGGAACTAGGATCAACCGGACATGCGAAACAAAGAAAACGGAAACCAAGTTCAGACATCGCGTCGCCGACATGCTTAACCCGCATCGGCGACGCAGCCTGTATTTTTTTAGCGTCAGGGCATAAGGGTCGTTGTTAGAAGTTTAGGGCGTCGTAGGTAGGGCACCGCGTTGGCGACGAAGGGGTGCCCCGTCGACGACGCGTCTACTATATTGCCAATGCTGATTTCCTTTGTTTAACCCATTTTATCGTGTCCGATGTTTTTAACCATAACCAACATACAATTCACCCAATACGAACATACTTATATTCATTCTATCATGACTTACCCATCCTTACATGATTCCCATACATCTCACAAATCAAACTTATTATGTTTCAATAGTATTTTGTTCAGAAATCACTTAATAATACATAATAAATTTGCTTATACTTGTACCGGGTCGAATCGACCCATTCTTACTTTCTTAATGACATAAAACCAAACATACAATCTATCGGGTTTAAAAGACAAACATACTAAAAATTTCTATGCATTCTTGTAATAGAAGTAAGATTAAGTTACCTTTGCCCGTAGGATAGTTCTCACAATTTCCACTTGTTTGCCATGTTGTCTTCCAAGCTTTCCCACACCTAGCTTGGCAACAAGTTCATTCCTTCAATCATTAGAATACCCCCTGTGCTTGTAGAAGACATTCAAATAGATTGATAAGTTTCCACATACTATCTCATGTATTCATTTACAATAATAGTTCTCCACTAGATTATTGACTTTATAGTCAATCCGTTTGACCTATATAAGTGAACGCTTACATAGTTCATTTTTATGCATATAAACACTTTAAATACACCTTAACAATTGTAACGATTCATCCAAAACAAGATTTAGTGTTATAGGAATGGGTGACTAGAAATCACTCATGTTAAGTTCATAAAACACATTCTTTTTATCGTTGCGCTTTTTGTGCAGCAGCTGTTCTCGACGCATTTTCACCCTTGTACAATTTGATTTAGGTCGACCTGTTCAAATATAAAACATCGTGTATTCTGGTAGCTTTCCAACCATATATCTTACGTCTTAAACTGAGCTACGGTTGATTTTATATGATTTTTTTTTAAAACAGATCCGCAACATAATTCCGATCAACATTGCTGAAAGTTCTGAGTTGGTGCTAAAAACCATCTATTTTGACCCGTTTACGATTTTTTTAGTCTTTTATGTTCAAAACTAATTGTAGAAAATTCAAAAAGCTTTCCAAGCATATAAAATACACTATCACACGATTTTTCTATGACTTTTATAAAATCAGGACAACTTATAAAGTGACACAATCCAGCTTTGTAAATCTTTTAAATCATGGACCAAAACTCAACTTGAAATTATCTAACCATGTTTATAGGTTAATCATATATTAACAGTCGTATTGGTCTAGGCATTTAATCAAACACTTAGTGTGCATACAACGATGTAAGCACAATGTACAACATATTCATGCTTAATTTTCTTAATTCAAAGAATCAAACACCATATTCTCTTACTAAGCTCAAGTATCATCCATTCATTATGTTCAACATAACATAATCTAACATTCATTCAACCAAATTGTCAAATTTCATGAATTCCACCTCTCTTCAAGTTAGTATTATCACTATAGCACAATTTCTACATGGATCCACATAGTATATACTTGGTTCTTTGAAGTTTAAACCAACAAATTAAAACCCAATTAACATACCTTAGCTCTAGATATCACTAGATGGTAGAAATTCTCAAGCATGCAATAAAGATCATTTATCAATTTATTGAATTATTGGATTTCTCCTCTTTTCCTTTATCTTCTCCCCCCACATGCAACAACATACATATGAACCATAAAATTCTGGTACTTTCACCCACTAAAAGCTGAATTATAAATCAACTTTACTCATATGCACCTTTGGTCCCTCTATTTTGGGTTTTTGGTTAATTGCCACCATACTTTCACTTTTCACCCCTACTTAACCCATGCAATCCCACCATGTGACAACCCATTTCCTTTCAACATAAACTTGTGGGAATTTACCAAGTTAGGTATAATTACAACTGTAGTCCCTGTAGTTAGGTATTTTCCACTATTTGCCAAAACTTTCACTTTTCTTACAACTTGCTTACATTGCCAGTTTCCCACTAACCGTATTACAGGTGCATCTTCGCATTCACATAGGCATGTAACCAAAGGGGTTAAATCACACAAATATTCCTTATAATTTGGTTTTTGACATTATGGACCCAAACTACAACTTCCATTTTCCTATCTAATGTAAATCCCAAATTGGGATGTTACAGTACTGATTTCAAACATTCCATCTATGAAATGTTAAAATTAAACAAACTAAAACGAAAACATCGTACAGATAGTCCAAAATGAAGCATCTGTCTTTACAAGCGAAGACAACTCATCTGTGCACGTGTAAACTCTGTTGAGTAATGGATGACAGTTGTTTGGTAACCTCTGCTGGAGACCAGCAGCGGTTCTGAACAGAGGAATGATTAGAGGATTGGGAAAACAGGGTTTCACCAACAGTGGAATGGGAAAACAGTGGTTTCTCCAACAGTGGACGTAGGAACAGAGGATACATTTCAGCAACGAATAGATTTTCATGGAGTAATAACATCAGATGTTAGGCAAAAACTATTGGTGGTAGACAACCACTGCTGGACAACCACTGATGAGTATAACATCAATGGTTAGTGAGTTAGTGGTTGAATCAGTGGTTGCATCAGTGGTTTTGCTATACAACTACTGTTGGTGTGTTGGCAGTGGTTTGTCATCAGGGGTTTCTGATCCGTGGATAGGATTTCAAGTTGCAGATTTAACAGATAAAGCTGAACAAACAGTAACTTAATGATGGGACGTGCCATCTTTATTACTGAACAAACAGTAACTTATAGAAAATTCCCACCCAAACTACACGCCAAAAACA
The DNA here is from genome assembly GCA_947069175.1 of Scalesia atractyloides. NCBI lineage: Eukaryota > Viridiplantae > Streptophyta > Magnoliopsida > Asterales > Asteraceae > Scalesia > Scalesia atractyloides. The sequence continues at coordinate 50,304,117 of CAMTDV010000013.1, read as the reverse complement.
TCTTATATAAACAACCTCAGGCTCTTCCATTGATTACACCAAAGGCAAACGCCATAATTTACTAAATACATATGGCAAACCTCGTCTCTTGTAACATCAGTTTTGTTCTCCATAAAATTTCACTAAATAAGGAGGACAACATTCTTAGGTCATTATTAAGTGAGCATAACAATGTTGTCCATCTCGTTCAGCAAAATTTTATTGAGATAAACCTATCCTTGTTCAAATTAAAACGCCAAAAAGTTCAAAATAACAGATGGCAAACCTGTAAGTTGTGTGTTCTAAAAGATTTTGTTGAATGAGATGGACAAATCCTCAACACAAAGAGACTGATGACAGTGATATGTCATTGTGTCTGCTTTGTTCTTGAGGAAGGCTTGGACGAGAAGGAGAGACCTATGCCAGTGTAAACGCTATTTTGGACTCCATTTTAAATGATGGAGAGTGGGATGAGCATGATGTTGATGGCCAAATATCATCAAAGCAAAAAACCCACTCACAATCACCCCCAAAATAATAGCGTCCACAAAACGGCATCGATCTATGTCTCCACCATCCACAAAACCACTTCACCAATCAACATCAAAAGATGGCACCAAAAACTAAGATGCCATATTTTTTGTTGATTGATCAGCTTCGCCGAGAGCAGGGCGTTTCAGCTGTGTAGGGAAGTCGGCACCTATCGAAGGAATGCAAAGGTTCAGGGGACAAAAACTTCAAGAATAAGAGATTGATGGCAGTGAAGATTTGGATGAGAAATTGGAATAGCAGTTTTTATTTTTTTCTTTTCTGTATCTTTTTTGGTGTCATTTTTTGTGGTTTGTTATCTAACTTTCAGCTAATAAAATACATTATTTCTCTAATTGTTTATAAAATTCCAAACTGCCACAAACACCAAACACCAATACTATAATAAAATTCCTTTAATCATATATTATTATTAACTCCAAATAATTCCTAAAATGTATAAAATCAAGTGCAAGAGAATAGAACAAAAGGGTGCTTTGCAAAAGTTTAATTTTGCCATCTTTATCTATAAAGATGGATTAAAATACAAAATGGCAAACTTAAAAACATGGGACGTGTTACAGCCTTAATAGATAAAGGCGAACACACGGTAACTACAAACAGTAACTAACACAACGAAAAATTCGTTACTAACATTTATTATATTATAAACCATACTTTCGCAATTGAATTTATTTTACATTTTCAAAACCCCATAATTAGATGTCACATTATTAGTCTGCATCCTATATCACACGACAAGAGATACAAAAAGTACATATAAAAAATTACTATTGTTTTTTAGCATCAGGTTTTAGGCAAACAGTATTGGTGGTAGAATCACTACTGAGTATAACATCAGTGGTTAGTGAGGCAGTGGTTGAATCAGTGGTTTTGCTATACAACTACTGTTGGTGTGTTAGCAGTGGTTTGCATCAGCGGTTTCTGATCGTTGGATAGGATTACAAGGACTAATACCTATTTTCTTATAAGATCAGGGGGCATTTACGTCAAGTTTGCATTTATGTCAGCCTCGTGATATATTGTATAGTACTTAAGTTAGTTTTCTTATTCGTGATTCTTTGGTGATATACTTTTCCTTATTTTTTAGTTGTAGCTTCGGCGTGATCGATATACAAGAAGAGTACAAAATAAGGAAGTAGATGTAATTAAAAACATGAAGAATAAATACAAGCAAGTAGCTGGACAAAACACCAAAAACAAAATACGGGGAGTCTCTTGTAACTCTTCCTATTTTACCAATACATCCGTTCGCTCATGGATTTCTTGTATCTTCTCCTCTACTGTACCAGATTTTGATACATAAAAAAAACAATGTTAGACGCTTACAGGTGTTTTCAAAAAGTAACTAAAAAGTAGTTTCTAGAAGCAATTAAGGCACAAAATCTACTAACTTACCTTCCTTTTGATACGAATGTGGTTTATCAATCACACAAAACTTCTTGGTAGATAACATTTGATGTGTAAACTCCGGGTTGTTTAAAATCTTTTGCAAGATTTACTAACACCTTCGTATTTTGTCTTGAAATCCCTCTTGATAACGCCACATAAAGTTATCCAAGTGAAAATACAGAATCCGGTAAATAAACACCAACGTGCGGAATTGTTTGACCTTAAGCTTTATTAATCATCATTGAAAAGCTTAGTCGAATTGGAAACTATTTTCTTTTCAGCTTGAATGGGAACATGTCATCTTCAAAAAGGGTTAGAGGGATTCTTGGCAAAAATACTCGTTTACCGGCATGCTGACTGACTACAATTTCTGCATCAATAACATTTCGCATGAAGCCTTTACATATCAACCGCGTGCCATTACACAGGCCATGTGATGGATCAATATTCCATAACAATATTATTCAGCATCCAATTTTTAAATGAAGCTTATGAGGCGACAAACCATTAACATTTAGCGAGTTTAAGAACTCGATCGGATAGAAGTTATGCTGATCGTCTTCAGCTTCGTCAAAACTTTAATACAATTTTTCCTCCCCTTGAACAATGTCGATCTTTTGATTATTAATCTCGTCAACACTCTCATTTTTTGGGGACAATATCGCTCTAGAGATTATATAATCTGAAGAGTATACACTATCTTCAATTGATGGAAAGATGGCATTAATCAATTCTTTTATAGAGTTTTCTCTATTGTTGCACTGAATTGTCATGTCACCGGGTATGCAGATATAGTTTCCTTGGATTGGTTCTTCAGTTCCATCGCCGACTCTTAAAAGAAATTAAGAAAACCATGGATCTTTCAACGCTCTCATATTTATGGTCAACTGCATCTGTCTAGTCAAAGACCAAAGAGGTGACATTCGTAGGCTGGAGTCTACGATCTGTGCTCGGGTGCCACGTTTAATAACCTGCAACACCTGTCTGAATTCACCTCCTATAACCATTGTCTTCCCACTAAATGGGAGACTAACACTTATAATGTCCTGCAACGTACGATCAACTGCCTCTACCGCATGTTGCTTAGCCATTGACGCTTCATCCCATATGATTATTTTGGCAGACCGTATTAGTTTAGTGGCCCCACTTTGTTTTTTGATATTGCACATTGAATTATTTTCAAGATTATAGGAATCTTGAATCTCGAGTGAGCCGTTCTACCTCCTAGCATATTATTAGCCACAACACCCGATTAAACTGTTGCGAGAGCAACAAGACCACGTGACCGAATTTCAGCAAGCAAGGCATTGTACAAAAATGTTTTTCCAGTTCCACCCGGACCATCAATAAAGAAGATGCGTGGAAGATCATTACTAACATGCATCATGATCTCATCAAACACTTTTTTTTGGTTCGGATTAAGTTTATCTTTGGCACCCAAGTGTTCAGGTTCCAAAACAATCCCATGCTCCTTTTGTAACTCACGGTAACCTACATCCTGTAAGTTAACATCATCTGTTATCTTAGGAAGGTCGAATTCATTGATATTTTTACCCATGGATTGTAGAAAGACATTAATTTCGGTAAGAACCATATTCTGAACTCGTTCGATACTTTGACAGTGTAACCGATAATGTTTAGAAAGTTAATCAAAGTGGTCATTCCATAACTTTCGAATATCTCCAGGTTGGCAAAAAATCATTATGGTTGCAAATAACCTTCTAATAGCATTGGGAAACTGAATATAGAGACTTCTTCGAGACATTGTGATAGATATTCATCGTCTTCTATTAAACCTAACTCAAGAGTTGCTTTTCGAAATGTCTCACACCTTTGACCGTTAACCGTGCAAAAATGTTCAAAAGAAGTAGGCCCTCTGACATTTGACAGAAGTAGGCATAAGTAGTACTTTTCTCCTTCAGCTGGATTAGCGGAAACGATACGACCTCTCTGTTTTTTACTCAACGAACATTCCAACGGCATGTGCTTCCATTCCACGTGAAGTGTTTTGGAAATCTTTATACATATATACCCTTGCTGATTCTGTTTTTCTCAAAAAATGTTGTTAGCATGGTTCTCTTATCCCTTTCCATATCAACAATATTAGACATTATCTCATCATCTATAAACCATCTGATTATTTGGTAGATGAAGTTATAAGCCTAGAACAGAAGGAAAGATTTGAGAAAGAGAGAAGGAGAAAATACGCCACATAGCCTCTGGGGGCGATATGTAGCTGCATCCTGAAATATCTTTATCTCATTAAAAACAACCCCTTGCTTACTTTGATCAACTTGAATACCTGTTTTTCATGTCCTTTATAAACATATTTGAAAAGATATTTCACAGATTTTATACTTGAGCAAACTTCAACATTGATGTGGCAGTTAAACATCATCGAAAGCCTTGGGTTATATGGGACCACCCATCTATTATCAAGTATTTTTCCTCGTATGTCCATGTAGGTCCACCTGAGGATGGTGTTAAACCAGTTCCTTGTTCATATGACACACACAAGTGCGGAATCCAAGTGTGCATGCAATCAAAGCAAAGTAAAGAACACGGGTAACCAAAGATTCACTATCTTGATTAATGATTGAGAACAAGTACAAACATATACACACAATGCTTATATGACTCAAACAAACTTGCTGTGTTCTTGTGTCTTTGTCTTCAGAGATTCTCTCTAGTCAGTCTGGTGAGCTAGTCAACTTTCACGCGCAAGTCCACCCTGACTGAGAAGTGCATGTCAGCTTATATAGTGTCCGTCTAGATTTGTACGAAATACAAATCCAGACATATGGAACACACATCACGAGACACATTCCAGAGATTTGGCACGAGACGCTGTTTTGTACGAAATGGTTATTTCGTACGAAACAAGTAACACATTAGTTACTCAAATATTTCATACGAATCATGTGATTCGTACGAAAACTCTGACTCGCACAGATTCCATTTTTCTGGAGAAAAGTGTGTAGACATGTCGTTTCCAAGATTCATCATTACGCACACATGCAACTGATTAACACAGACAAGCTAACATGCCATACTAGATCAAGATAGAAGGATATCTCGATCTATTCGACATGACCAAACCTATACAGACACCGTACAATTACAACTGTAATTAAGAACAAGCGACAGACATAAAACTGTATCAACAAACTCCCCCTTGGATGTTGCTTGGTCTTCGGTCTTCGGTCTTTGGTCTTCACATATCATACTTAGGAAGTGCATCAGCAAACTCCCTTTTGAATGTATCTTGTGGTGTTGAAAAGTGGTCAGCTATGAAAATTGATCTTCTTGATTCACAGCTTGTATTCATGTTGTGTCTTCTCTCCAGTAACTTGTTTTCTTCAAACTTGTTCTCTTTGTATTTAGCTTGCTTGGATATTTTATCTGCACACACAACAAGGCTAAACGCATAATGAGAACAACTGTAGGGATGTAAAAACCTTAGAGAAATTTCACTTGAAAATTTCACAAAGGATTGGTTTTAATCAGAATTAGCAAAAGACACATATGAGACTAATTCTTATTCAACTACCAACTGACAATGCTTTAAAAGTTTTTAAGATTGCTTAATTTTTAAATTGTTAAACTTTAAGCTTGTCAACTTCGACCATTTATGAAGATGCAGTTGTTTTCCGGCTTATAATCAGGATTTAAGATAAGATAGACTTGAGTTCCAACATCGGTTAATAAAAAATAAACTAGAAGCAAAATCTTTTTGGCTTTTTGCAAAATTTTTAAAGGTAAGGACGGAAAACATCAAATAAATAGTTACAGACATTCTTTTTGCAAATTTCGAGGGTAAGAGAATCATATTAGTATACGGTTCTGTCCAAACACACTTGTTGTTTGATTAGATAGAATTAAAGATAAGTATCCTATATCAATTATCGGTATTGTTATCCACGTAAACTCAACTTATCAGATGTAATCGTGGTTAGGGGATACGATTAATGTATGATTTATACTTATCGACCAATGTTTATCCACTTCACGACACATTCCCGTATCAAGATATGCACGAGAGAAAATCTTACCGGTGAGTATACTGTTTTATCATCTATTTTGACGTTTATGAATGATGTGAGATACTCACTTATTTTTGACTGAAAACAAGCCCTTTGTGACTTAATCACTTATTGATGAGGAACTTGATTTTCATATGCATGCAGGGCATAGGAGTAAGTCCGTGAACAGGTTAGTACCATCGTACCGACAAAGAGACGAACTTAGCTCCCGCATAAAACTGTGATATTTTATCACTTATTTTGGGGATGTGATATTTTTATCACTTATTTGAGGATCGTATGCAGTATATACACATATGTATGATATCATGGAAGTTCTAGACTTGCGCCACCGTTATTTTCGGCAAAAGATTCAACCATGATACCCAGATGATAAGCCAGCATAAAGACCGTATATCTCAGAACCTCGGCACTCTATCAAATGAAATTTCGGTACCAAGACCATATGCCAATGAATGGTTCCCACCTGGTCTTCAGTCGATTATATTTGTATCGCCCTGTGCACCTTTAAAATGATTGTGAGCCTATCGATACATTGAATATAGAGCTGCTTATCATTTTTTATTTTAAGTTCAAAGAGGTTTTGACAGACCACTAATTTGCTATCATTTTCTCTTTTTCTCGACAGGAAACTAATTTTTGTTTTTCTCATGTTTTTATATTTTTCTAGAAATTTACTCCCCCCTACAATGCAAAAAGTAGATTTAGACAGTTAAATATACCTTTTTGGATTGTCTTCGAAGAAAAATATTTAGAAAAATGATTTTCCGATGTGGATTAACTCATGTTTACCTCGATGCCATTTACAAAAAATTTAAGTTAATAAGAATGGTTTATTGAGATTTGGAAGTGAAAAACTGGCATGTTGGTAATTGGCGTGAATCAACAACATTGATACGTTTCATATAGAAACAATCACGTGTGAGGTGATATTTTGTATCAATGTGTTTGGTTTGGAGAGTAAAGGTCTTTGTTTTTCTCCTTGAGAAGTAGTGTGCGGTTGTTCAAACCATGCTAAGGCATCCGCACACCCAGTTGATTTGTTCAAAGAAACACATTTTCTTCAATCACACCCTTGGAGAAATGTATATTGCATGATCATCTTGTAAGCTTTTTCTTTCTTTTGGAAGATATAAGACATGATTCTTTGATAATCTTCTATTGTGCTGCAGGTGATTACATTTCTACTGAATCTATCCTGTGGATCTGATACAAGCCTTAAACAAACAAATTGTTAGTTGTTTTTCACCTTGTCGAAGTTTTCAATGTTATCCTTGCATTCTTCTCTCCAACAAAGGCAACAACTCCTGAATGTAACAGTATTTTGGAGTCGTATGTTACCTATCTTGTGCCTGGATACTCCCCTATCAACAATCCTAAAACTATCAATAGTTCCTCCTGGAACATCCTGCACACTCATCAAAGATTAGTTGGAGGTGGGGACCCTAGTTATGGCTGACTTGGGTCGTCCGACATCATCGACAATTGATACCTTGTTTTTCGATCATTCGGAATGGATTGTGCTCCCCTGAAACAATTTCGGATTTTGGTTTCCAAATTTGTTTTTTGTTTGTAAACTTTAACATTGATTTTATTTGGACAACCTTTGGTTTCAAAACCTTTTCAACCATCTTCTGTTGTTTCTTCTCTGTTTTTTCTTTGTTTACAAGACGAGGGCTTTTTGATTTAACAATTTTGTTGGTATTACCAATGGGGTGCAGCAACCTTTGCTTTTCCTTTTGTAAGTAGGGACATTTATCAGACACAAAACTGTATCAACATTTAGTAGAGTGCTAAGTTTGCCATACTTTTATTGATTATTGTACTTTCAATTTTGGTGTATTCTGCTCTTACAAATTTCTATGGCAAATTTGAGCTTTTATGTAGGATATTGATGGGTTTTGGTTCGATATATTCTAAGTTCATAAGATTAAATATATTTAAATGATAAAAGCTCTAATGGGTGTACATGGATCACAAGAAAGCTTCATCAGATAATGCTTGCTGATTGATATTACGAACTTGAACCAACTTTAAACGATAAAAGAAGACATACTGGGTGTTGTTAGCTGGAATGATAATAATTACTCACCAGTCAGTACTTGGTGTAGACGCATGCCGAAGGTTTTATATGATACAATTGGTACACTGACAGAACTCGGGTATTTTGTTTTTATTGAAAATAAGAAGTTGCTCGTGTCATGGACCTTTCTCACTTAACTTAAATATACCTTTTTGGATTGTCTTTGAAGAAAAATATTTAGAAAAATGATTTTCCGATGTGGATTAACTCATGTTTTACCTTGATGCCATTTACCAAAAATTAAGTTAATAAGAATGGTTTATTGAGATTTGGAAGTGAAAAGCTGGCATGTTGGTAATTGGCGTGAATCAACAACATTGATACGTTTCATATAGAAACAATCACGTGTGAGGTGATATTTTGTATCAATGTGTTTGGTCTGGAGAGTAAAAGTCTTTGTTTTTCTCCTTGAGAAGTAGTGTGCGGTTGTTCAAACCATGCTAAGGCATCCGTACACCCAGTTGATTTGTTCAAACAAACACTTTTCTTCAATCACACCCTTGGAGAAATGTATATTGCACGATCATCTTGTATGCTTTTTCTTTCTTTTGGAAGATATAAGACATGATTCTTTGATAATCTTCCATTGTGCTGCAGGTGCATACATTTCTATTGAAAATATACTGTGGATCTGATACAAGCCTTAAACAAACAAATTGTTAGTTGTTTTTCACCTTGTCGAAGTTTTCAATGTTATCCTTGCATTCTTCTCTCCAACAAAGGCAACAACTTCTGAATATAATAGTATTTTGGAGCCGTATGTTACCTATCTTGTGCCTGGATACTCCCCTATCAACAGTCCTAAAACTATCAATAGTTCCTCCTGGAACATCCTGCACACTCATCAAAGATTAATTGGAGGTGGGGACCCTAGTTATTGCTGACTTGGGTCGTCCGACATCATCGACAATTGATACCTTGTTTTTTCGATCATTCGGAATGGATTGTGCTCCCCTGAAACAATTTCCGGCTTTGGTTTCCAAATATGTTTTTGTTTGTAAACTTTAACATCTGATTTTATTTGGACAACGTTTGGTTTCAAAACCTTTTCAACCATCTTCGGTTGTTTCTTTTTCTGTTTTATTTTTCTTTGTTATGAAACAGATTTTATATGGTAACGTTTACCATAGGGTGCAGCAATCTTTGCTTTTCCTTTTATAAGATATGGACAATTTTTTGATTATGTGTCCATACTTACCACACTAAAAACATGATCTCCGCTCAACAAACCTCGGAGTATGATGAGATTGACATCTTGATGATGAACTTCGTGATCTTGAGGTACTTGGTCCTTCATCACAACAATGTGTGTGTTGTGTGTGGTTGTTCTGATTGTTTTGCTTTGAAATTTTTCTTTGTTTAACAAAATCCGTGTTGGATTTGTTTACAAAAGATTCAATTTTATCAGTCCTTTTGGATTTCACGAAGTTCACCTTTGGGATTTTCTTCTTGTTTGTTTTGGTTGCTCTTTCTTTGTTGATTGCATGATTTGCTTCTTATTGTTTCTTTTGTTCTGTTTATTTCTATTTTCAGCTTTTAGGGTAGGGGCACGCTTAGTTATTACAACTTTTTTTCTCGTATTTCCCAAAAACCTACTAGTAGAATCTTCAAAAACTTTATCAATCAAGGATTGAGTGACAATTTTTCTGGGAAAATCTTGGTTTGAGTAAACTTTGTCAGAACCAATCAACTTATAAAGCAATTCATGTTTTCACAGTTTTCAACATGAGCTTTAACATTCTTGACATTGGCAGTCATACACGGTTTCGTTGAAGGATCACATAAATGTGATTTTCGAGAGGTATATTTTCCTCTTTTGTTACCGTGTTTGACTGTTTAGGTTTATCCTCAGCTGACTCGTCATCCGAACTATCATAATCCTCAGTAATGAGAGAATTTTGATAATCCTTAGATTTTGAGTCATTGACGTCATCCGGTTGGCTTTGACTTGAAGATGTGCCTTTTGTGAACCCTAGACCAGGTTTAAACTCATCTAGGTCTAATGAAACAGTGGGTTCAAAATGTGGCATATCTTCATCATCGGGCATTTTGGTGTAATTGGGCCTAACCGGAGGAGGACAAGCCTGATAACCTATACATTTTACATCACCTTTCTTCTTTTGACTTTCGATGATGTGATCCAAAACATATCTTGAGTTGGAATAACTGTCCAACTTGAGTTTGATTGTGTCATGTTCACATTTTGCACAGGCTAGCTCCTTTTTTGCTTCTTCAAGCATGTTAATGTAATTGTTAATGGATGTTTATTTTCTTGAAACATTTTTTGACAATTCAGAAACATCTTTCTTTAAAGTTTCAATTGTTGTTTTGAATTCTTTATCCTTTTTCTTAAGAGCTGCGTTTGCCTCGGTGCATTTTGTTAGATCCACAATCAACCTCTGATGATGTTTCTTCATGTGATCAAATTTACCTTCCTATTCTAAGTATTTTCCTTTTAAAAATATACAATTAGAACATTTAGACACAGTAGGTTTATTAGGACTTACCTGACTGGATTGACAATCCAAGCGTGTCATGAAAGCTGCACGAAGTGTTAAGATCCAATTGATGAGAAATGCTTGGAAAATTCATCAGATGGTTCTTTAGTTTCATGCTCTAAATCTTCTTCACTGCTATCTGTTGATTCAGTCTCCATGACTACCTCATCTTCAGATTGTTCTCTACTAGAAGTCGATTCTGCTTCATTTGAACTGCTGCTGTCCCCTAAACTGTTGTCATTTCTGGAAGATTCTTCATCGTTACTGTTCTTTGCAACTTCAGCATATAATGCAGTTCCTCCTCCAACAATGTTTCCCAATTGAATTGACCAATCACAGTGTTCGTCAGCTTGAACCACTAATGCTCGGTTGGAATTGTTCACGGGAACCATTGCTCTTTCGTTGTTGGCAGCTTGATTTTGGTAAAAAGATATTGATTCCCTTGTTGTGGAGGTTTCGTGCATTCTCTTTTAAAATGCCCTTTTTCCTTGCAATTGAAACAAGTAACTTTTCTTTTATCAAAACCGTATGGAGTATCTTTGTTACTTTCCAGATTAGTTCTTCCGGTTCTCTCCATAAAATCTTTTGCTCTACGAACTGTACTTACGAACGCCCATTTGATATCAATTAACTCCATCTCTTCCTTATCAATTTACGCATAGTCTTCACTTGTTAAGTTGACATTACCAATTTTACCAGCTACTAATCCACAGTAAGAACTCACCAATGTGTTCAGAAGCTCCATATGTTCCCGTGCAACTTCCACACTTACCTTGGAAAGGTTTGATGTATCTAGTCTGACGGTGTTTGAAGTTGAAGGTTGAGAATTTGTACCATAGAAAGCTTGTTGTTGAACTTGAGGTGTGGCAACTTGAGGTTGAGGAAGAAAAGCCTTTGGATCAAAAGTTCATTCATAAGTTTGAGCACTTGTACCAACAGACTGATCAGATTTCACTGGACATTCCCAAAAAGGGATTGTATTTGACACGAATGTTGTTTGAAGTTTTGGTTGTTGAACGGCACCTATACTTGGTTTAATGCCACCAAAATACATTTCTGGATTTTGCTGAACCGGAAATCATTTAGCTTTGCGAATTTCTTCTTCATCTTTATTTTCAAGTTTCTGAATAAATTCGTAAATGCTGATCGTATCCATCACACCTGTATGTTTTAACAATTCTATAAATTGATTCCACTTAGGTGGTAAGGCATCAGCAAACGCGTAACAATCTCCTGTTGTGACACAAGAACCTTGTATGAGTGCATCTCACTCATCAAATGATAGAAACGAGTTGTCATATCATTTAATATTTTTCATAAAATTAAATCCTTCAAATTCCTTCTTTAAAAGATCATGTCTAACTTTCCTTGTTGCTGCGTTTCCTTCTCCTCTTATTTTTAAAGCGTCCCACAAACTCTTCGTAGATGTACAATGCAAGAATTGATGATAAATGTCTCTGTGAAGTGCTTGTGTAAGAATTGCAAAGGCATTCTTTTCAAGATCATAGGCCCTCTTATCATTCTCATCTAATTCAGCTAATGATGTAGAATTTGATACGACGTCTTCGAGAGATTCTCTGTATGGAGAAACAAAACATGTCCACAGTTCTGTATCCTGACCAAGAATATATGTATGAAACGATTGTTCCATGAAGATAATCGTTCATGTGATTTAGTTTTGGTGGACGGTTGTTGCTTCCAGTTTCACTTTCGCAAAGAAGGAGGTTTTGAACGCTTTGGTTTTGATTTGTAACAAAAGCCCATTGACTAGCAGTAAACACGTTTGGAGGTATCATCGATTTGGCCCATGTGGTAGTTTTCTGACTTGTAGTACACTCCCAATCCCAAGGATTTGTACTCATTTTATTTTCTTGTTTAATGAAAATTTAAAGGTTTTAAAATTTCAAAATCATAATTACCGTTTAAAAATTCACAGGTTCTGAAAATATGACAAATTCTTAAAATCACAAAGCTTTGAAAAACACAAAAAACAATCAAAACAATTTCGTGCGAGACAACTGTTTCGTGCAAAACACTGATGTTTCGTGCGTGTCAAGATGATTCGCACGAAATAATTCAATGGCACCAAATGTATAGTTTAGCGTTTTTCAGAGGATCTTTTCAGAAATGGTTTGGTGAGAAATTTCCTTTCTTGTGTAGACCTGCTTTTTCAAAATACCTGTTGTCTTACCCACTTTTAGTTAAAAACACAGATTTAATCAGTCATCATTCCAAGTCCAGATCCAAGTCAGAAAATGTCAACCCTACCAAAACTAATAGATTCAATTTTTTTTGCAGATTTCTTCTTCAAGGGTGTTCTTAGAAAAATTTTACCATAAAATTTTCTGTATGCAACGATTTTAACCAAGTTTTAAGTTAGTTATCTATTCAAAACTTAAGTTTTCTGCTGGAGGATCAAGAACACTTCAGAAATCTTCAAACTAGCTCAGACACAACTAAGCCTGGTTTTGAACAAGGAAAGAGCCAAAGCTCTGATACCACTTGTAGGCCACCTGAGAATGGTGTTAAACCAGTTCCTTGTTCATATGACACACGCACAAGTGCGGAATCCAAGTGTGCATGCAACCAAAGCAAAGTAAAGAACACGGGGTAACCAAAGATTCACTATCTTGATTAATGATTGAGAACAAGTACAAACATATACACACAATGCTTGTATGACTCAAACAAACTTGCTGTGTTCTTCTATCTTCGTCTTCAGAGATAACAATCTCTCTGGCCAGTCTGGTGAGCTAGTCAACTTTCACACGCAAGTCCACCCTGACTGAGAAGTGCATGTCAGCTTATATAGTGTCTGTCTATATTGGTACAAAACACAAATCCAGACATATGGAACACACTATTTCACACGAGACACATTCCAGAGATTTGGCACGAGACACTATTTCATACGAAATGCTTATTTAAAAATTAAGCAATCTATTCCGGTGTCTCTCCTTTGATACGATGGATATGCATCTTCTCCTTGTGTTGTCTCTTCATTAAATTGTCTAGGATAGTGAAAACGACAAATTTTAGGATTACCCTGCATACAAGGACTGCTTATCGTAAACCGCCCCAAAGGTTGCGAATCATGTGCTTCACAACAATCTCATGCAACTTGGGATGTCTTAGTTTGTTAGGAATCTCAGCACACACAACCTTATCATAATGGTCCGCGTTATTGATTTTGTGTTGCGGGTAAATGATAAGGCTTGCCGTCATCTTGAACTAAAGTCATTGCATCTAGAAACCGACATTGCATGTCGCGAGGCACTCCGATGAAAGATGCAGGCAACACAATTCTTTTTCCCACTCTATTTGCATGAACCTCACCTCTATTGACGCAATCCACAACACCTTGGTACAAGTCGGCCCGTATCTTAGCCTGGTTTCTCTCACAAAATTCTAAATTGACGTCTCAATCTTTATGTAAAAATCTACCACAAACTGTTGTAGCAGTCTACCACCAAACAGAAGCACGTTTTCGGTAGATCACTACTTCGTGTGTTAGCCTCTGAACGATGAAGATATTTTAAAAACAAACAATTAATAAAATAAAACGCATTAGGGTACTTTTATGATCATCACCAAAAGAATAATAAATTGTTGGTACTTCCATTTCTCCTTCGATATTATCATTGTTGCGAACCTCAACGATCGATACTCCGTGACGTGCTATGTTAGCTTGCCAACCCATACAACAAAAGGTATCAAATTTACATTGAAAATGTTTTGCTTCACAATCAGGACATGCACCCTGTTCTTTTAAAACACGATGCTCTCTAGGTACACGACCGTAAAGAAAGTTATATGGATCATCTTCTACGTTCTCAGCTTGGAAGGAAGGTTGATCAACTACTTCACAACATTGAGGTAAAAGTGTACGCGGTTGAATTTGAAAACCTAAAAAAATCATTATCTTAAGTAATGAAGGTTGTTAAAGATGTCAAGCCGACAAAGAAATCATTATTAAATAAATAGAAACCTCGTGATGTTCCCGGCACGACTTCATCAATTACAGAGGTGAATGTGCTTGACGCGTTCTCATTTGTCATTTGGGTAAATTGAGTAACATTACTTTCTAAACTTCTTAAGGGTGTCCTTTCTGTTGATCTATTACTCATTAAAGATATTGATGAAGAACTTCGGGAGACCTCACCACTCCAAATTTCGAGACTTTGTTATTTTCTTTGCGTGCAACATAGTTCTTTTGTTATACTCTTTTCATTTTTTGGCTCTAGTAGATGCACTCGAGCTAGGAGCATGATTAAGATGCTTTGGTTCTCCATTATTCATTGTAAATTGATAAAGTGCCAAATACCTTGCAAATTAAATATAAGATAGTCATAATATATGATAAAATAAAGTCAAACTACTAATGAGCCAACATCTAAAAGAATCCTTGCCAAACCTCTGATGAGTTAGCTAACCTCTGATAGAGTAATAACATCAGATGTTAGACAAACACTGATGATGTTGCTAACCTCTGATGGAGTAATAACATCAGATGTTAGGCAAACACTGTTGGTGGTAGCCAACCACTGTTGGACAACCACTGCTGAGTATAACATCAGTGGTTAGTGAATCAGTGGTTTTGCTATACAACTACTGTTGGTGTGTTAGCAGTGATTTGTCATCAGTGGCTTTGCTATAAAACATGATTAAAATTAAACAACAACAAATTTAAATTTAAACTAATACATAATTAAAAGTAAAACAACTACATGATTAATATTCAAACTAATTCGGAGAAAAGAGTACATGGAAATAAAATTAAGTAACCTATAATAAAACATTAGATAAACCACAGAGTATATCATTATCATCATCATTGCAGTGGAGGCAGCCATCATCAAAATTGTTCTAAGGTTCCCAAACCATTTCTTCATCCAACGGTGGTTCGTATTCTGCCCCAGGGTCAGTTTCGTACCCTTCTGCCTAACTCGTCAGTTCTTGTGTTTGACTGGGGTTTTCGACATGAGGGCGGTTTGAAGGTGGAGGATGTTGTGGCGGTACAGGAGTGTTTGCCACTAGACGGTGATGCCCCTCCCCAATTCGTAGTCCACCAAATTGTAGTTGAGCAAAGGTATAGTCATACACCCAATTCAACTCTTCATCCGTAAAAAACCATGGATCATCATGTTGAGGGTTTGTCACTGGTGGAGGGTTTGTCACCGGCGGAGGGTTTGTCACCGGCAAAATTGGATAAGGTGGAATTGGATAACCACCACCCATAGCTCTCAGTTGATATGTGTTCAGGATTGGATTGTGAACAGAAAAATCAATTTTAAAGCAATTAAAAATTTCTTGGTTATATATAAATAAAAATTTAAAGATTTATAAATTAACTTTACCTATTTAAATTCACAATAAGTATTATTTCTAATTACACCTGTATATAAAGATATTAGTTACAAAACAACCAATAAATAAACATTGTTATAGCTATGTTTATAACAGTTAAAAGTTACAAAACAAACCAATAAAAGGAGAAAGCTTACAACAATGCAAGACCCAGAAGTAGAAAAGCTTACAACAATGCACTCTGGACTGCAATATGGAGCGATGGTAGAGTCCTACAGATTTATAGAGCTCAAGCATGCTTTACCACCCACCCAGTCACTGTTTGCTTTACAACTGTAAAAAGCAACTGTAAAAGCAAGACTGTCAGGTTAAGTAGTAAAAAATCTAAAAAGACAGTAGTACAAAATGAAAAGATTCTCTAACTTAGGGAGTTGGTATTTGAAAAGGTTAGTATTTCACACTGTTAAACCAAGCCTGGTACTCAGAAGAGTAACTGAGAATATGTTATTTAAGGTAGATTGTAACTAATTGTAACTAAAAGGTTTAGTATTGAAAAGGGCTCTATACATGACAGGTGTATGAAAAGTTGACTATAACATCAGTGGTTAGTGAGTCAGTGGTTGAATAAGTGGTTTTGCATCAGTGGTTTTTGATCAGTGAGTCAGTGGTTTGCATCAGTGGTTAGTGAGTCAGTTGTTGAATCAGTGGTTCTGATCAGTGAGTCAGTGGTTTGCATCAGTGGTTAGTGACTATGACATCAGTGGTTCGTGAGTAAGTGGTTTGCATCAGTGGGCATTTATGTCAAGTTTGCTTGAATTCATAACAGTTGAGATATTGATTTAATTGTCATGCTTTCGTAATTATGATTACTTGCATATGACTCACAATCTCCCCTCAGCCTAAGATCACTGATTTGTTCGTACAGAATGTAAGGAGATAGCTTAGATTGATAATCGATGAAAGTGATCAAATAGAATAGTACAGGCACAGATGATGCCAAAACTAAACATTAAAAGAACTTTATTAGGATTACTTGCTATACGCTAAACATTACAAGAGTGATGACAAAACTAAACTTTATTACTGATCTTTATTTCTCATCAATGATTCCCTTATTTGGCCTTTGAACTAAAGTTCAAAGTCCAGGGCAATCATGTCTTCTACATCCCTTTCAAGCTCAAGATTCAGCAAGTCTTGGAGATCAGCTACATCCAGACCGTATGCATCCTCCATCTTTATCCTTTGAACTCTACCGTCTGACTTGAGCATTGTCAATTCATGGTTGTCTTTGTTAGACTTCCATTTTAAAATTTTTGAGTCAGATGGTTTTCTTGGGAGTAGTGTTATTTTTGATGAGTTGGGTAAGGTTGGTTAGCGTACAAGTGTGGATATTGAGGCTCTAAGCTTCTTACTTGCAGCATCTAAGCCAAACAAAATTTGGTTCTTTATTCCCTCTTTTCTCAATTCCTCATGCATCCTTTGATCTTCTTCCTCTACCCACTTTTGCCTCTTTGCTTGATTCAAGGCAATGATGGATAAGCTGGTGGTTGAAGTTAATCTTTTAGGACCAGGGGTCTGTTTAAGAGCATAGGTTGTTTGCTCATAGATTGGCTTTCTTGGAATAGAAGGATCCTTTTTCTTAATTCTTCCAACCTTCTGTAGGTATCCACCACTTTAGATTCTGACCATCTAGCAATCTGCCTTGTTGTTCCATATAAAGCATCAACAAGCTTGGCTTTCATTCTTTTAATTTTGAGAGCATGGTCTTGGCTTTCAATTTTGGCCTTTTTCCAAACATGAGGAGTAGGCATCTTTGAAGGATCTTTGAGCATAGAATGAATTCTTTCAAATTTAAGCTCATTAGCTGACCAACCTTTAAATTGTACCCTTGTTGCTTTGTAAGGCTTATGCTTCATGACATGATCAAGATAATCTTCTATCAATTCTGGATCATCAGTGGTTGGCTGTTCAGACATAAACTTACTCAGCTCCTTAGCAAATTCTTCAATGCTTCTGACTTTGCTCAGTTGGTATTGCAAGGAGAGTTGTAAAGCCCTGTCATCTTTATCTTTTGAATTTTCTTTTGCAATGTATTCTGCCTGTTTAGCCTTCAGCTTAAGATACTCATCCAAGTTCCTAGGCTTTCTATACCCCAGCAAGGAAAGAAAATCTCTTTTTGTTGGATCTTCTGTTATGTAGAAAGCTTCAATCTCACCTTTAACTATTAAAATTTTCAATGGGTATAATGCATCCAATGGAAGGACTGAGGAGGGTTGGTGCATGGTTGGAACTGGGGGAAATGGAGTTTGAGAGTGTGGAGGTGATGAGGATGGTTGTGATGTGGATTGTGATGAGGTGGGAAGTGGTGATTGGTTGTCTTCATCATCATCAACAACAAAAGCTTTTCTTTTGCGTTGGAAATAAATTTGGGAGAAGGTGAATGCATGGGAATTCAGGATGGTGTGGGCAGTGGTTCAGTTGTGGTTGGAAAGGTGATCAAGGCAGTGGTTTGAACAACATCTGTTGGAGCAGCTGTTTTTCCAGCATATATTGTCACAACATATGCCCAAACATCTGTGTGGGTAGAGTGACAGAGGATACATTTGTAGTAGTTGTAGCAGTGGTTGTAGGAGAGATGGGAGTTTTTTGTCCTGCTCTTCTAGCAGACCTTCTTTGCCTTGAAATTCCAACATATTCATTTTTCCATTTGCTTAGCCTTTACTTCTTTTACGAGTCTCAAAGTTTTTTCTTCGAGTGTATCCTGTCTTTCTTGCTTTTCATTTGCAATCCTTTCAGCTTCTTTGTTTAATGATTCATCAATTTCTTTACCCAAAGTTGCTTCGCATGCTTTAGCATTTGTTGTTGTTGTTGGCTGTTGTTGCACCTGAGGTTTGACTTTTGAGTCAGGCTGCAACTTTCGCATTTAATCTTTCTCCCCCTTTTTGGCATCATCTTCATTGTCATCTTAAAGAGTGATCACCGGGGCAGAGCCAGTAGTTTTGAGCAGATGGTCATTGATGGCTTTAATGTCAGCTTGTATATCTTTATAGCGAGCCTCGACCATATTTCAGATTAGTTCATATGGGTTTCATGTTGAATATCGGCCATTGTCTCTGAGCAAGGATGATTGGTTGAACAACCTTCCATAGCTCATCAGCATTTTGTGTGGGAGATGGTTGAGGTTGGGAGTTTTGTACGACCTGCTTCATCATGGTTTTGAGGTCATCTATAGATGATTCCATGGAAGACATCCTCTCCGTCAATTCTTTATAACTTTATCATCACCTAATCTAATAGGATCATATGAATTCCTACCGGAGGTAGTTGTATTTGGATCTTCTACTAGAGTAAACTCCATAGTATCATACCCAAATGCCCCTTGTTCTTGGTTCTGGGGACTTCCAATTGGCTTAGAGAATACAACTGTAGCCTCAGCAGTTGTTGCCATCAAGGAAGTCTTAATTATGTAACCACTGTCCAACTGAGCCACTATTGTAGCAGCAGTTGTAGTAGTTTGCTTCACTTGACCTACCACCAAGAGTTACATGTAACTCTTGGAATGTAACCTCCTTAATTGCCTGTGGGCTAGCAGATAGAGTTGTCTCGACTTAGTCAAATGTGGAGGTTGACTCTCTTTAAGGGTGAGTGAGAGGGACTGTTGAGTGACTAAGATTTCTCTATTGCCTTAAGCAAAGGTATAAATGTGGGTGGAATTGGAGTAGTGGGTAAGGGAGTAGAAAGAGACATAGCCCTGGGAGAGGGGCTGGAGAACAAATGCTCAAGTGAAACATCTGCCTGATAATGTGGTGTCCCTGTGCTTACAACTTGTTCCTTTTGCGAGGAAACAAGAAGAGCTTGTGACGGTGGAGATCTTTGAACCACCTGCTGTGAGGAAGTAGCAGCAGTGGTTGTAAGTGATTTTGTAATGTCACAGGTAAGACATCTGGGATCTCATCTTCCAGAGCTACCTTTTTGGGGTGTTTGGTGGGCTTGGTGGATTTGGTTGGTTTCTTTTTGGGTTTAACTAGTGGGGGTTGCACAACACTGGTTGTAGTGCTATGGTCACCAAGAGAAGTGGGCTCAGCAAGAGAGGAAGGAGCAGTGGTTGTAGAAGTTGTCAAAATCTGCTCAGTCTCTGTTGCTTTAGTTTTCAACACCTTAGGTTTTTTAGTTAAGAGTCTAGTAAAAGTTTCATGTTTGAGGCTGCCAACTTCACATGTGACACCTTGTTTAAAATCAGACCCAGAAACTTATTTTTGTAAACATAAATTCAACAACCTAGGGTGTATAAAAAAAGCTTTACCCTTTTTAAGATTGTTAAAATTAGCAACCAAATCAGAAAACAATACCTGAGAAAAGTTAAATTTTGATTTGGTTAAAATAGCATAACCTAGGCATTGAATACTCAAAGGTATTTTGTTGAAACCGGTTGTTTTTGCTAACAGGCACAGTAAAAGGGTGTGAAAAAAGAATTTCATGTCAGCGGGAAATTCCGGTTTGAAAATCGTAATACCTGAAAGGCTGACCTTCATATCCATGCGCTATGAATTCTGCGTGTAAATCTTTCTTTGAGAAAGATGTGGGGTCATCAAGGTTATTAAGACCAAAAGTGGTGGAGATAGTAGAAGGAGCAATTTGGACCTGTGACTGTCCAATCTTTGATGTGATGGCAAAGGGCTTTTTGTTCTGAATTTGCAGTTCAGCATTTGCCCAAAACTGGCGGAGGGTGTCGATGTAGATCGGGACTTTTGCAAGTAACACATCTTTCTATGATGATGTTTGTAGAACATCAACCATGGAGTGAAACACAATATTATTGTTGGTTCTGTCGAATATTGGAAGGTAGTTATGGGGAGTTTTGATGATAAGATTCATGATGAATAAGTGAGTATTTAGGGTTTGAAAGAAGAAGAGAGTAATGGAGAAATTTATGGGAGATTTTTGTTTTTGAAATTGAAACGGCAAGTGGAAACTCTGTTGGGATGAAACAGGGTTTATAAAGGGAAGAGTGAATGTTGACGTGGCAACGGTTTCCAAAACATCTGATGGCTATCATCAGTGCACGTGTAAACTCTGCTGGAGACCAGCAGTGGTTCTGAACAGAGGAATGATCAAAGGATTTGGAAACCAGTGGTTTCAACAGTGGAAGTAGGAACAGAGGATACACTTTCAGTAACAGATAGATTTTCATGGAGTAATAACATCAGATGTTAGACAAACACTATTGGTGGTAGACAACCACTGCTGGACAACACTGCTGAGTATAACATCAGTGGTTAGTGAGTCAGTGGTTGAATCAGTGGTTTTGCTATAAAACTACTGTTGGTGTGTTAGCAGTGGTTTCTGATTAGTGGTTTGCATCAGTGCTTTCTGATCAGTGCATAGGATCACAAAGACTGATACTTATTTTCTTATAAGTTCAGGGGGAATTTATGTCAAGTTTGCATTTATGTCAGTGGATAGGATTACAAGGACAGATACTTATTGTCTTAGTAATGAAGGTTGTTAAAGACAAGTGTAAGAAAAGTTGACTATATTGACAATGGTTCAAATGACAGGTATAATAAAAATTGACTATATTGAGAATGGTTCAAATGAAGTTATTTGTATATTGTTAGGATCTGAGTTTGAAACTATTTATAAAAGTTCTAAAAATGGTAAATGAAAGAAGATAAATTAGATGAACTTGCATCAGTGGTTAGTGACTATACATCAGTGGTGTGAGTCAGTGGTTTGCATCCTGGGCATTTATGTCAAGTTCGTTTTAATTCATGATAGTTGAGAGATTGTTTTCATTGTCATGCTTTCGTAATTATGATTACTTGCATATGACTCACAATCTCCTCCTCGCCTAAGATCACTGATTTTTTCGTACATAATGTAAGGAAGATAGCTTAGATTGATAATCGATGAAAGTGATCAAATAGAACAGTACAGGCACTGTTCTATTATACTACAATCCTAACCACTGAGCATCTTATTATGATGTCAACATGAAAGTGACACTTAACAAAAATAACAAACTAATAACATCTGCTAAGCTAACCACTGCTATACAGTAAACATTACAAGGACCGATAAAAAACACTGATGATACATCATTTGTTGGTCTTCAGCAGAGCTTTGCCTTGACAGACCTTTAGCTTTGATCTTCAGCAGAGCTTTGTCTTGGCAGACCTTTTACCTTTAGTCTTTAGCAGAGGTTTGCCTTGGCAGACCTTTAGCTTTAGACTTCAGCAGAGCTTTGTCTTCAATAGAGTTTAGCTATGGCAGACCTTGGACATTTAGTCTTCAGAATACCTTGACTTGGGCAGATGTTACATAATTGTTTGGATCAGAGGTTGTAGTATATTTTGACTTTCTATCTCTATTCTTTTGTAGGGTTCAATTCCAACATATATTTTATCTCCAACACATATTTTTACTGAATTTAGTGTAGTTTGACAAATTAATATATAAATTTTGCTTTGCCTTGTAAGGGAAGATGGGTGCTTATCTCCACAGGGCTTACAAAACACAGGTTATGTGTAGAAGGCCGCCATATTTAACATATAAAGTGTTTTTATATGTTAAATAAGGTGGGCTGGTGTCAATAACCTATGTTTTGTAAGCCCTAGGAGAGAACCACTTATCTTCCCCCTAAAAAGCAAAGAAAACATATCACGCAATTTAAACCTTCTTTCAATTTCTCTTCATCATAATCAAACGTGCTACACTCAGTTGCTGATCTAATCTGACAAACAATAACGATTAAAATTTATTGTATTTCTTTAGATATAGTTTACGAAATCATTTTAGATGAAGTGCACCTATTGCTTACCGTATAAACTTGTTGCGGCTGCGCTGCCTGCGGCGTTGCATCTACCTGTAAACAAAGAGGGGTCAAGATTTAGGTTTTCTTTTACCATAAAGTTCATAGTTCTAACTTGAATTAATAAATGGTTTTATTTAGCTTACCTGAATTTGCACCGTTCAACTTCTAGGCGAGTGACCTGATCTTCAGATGAGCTATAAAGCATTATATTAAGAACATGTAAAATTCTGTCTATAAATTGAAAAATAAACAATATAATTACCATATGAGAGAGGAAATGTTGGTATTCACCAAGATCTGGATCTTGAATTGATGAAGAAACAAAGAAAACGAGATGAAAATGAGAGCTCTGAACCTGAGATGAGATGAAAATGAGAGAGGGTAGTGAAGATCTCAAATCATTTGGATCTTGTGAAACCTTGAACATCTTGTGAAATCGCCAGAGAGAGAAAGGGGCTAGAGGATTTTGAAAATGAAGAATGAATCTAGAAAACCCTTGATGTATATCCGTTGAGGGATGTATGGGGAACTGGGATGAGCGTGAATTGAAAAATTGAATGCATAATTTGGACGCTCAAACATATTGTGCTTAAAGATGTTGTACTTCATGCATTAAAGGAGTTTTAAGGGAAGTAACAAATTACCTTAAGTTACACTTTGAATATGCTTGTTAATATAATAGAGATAAGCTAAATTAGTCAATTGTTTGTAATAAAGTTGATAAAATTAATTTAAAAGGGCAATATGAATGCTCTAAGGGAACATTGGGAACTTCCAAAATTAAATAGCAAGAAAGCTTAGGGAATCTAATAGGATTGATAATCAACAATATGAATATTACAAGGGGGAATATTGAAAATTTTACAATTAAATTGGAATAAAAATCCAAATAATAAGGCATGAGAGGTTAGAACCCATCTTGAGTATTTTGTTCGGAGAATAGAGGTTTTTGCCTCAAGATCAAAGTTCACTTAAGATTACAGTTCACTTTATGACAGAGAGTAAATTTGATGTAATTTAGTGATAGGTTATTGTAAGATTTGTCATTAAAAATGAAAAAAGAAAAAAAAAGCCGCTTCGAGTCATGCTAGTGCGAGAAAGATTTGTCACTAAAAATGAAAAAAGAAAAAGAAAGCCGCTTCGAGTCATTAGAGTGCGAAAACAAAAAGTTTACCACCAAAACACCACATCTATTTATATACATAAAAGGAAAAGAATATTAAAACAAAGAATACAATCAACTAAGCTAGAGAGCAGATATCCTAGTCGTTCTTGCATACGTGTCTGAACGAACATAACACATTATGCCTCCGATTTATGCGAAATACTGAGAGAACCAAATCAAATCAAAGAAAGGTGTGTAGCAACCCACCTGGAGTTTTAATTGATTTATAGGAAATATTGAGAGAACCAAATCAAATCAAAGAAATGTGTGTAGCAACCCACATGGAGTTTTTATATGTATTACAAAAATATGGTTAGAGTAGATATTTATAAAATTACTCATATATGTTTTTCATCAACCAAAGCTACAATATACCAAAGTACCAATTATTGACATATGACACTCAATAGTTTCATACAAAGCAAGTTTTGCTAAGTATACGTTTAAACAAGATTTAAACATACGACCCAGTAAATGTTGAAAGTTATTATTACTATTAAGGGAAATAATATTAATAAATAAATCATTAAAGAGTTGAATGAATCATTATTCTCATGATCGCATCAATTCTTTTTTCCCTTGTGATTGTGTGTGGATTGTAAGAATTAAGAGGAGAGTTTTGGGAAGAGTTGAAGTCATGGAGAAAAAAAAGACTCATATTTATACATTTTTTTAAGAGAGAGGGGGTAAGTAGTTGAATTTTAAAATAAAGGAATAATGGAGGTAATTTAATCGTTTATCTTTATAAAAGTTTTTAATTTTATAAATTTCTAAATTTTTTTTGTAGAAGTTTAAATATATTTAAATCTATATCTTTTTAATAGCCTAAAGAAAAAGTCATCACCCGCCATGGAGGTGCCATTTCACTCGGAGTGAATCGTATTGGATTATGTGTTATCTCTGGTGGAAGAGTCAAATCATAAAATAAAAGTAAAAAAGTATATAAAAGTATATAGTAAAAATTAAATTAATTAAGCATGTCTAGACATGTAACAAATTTTAGCACAGTTGTTAAAATCACCGACCAATTTATCATATGATATCAATCTGAACAGAAAATCCACTAATCACCCATTTGATTGTTTTCATGATAAAGTTTCCATTTTGGTTGTTGAAATTCAACCCTTCAATAATTAATTAAAAAATACGGAGTTGGTTTATTAAGGCTGTTATGCATTCGGCAGTAGTGTTTGCAAGAAGGAGGGATCGTTGGCATTTCCCCTGAAAGGGACGGAACGGCTTTCGAGCTATACCTATAATGACACCTCTGGTTAAGTTTACCGGCTTCGTTGGTTCTATAACCCAGTCTTTTTTGTACTTATCTATGCCCACCAACTGTTTGTATGTTTGATAGCGGAGATGGATGTGTGGGTTGATTCTTCTGATAGAAACGCCCAAGTCGAAGCAACTCAGTTTAGGATTTGTACATCCGGTGCATGGTTTACGATTTGAAAACTCAATCACTCATGCTGTAAATCTTGCTTCCTTGGTTTATCATATGAAAGCACTACACACGTCCATTGTGCAATGCAGTGACGGTACCATCCCATTTATGTGCATGCAATGCGGTTTATGCGCTCTGGTACAGTGTCTTATGCAGTTGACTAGTATTTGAACAAATCAGCAATGTCTTATGTAGTTGAGTAGTATTTGAACATACTAGACGTCAATTAACGGGCCTGATTGAATTAATGTGACCGTTGATTGCACAAATCTGACCACAGATTGACCAATATAGGTGTGGGTAATTAAACAATTTAGACCATCAGTGGAACAAATCTGATCATAGATTGTGAGAATATCTTATATTTTAGTGTTTAGACATTAACAAGTTAAAAATATTATCTTTAGATAATTTTGAGTGTTTAATTTTATAATAACCAATGTTTCACATACGTGATGTATGAATAGCGAGTCATCAATTGCCTCGTACCTGTATTGGTGCGTGATGAAAACGTGATTAAATGAAATCAGAAGTAACAAGAAGTTATGCCATATATTTTGTGTTTAAAAGCTAAGGTGTGCACTTTAATTAATTTGTTTAAAACACAAATTTCTATTTAACATTTTAATTACAGTTAATACATGTTTGGCTCTACAGCTAACTACCATAACTGTACACAGAGTTTTACAAACGATGCTCGTATGCCACAGCTTCGGCCAACTCTAGCATCCACCGGTATCCAGAACTATCAAAAACAAAAATCAAGTTTTAGACTTAAGATTCAAGATATTGGCCGGTGGTAACAAGGCAAAAGATGTCATTTCTTATAAACAGGCCGTTTATAGATGATGATTATTGTTATTGCTGTTGTTGTTGTTGTTGTTGTTAAGCAATCAAAACATTCGAATAAAACGGTTTAGGAGGCTGACAAATATACTTTGGGATGTTCAAACCATTTGACATGTTTAAGACACAGTTTGACCCGTTTGAGATAAAATACTACCTGAATCAACTTGCTCATAAGTAAATAGGTCGGACGTTCATCAAGGAAATTTTTAATAATTGAACACGTGTGTTTTCCCAGGGTCAAAAAAAAGTTGGGACTTACTTTTGGGACCATGTGCGTAGCAATGCAACGCCTTAATTGGTTCTCAATGGATTGGGTTCTGGCCTGTTGATTGGTATGCTAAGTTTGAGACTCAGTCCGGGCGGGTTTGGCATTGACAAGAGGCCGTAGAGCCTTCACAACAATAGTCATATTTGGCCGGAAATCTGCCTCGTATTGGATACAAAGTGCAGCAACTGCTGCCAACTGAAAGGAGATAACCGACAATAGTTTAGTATTAATAGGGATAAGGCAAACTTAATGCAACTTATTTAAGTAAAGGCCGATTTGGGTTTTCGGGTCTTGGGTCATTATTTTTATTAATGGGTCGTGTTCGGTTTAACCTGTTTAATGCGCTCAATAAAGTGCCACTAACCTGTTTACGACCCGTTTAACCCATTTACAACCTTCCAAGCCGTCTAGCACGTTTGCAACTTATGTACGACCCGCCAACCCGTTTGACTCGCTTAGATAAAAGGGCTTAAAGGGATCATGCTCGGGTTACAATTTTAAATGTGTCTGGATTAGGGTTGATGTCTTTGACGCTAATAATTATATGGGTCATGTCCACGACCATCCAATCCAAAACGATCTAACAACCCAACCTATGTGTATTTTGGTTCAGACCAAACAAAAAAAATGTCAAAACTCAACTTCAGCTCCAGTAATATCTGGTCTCCTACATATTGGTTTGCTATGTTCCAACAAACAAATATCATTTTTCTAATTTTTCTAATTTTTCTAGATACAAAACGTTTAAAAATTGTTTGTTCCCACCATCATACAAAAAAGAGTACAGTTTCAACCCAGCCCGCACATCTTGTCACCTTTAGTAGTGTGTATCGTCTCTATGAGAGTATGAATGTGTACATGTGTAACAGTTGAGAATTTAATTTGAAGAGAGAGTAATATGAAGTAGACCTTAGCAACTGCCTTTGGGGGGTAGTCATTGTTTAACTTTGGATCAACACATTGCTTTACCTTATCTTCACTTAATCTTGGGGTTGCCTGAAACAGCACAACAAAATGAACATTTGTTATGAGCATTCATATTATCTTATCTTGATTAAGAATTGTGCATTTCTTAACCTCAAGATAATTTTGGTGTTTAATTTGACTCATAGTTTGATAAAAATGTTTCATTATTTGTTAAAATTCCTAAAACATACTTCATTGAAACAAACTAAAGAATTATTGTGGTTTTTAGTTGTACCACCACATTCTTTTAGAGGTGGCAATTTGGACCCATACAAATGGGTCAGTTTGGGCTATGTTTTATCTCTGGTTAACAAAGAGGTTAACCTAAAAAACATAACTAAAAAGAAAACTTGTCAAAAGGGTTGAAACTTGAAAGTCATCTGAAATGTATTTAAATGCGGAAAACCCTGTTAATTATTTTAATACAAAAAATAGATTATTTTAATGATATTTAAACATATATTAAATTTAAAAATATCAATGAAGCCTACTGGTGGGCCAAGCCGACCCATGCTAAAATTGCATGTTATGGCAAAAATCCATTTTGACCGGTTAGCAACCCACCATTTTGCAACTAGTCCAAAAAAGATATTGCAACTTGCATGAGATGTCACACAAAATGAAGAAGAAAAAAAAATGCAATTTTGATGTAAATGAGAGGGTGTTAAAAAGGGTTACTAGTAGCAAGACACACCCAAGTAACAAGACTCTGTTCTCCTTTAGGCAATGTATGATCCACTGGTTTCCTTCCTGTTAAAAGTTCTAATAGAACAACCCCTAAGCTATAAACATCACTCTTCTGGCTTACTTGCCCTGTCATCGCGTACCTAAATCAAAACCGTTGAAACATTTAAAAAACTATACACCAGTTAAACTTGTAATCATAATTAGCGCATTAACTATTCACAGACTGAATGAAATTTGATGAAAAAGATGTTTGTGTCAACCCTCTCTAGGACCCATTTCAATCCAACCCTATGTGACATAGTGACATGTTACCCAATCCACCCAACGCATAAGGGTGTAAACAAACCGACCCTAAGCTTGAGCTTGACTCGTTTTATCTACAAGAGCTTGTTTCAAGCTTTATGTCTTAAGCTTAGCTCAAGGTGGACTCTTTATTATTTATTAAATATTTAATTGATATATATATATATATATATATATATATATATTGGAGAGTTCAAATGAGAAGAAAAAATTTGTAATAATAAAAAGAATAACTTTTAAACCAATAGAAATTCTCCATTTACTTCATTTAATGTGTGTATTTAATATTATGAAAAAGGGCATATAGGTAAATCTATAATTATCATTAGCTAATTAATTAAACTTGTAACTCATTTTTTTTAATATACTTTTTCAAGATAAAATATTTATGGTGAAGGACAATTTTCGACATGTGTAGGATAAATTTTAGTATACGTAGGATAAATTTTGAAATATGTAGGGTAAATTTACATGTGTGTAGGGTAAATTCCGATAAGTATAAGATATATGTAGGATAAATTTTGAAATGTGTAGGACATAATGTTTTTGTTTTATTAACGAGAGATAACATAACTAATGAGAGGAGTTATAAACTATTTAATGTTTTACCATTATACCATTTCTTTTTTTTTCTCACATAAAATTTCTTCTTAAGTGAACCTTCCCCTACACACACCAATATATATATTATATATATATATATATAGTATTATGTAGCTATATATGTATTACATAAATTAAAAGTTATTATATTTATTCTAATAATAGGACCCGTTAGCCAACTCAAGCTCGTTAATTAAATGAGCTTCCATTAAGTCTAAAGCTTTTAAGTTGGCTCATTTTGAGTTTTTGGCTAGCTGGTCTCGAATAGCTCACAAACGTCTGAGCTTACCAAAGGGTCCTGTTTCTACACATACTAAACAATGTCCTGTTTGACCCGTCACCTCTCGGGAAAATGATAGCAGGACTCACTCTGGTGCATGGTAGCCAAATGTTCCCAAAACTCTTGTTGAATGCAAGTGAGCTGCAGTGTCTGAAGGATTGCTCAAGTTGAAATCACCTATTTTGGATTGGCAATCATTGAACAGTAGGACATTGTTGGACCGAATATCACGATGAACAATAGGTGGTTGAACCTTTTCATGTAAATACTCTAGACCCCTTGCTGCACCATAAGCAATTTTAGCTCGTTGGGCCCATGTGAGAAGCGGGCCAGGGGCAGCTCCTTCTACCCCCTTTTTACCGTGTAATACATCATGCAAAGAACCCATGGATGCATACTCGTATACCAAGAGTCGGTTGTTTTCCTCCAAGCAATAACCGAGCAATTCAACAATATGTTCATTCTTAAGTCTTGAAACTACTGATAACTGCATACATCAACAACTACATAAATCTTTGTCTTGTTACTTGAAATGAACAAAAAACTTATTGCAAACATAAGTTCCTCTGAAAGCAGTTTGCGGATGAGCTTTATGAACCTAATTAATAATTAATAAAAAATTGACAAAAAGCTTTTAAAAGATTTAACTGATAAACAAGTGATTTTTTAATTCAAAATTCTAATATTTCAGCAAGAAATAAGTCCATTTTGGTCTTTTTTCACTAGTCTTCTTTAACAATCAAAATTTGGCAAAAACTAAAACAACTCATTATTACAACTTCACATAAAAAAATAACACCCCCTCATACACTACCTCATTCAGCATGGCTACCAGACATGGTTGGTTATCTTATCCCAATTATTCAATATCGCGTAATCAATTTCAAAACACACTTACAACCTCTTTATTCATTATCACTTGATTAGTTATCTAATAATGATCATTCAATATCACAATTATTCTTTTGTCATTGCTTATGAACAAAAATCCAAAACTCTCACCTGGTTTGTAAATTCAGTGTCGGGCTCTGGTGAAGAGCCGGTGTCCAACTTCTTTATTATTGCTTCTTGCTCATCACTTAGCTTTGCATAGTAAACTTGACAGTAAGAACCATCTCCAATCAAAGCACGTGAACCAAAATTACCAGTCATCTTCTTCAAATCAGCCAATGGTAATTTCGGTGCTTCAATTGGTAATGCTTTTACAGGAGCCCCGGTTCTAACTGCTGAACTGCTCCTCGGGTCTCCTATGGTACCACCTAGAGCAAACATTAAAGTTATGCTACGCGGTAATTACATGTTAATAATCCAAACTTTGACCAATTGACCGATAGTAATTCATACGGACAATCTGACGGATGACACTCCTAACTTCAGTTACAATCCCATTCCAACGAATTACTAACTCCCTGTGCCCATGTGTTGCTTGTGAAGATTAAAATGCCATTAAAGTTACATCAATATTGACTTACACGTCATATGACACGTCATCAGGGGTAAACAGGCTTACTTCTCCTTTAGGCGTATCATCATTCAAATTGACAATATGGAATATGGATTATTAACGACTAATAAGTCATAGTTTGGATTATTAAAATCCAATTTACCTTTCAAATAAAGATAAACAAACATATTTTACGTGATAACTTTATAAATGATTCTTACCTCCTCCTCCTCCGACATTCGTGGGTCCTCGTGGTGGTGCGGTTTTAGCTTTATTTGAGGTTGTATCTTGATTGGAGTCCTCTTTCTCACCTCCACAACATGAGAACATTATAGAAATGTGGGCATAATAATCCAACAATTATCCTTAATTTTCACAAACAATGTTCTTTTGCCTATGATTTATGCAAGATAATTCCTGCATTCTCGAAATCCAAACATAAAATCTTGATCAAAGAGGGTGATGTGCATAACAATGAACCAAAGAAACCGCATGACATTTTGGAACATGTCAAATATATATATACGTGAAATCGACAGATAAACATTACAAATTACCTGATTATTGTAATGTTGTTGCCCACAACCAACCAGAAGATATCCAAAAGTGAATCAGGGGTGAATAGGAAGGAAGAACACATAAGGGATTGATCTTAGTGGAATGATTTGGGATTTTTTTGGATTCTTCCTTCCCAATGAGAAATTATGAAGATCATCCTGGTTGGAAGGGAAATCAATTTTCTGTTTTAGTTTGTTTGAAAGTTTATTTTTGAATTTTTTAGCATATTTTTTAATATAAAATTGTATTAGAAATCCAACATTAATTTCCTTTCTTACATGGTCGTTGATGACATTTTATAATCTAGAACGAATTATTAGTTTTCTTAAGACACCAAATATCTTAATCTCTAAGTTGTAACACCTGTTTTTTTTTAAACTCAATAAACGTTAACGCGGAAAATATGTAACACCTAGTTATACATAAATTATGAATTTGAGTTAAACTCCCCAGATCTATATGCTACGTTTAAACTAAAATTAGATTAAATACAATTATTATATTACCGAAGGACTAAACGCTCCGATGGACCATACTTCTAGAAAGACAAAACATATTACTTGCATGGCACGTCTTAAAAATCATTTATTTAAAAAATTGATATATGTATTACGTTGTACAACAACCTCCCATGACATCGCACTTCACTGACCATCTGATTGCCTGATACATATCATGTTCTCATCGCGTATTGTCGATTCTGTCGCAACGTACGGGTTCCCACTAGTACTAAATAAATTGGTTTAGTTAAAG
This sequence comes from Scalesia atractyloides, assembly GCA_947069175.1. Classification (NCBI taxonomy): domain Eukaryota; kingdom Viridiplantae; phylum Streptophyta; class Magnoliopsida; order Asterales; family Asteraceae; genus Scalesia; species Scalesia atractyloides. The sequence goes on along the minus strand of CAMTDV010000013.1, from coordinate 50,272,132 downwards.
AGTTGTAAATGATGTATTAGATAAACCAGCTTAGTTTCTTTCGACCAGAGTAAATTGTTATTTTTAATACACCATTTTCACCCCTAACGGTTACAAAAGATGTATTATATTAAACCATTGGGTCTCAACCGGTGTAAATTGTTAGGTTTTATATAATGGTGGTTTCTTTTAAGATGTATTAGAATATATTTTTTTAATTGACACAATTGTTTTAATCTACTGAGAAGTATTATCTATAGCGGTGTTTAAGTGTTTTTTGTCCCGGTTTTATATTAAGCCGCTATAGTTATCATTAGACACCATGTAATTAATGTTTTTTAGTAATGATCGTAGAAGAAAGTTGTTTAGAATGCTAGTCGAGCAACGGTTTTTGGTTTTATTGTTGCTTGTTCTGGGTTTGCTTCAAAATATTCAAAGAAAAAAATACGCACAACTAATTCTTTTGGAAACGATTTAGTCTCATCTCAACTTTCGTAGTTATTAAAATTATGTAATTAACTAATTATCTCATGATTTTGTTAATTGTTTTGCCTTAGCAATGGGATGTTGGAATTCTACAAGGAAGATAAACATAAGAAACTGTGTTACTTGTTTTTACGGTAAATAGCTATTTTTATTTGTATAAAGGCGAGGGATAATTATCCGACAGATAACATGTTGGGTATTGTTTGAATATAAATTGAGGTATACAGGAAAGAAAGTACTTTTATTTGTGACACGGATGTAACTTATTATAATGACCTGAACGATAAAAAATCAAAAGCAGCTAGTGTGACTAGCAAGCACTCAAACCATGACTATGGGATCGGATCAAGTCGAGCCACAGGAACACAAAGCAAAGGGTTCGCTTTAGGAAGGTTTAAACCGCATCCCTCATCCATATCAACCCTAGTAAGATTTCCATCTTTCCCAGCCTTCCACTTGAAGCACTGAATCATAGCACCCAACGTTGCATAGACCATCTGCAACCCTAACGACGTCCCTGGACACATCCTCCTCCCACTCCCAAATGGTAACAAATCATAGTGTTGTCCTCTCACATCCTTGTGATTCTCCTCAAATCTTTCGGGCCTGAATGCAAGTGGGTTTTCCCAATGGTTTGGGTCTCTACCTAAGGCCCACACGTTGATAAAAATACTAGTGGTTGCTTGAATATGGTAACCTGCAACTGTGCGATCTTCTGTTGATTTTCTTGGAATCATAGGGACAGGTGGGTGGAGACGTAACGTTTCTTTGACAACTGCCTGTAGGTATGAAAGGTTCGGTATGTCTGATTCTTGTAAAAGCCTGTTTTTACCAACAACATTATCGATTTCTGCTATTGCTTTTTTCATGACATTTGGATGATTAATGAGTTCTGATAAAGCGTATTCTGTGATTATCGCTGAGTTGTCTGTTCCCGCAACAAATATATTCTGGAATGACAGGATATGTAGATAAGTTAATATATAGATTTCATTGCACATACAAACAACAAACAAAAGTATATGGATATATCATTACCAGAATGAAGCCTTTGATGTTCTCTCTGGTCAAATTTATATCTGCTGTTTTTCTTCTTCTTCTTCTTCTTCTTCTTCTTCTTCTTCTTCTGCGATATCTAGTAAAATGCTGAGCAAGTCCTTCTCTTGAGATTGTAAACCTTGTGTTCTTGCCTCTTCATGCTCTTTAATAATCCTCTCTATCAATGCATCAAATCTTCTATGAATGTCCTTTACCCTTTTCCCAAATCCTTGCAAGTCTAGACTCTTAAATAACCATATGTTGTCTGAGAGGTTGAAGGTGCCCATCACCTCGGTTATCTCAAAGATCAGTTTCCTTATGTTATCTGCCTCACCTGCATTTTCTGAACATCTTTCACTCAAAAGTATTCTTGATATCAAATTATTACTCACCTTCACTAGCTCCGCATTAAGATTTATGGCCTCCCTCATGCTGGCCTTTCGAGATAATGATTTTATAAAATGATTAATCTCATCTTGCCTGACTTGAAGGAGGGAGTCAATTGTTGTACCATTTAGGAGTTGTGACATGACAAATTTCTTCATGAATTTCCAATACGATCCGTATGGAGCAAAGGCGAAATCTTTTGATCCATAAGTCATGTAAATAGTGGCTGAGTTTCGAGGTCGATCTAAGTAAGCATTTTCATAGGTTTTGAGGAACTCTTTGGCCGTTTCGGGTGAACATGCAACAACACAAGGCTCAGAGCCCATAAAGAGCCGAAAAACTGGCCCGTATGGGAGAGAAAGTCGGTGAAAAGCTTGATGAGGGATCGGACCAAGAAGATGGAGATGTCCAATGATGGGAAGGGAAAAGGGGCTTGGTGGAAGATGAGATTTGGCACTGGTAGATTTGAAGAATGCTAGAATCAAGGTGGTGGAGATCAGCCATATGAAACTAGAACAACAAGTAGCTTTGAGAATTAGTCATGGCTAGGTGAACTATTAACTTTTTTTTGAACGCCTAGGTGAACTATTAACTGATGATTATGCAATTAACAACATCGAGTTTAATCATATTTATAGAAAGGGAATGTCCCTTTATTCTAATTCATTATACAATTAATTACATGGAATTATTGTTGTTCAAATAAATAATTCTAAATTCCAACGTCAACTTTAACATGAACCTACTGGGTCAAAATTCACACCTTGGGAAAAACTGATCACTACACAACAAGCTATCCTTATATATCTTGAGCGAGAGAGGGAGATTGATCACTCGTTGGCACCCGGCACTGCGCTGGTGTGAGTGTTCTGTGAGCAGGAGTATGTGATTGTGTTGATCGTAGATATGTGGCATGATATCTTAAAATGACCAATCAATTAAAAAGCATCACACATCTTGAACTTTTTATTTAATGTTTTACTATTATTTTTAGTTTAAGTTTTCTTAATAACTAATAGTCATTAGCTTTTGACAAATAAAATACACGCGTTTGCTTTTGTTTTTATTGCGATAAATTTCTGACAAAAACCGACCTGAGTTGCATGCAAAATAAATGCTTGATTTTGAATTAACATTGATGAAACCTCAAGGAGGCTTAAAGAATCAACGCACTGAAGTGATATTCTGGGATGTCTCAAATTCAGGATGTTTATGTAAATTTACATGGCAATTGTTGCTACAACAATATAACACCAAAGATAGTGACTGGACTGGTTAGGTAAAAGGGTTCAAGGGTTCCGTTTTACCTAACGCTGGTCATGGGGTCCCCCCACGTTTGCAACACGTGGAGAGAGATCACCGTTGTTAGTAGTTCGCTTGTGGATTTTGGGCTGAGAAGTGTTCAACCCAGAATGTTAATATCGAATGTGATGGTATAATGTCAAGTGAAGAATAGAACAAGCATAAACCAAGTTTTAGAGAAGAAGTAAGATCAGAGATCAAGTGTGACTTGAACTGATCTGGTGTATCTCCTGAATGACAAGGGGTTGTGCTTTATAGGGAAGGGATTCCCTATAAGAAGAAACCTTTGACTGATGATCCCTGGTTGCAGTGGCGGGCTTGCCCTTTTTGGTAGGTTAAAGGGTTTCGACCTACGGGTAAAAGGGTGTATCCTTGCACATACGCTGTTGTGGCTTGTGCAGGAGAGTATACACGCAAAGTGTTGATGTGACAAGGCACTGTTCTCATTCTTTTTGCTGTTCACGATAGCTTGTTGATTCTGAACCCTTTTGCCTTTCAACCCTTTAAGCTATATTGTGCTTAAGTCATTTTATTAAATCTTGAGCTATCCACGTCATCAGCCCCCCCCCCCAAGTCAGAGGTGTTTGGGGTGTAAGCTCAAAGGCTTTTGACTGTTGCACAACATTTGGTTTGGTAAAAGGCCTCCAGGCTTGAAGGGTTCCGAGCTTTGTCTTTTGGGCGGCGAAAAAGCCGGATTTTAAATTTTGAAAAGACAGTTGACGGGACTGATTGGAATGTTTTTCTGCATGCAGCGGTTTCTTAGCCCTATAGACAATTATAACCGTCCTTTTATATTATAATTCTTTCTTTCTTAATTACTTTTCCCATTTTCATTAACTACAAGATTATTGCAATACTCCTTTCTCCCAGGTTAGTCTCTTCTAGCCTTGTTCTTGCTTTTTCGTGATCATCGCTCATGGGTGCTCGAAAGGATTTAGCCTTTAGTTATTCTCGCCTTACACAAGAGGAAGTTGAGGCGTTTGTACAATGGGGTATTGAGATGCGGTTTAATCTGGTTGCCCCGGGTTTGGATAAATCTGTAGATCAGTATCTTGCCGGTTCTATTGCTCTGTATTGTCGCCATTTTGAGTTTTCCAACCTTCGTCATCTTTTTTTTACTTTTGTGCTAAATGTTTTAGAGTATTACCGTGTCTCTTTTAGGCAATTATATCCCTAAGGGCTCGCTAGGGTTTTACATTTTAAAATCCTGTGTTGAGCGTCAGGGTTTGACCCATCATTGCTATCCTTTCGCCGTTTTTTCCGCTTGGCTAAAAACGGTGATTGGTTTACGCTTGAAACATCTCAAAACGATACTTGTTTAGTTTCCTCTATGGTGACTACACTTTGTTCTTGGAACGACTGATTTTTTGGGTTTCTGAAGCGATTGTTCCGTTCAGAATGGTCTGGAGGCATCCGGATGCGGTTTTAATGAGTTGGAACCCGCGGAATCTGAGTTGAATAGTTGTTTTTCAAAGTCTATCAGGGCATGTCCTTCTCGGCTTCATCCCTTTCTTGAACACTTGTTGGTGCTCCTGGGTATTAGCAAGTTGTGGGATAAAGTGGATCGAGACCCTGTACTCATGAGGGATGGTTGAGGTATGCGTTATTACTTTGTACATCTGTTTGCTTTTCTTCTTGTATTGTTACTTATACTCTTCTTTGTTTTGATTGATAGTTATGTCTGCATTGGACTTTATCAAGAGTGATGACACATCTGATGTTGTTTTTACGGATTCTAAGGCCACCGAGTGTGATGATGCTGTTGTTAGAGGTGCTGAGCACCGATTTGAGGGTTTAGCTTTTGTGAATTTCCCAATGTGAAAGGGTTTTTCAAAGTTGCTGCTGCAAAAGTGTCTACCCGTCGCTCGAGTCGTCTCTTGATAAAGGGTGTTGAACAACCCTCTAGTTCTGAACCTGTGGACTTGAGCGATGACATAGAGGTTTCGGATGATTTGGAAGCTGTGGTTGAAGGTGAGAAGAAGGAGTTGTCGTTGGTTGTTGGCAAGTATAGTAAAGCTGCAGGAAAGAAGGTTGTGGGGTTAAAAGGTTCTCGGAAGGTTGCTGAAGGCTCCGTGATGCCAGTTCTGAGGAGGCTTATGTGCCAGGCTGGTAGGTTAAGGTTGATGATAGTTTTGCCTCCTCTTCCGTTTGTGAGGATATGTTGTCGCAATTTTCTCCTCCTGGGGTCCGAGACTCCTGTTCGTCAATGGAGGATGATCGGATGATTTCCAAAATGATGTTAGCTGCTTGCAATCTTTCGGCCTTAATTCCTGAGGGTGTGGGCCGGTTTTGTAAGAGGATGCAAGAATTTGAAGCTTTCTCAAAGAAGAGGGAGGAGATGAAAGTTTCTATGGCTACGCTGAAGAAGGAGAGTGCGTCCTTTACTGAGAAGGAGAGGGCATGGGTGTCAAAGGTTGGTGAACTTACTCAAAGGCATGAGGCGGAGGTGAACGGTTTGAAGAAGGAAGTCGAGGCTCTGCATGCCCGGGAGGAAGCCTCTTTAGAAGAGAAAAAGCAGCTCGAGTCTTCGCTGGTTCAAGTGACCAACGATAACAAGTGGCTTATTGAGCATGGCTTCCAACAGTTAGTTACTTATCTTCTTCATTCCTCTGAATTTAACAGTGCCCTGGGGGGTGTTTATAGCAAGCTCCTTGTGCATGAGAGGCATCAAGGCTTTGTTGCTGGTTACCAAGACTGTGAGTCTGGGGAGCCTGTAGATAAATCCTCCTTCTATCAGCCGCAAGCTTTTAAGGTTTTTCAAGATGTCGTCTTGGAAATGGAGCATTCATCTTATCCCTATGTGGGTGAAGTTTCTGAATGCTTTGGCAAGCCTCTCTCCGTCCTGCAAGGGCTGAAACCTCGTGGTCTAAACGAGGTTGTTTGTGACAAAGTGTTTAAATCTCTTTCTAAGAAACACTCATGCCCTGGAGGTAGTGAAGAGACCTTTGTTGAAGGTGGTGAAGGGTCGAAGGAGGCAAACCTTCAAGCTTCTGAGACGGTGGCCGATGGTGACCAGAAGGATAAGAAGGGGAAGAAAGTGAAGAAGGTTAAAGTTGACAATATTGGTGTTTCGAAGCCTTCTACTGATGTTTGAGTGATTCATAGCTTTCTTAGCATCCAAACAATTTGTTGTGTACTATTTAAACATGCTTCTTTTAAGGCTATTTGAACACGGTGGTTGGAGCCTTTAAGGCTATTTGAACACTTTGTAGGTTGACTGGCCTTTAGGGCCGTTATGATGGTTGCTTGTTTATGTTACCTTGTTCTTTTATTCCTTGTGTTTTTTCATGGTTTGCTATGTTGTCTTTGTTTGTTAGTTGTGCATCCTTTGCTACTTATACCTTGAAGGGTTCAGTGCTGCAGTCACTTAGCCTTAAGAGTATTGTTAACAAGAAGACACATTGTCTATCCTGTTTGTAACACTCATTTGGTGGTTTTGGTTCGTAAGCCATGTTAAAGCTTAAGGAACATTTGATGTAGGCTGCTCAAACCCGTCTACGAGACATGTTTTTTTTGAAAAATTTGCTAAGTCATGGAGTTGTATTGATTTAGGAACTCACCCCTTATATAGGTCCATTAACCCTCAAACCTATTGAGCGATGTGGCCTGGAGCTCATCCCCTTTCATGGCCCTTGCCATGGAGTTTTTTGCTAGGTTCTCAACCTGATTATAGGATAGAAAGAAAAATTTGATAAAAACTTTATCATTCATTTATTCAAGGGAACGTTTGTTACATAGGGGGATTAGAACAACTCTTGCAATAGACATTTTGTCTAAACATGGAACCTTTTAAGGTTTTTGCCATTCCAGTGATGGGGAAGCCTTTTACCTTGGGTGTCTGCCAGTTTGTATGACCCACACTTGTGAGCTTCAAGGATGGTCTATGGCCCTTCCCATTTTGGGCCAAGTTTTCCTGGACTTTCTTTTTTACTGGCTTCATTGTTACGAAGCACAAGGTCTCCAGGTTTGAATCGTTCATGCTTCACCCACGTGTTGTAATAAGATTCCATCTTTTGTTTATACTTGGCTTCTTGTATAGCGGCTTGATCATGAATTTCCTCAAGGAGTTCCAAGTTCAACATGGTCTCTGTCTTGTTTAATTCGAGGTTTTGTTGAGCATTCGTTGTGTTGGAACTCCGATCTCCGCTGGGATCACTGCTTCTGATCCGAACACTAGACTGTAAGGTGTTTTCTTATGACTTGTTTTCTCGGTTGTTCGGATTGCCCATAAGACATTAGGCAATTCTTTGAGCCAGTTGTTGTCGTATCTTTCCAATCGGGTTTTGATGCCTTCAACAATGCTTCGATTTGTTCTCTCCACCTGGCCATTTGATTTGGATAAGCAACCGAGCTGAATACTTGAGTTATCCTGAACTCTTTGCACCAAGAGCTAAAAGGCTTCTCGGCAAATTGTTTTCCGTTGTCCGTTACTAGTACCCCTGGAAGCCCAAATCGACAGATTATGTTTTCCCAAACAAAGTCAATGACCTGTCTTCCCGAGATTTTGGCCAATGGTTTTACTTCGGCCATTTGGTGAAGTAGTCAACGGCTACCAGCAAAAATTTGATTCCTCCTTTGGCTGGTGGGAATGGACCAACAATGTCCATGCCCCATTTGTGAAATGGCCAGGCTGAAAAGAGAGGGACAAGGTCATGCTAGGGGCTTTTTGGTACTGGGGCGTGCAACTGACAAGTTCACATTTTTTCAGCTGTTCGGTGGTGTCCCGATGCATGGAGGGCCAAAAGTATCCAAGGTTCATCAATTTTGCAACTACCTATCTTGGGCCATAGTGGGCTCCACATATTCCTTCATGAATTTCTTTTATCAGATATTGGCTTTGTTCCGGGCCAACGCATCTGAGTAGTGGTGCAAGGTAACCCTTTTTGTAAAGGACTTCTCCTTGCAGTACATACTGTCTTGACTTAATACGAACCCTTTCAGCCTCTGTCTGATAGTTTGGTAATTCACCATTTCTCAAGAATTTGATTAAAGGGGTCATCCAGTTTGGTCCTTCTTCAGTGATTACGTCTTTCACTTCAAGTTCTTGGATGGATGGCGTTTTTAATTCCTCGACCAATACTTTTTTGGTGAGATGAGCAAATGTGAGAGATGCGAGCTTGCTTAGTGCATCAGCCTTCTTGTTTTGTGATCTTAGAACCTGTTTGATGGTACATGATTGGAATGTATTCATGAGTTCCTTTTCTTTTCACTATACTTTTTCATGTTAGGTTCCTTAGCTATGTAGCTATCATTTACTTGGTTTGAAACAAGTAAAGAGTCTGTGAAGACTTGAAGCTTTTGGACATCCATCTTTTTGGCGAGCTTGAGTCTGGCAATGAGTGCTTCGTACTCGGCCTCATTATTGACTGTCTGAAATTCAAGCCAAAGAGCATCTGTAAACTCTTATGTTTTCAGGGTTGATTAACACTAGGCCGGCCCCTGACCCTTCAAGGCTGGAAGCTCCATCGGTAAAAAGCTTCCAGGCATCTAGGTCAGATGGTGCAACTATAGTTGTGTTAACTTCCGTTGATGCTTCTTTTGGAATTTCCACAATGAAATCCGCCAAGATTTGAGCCTTGACCTTTCTTGGGGTATAGGTGATGTTGTGTTCACCTAATTCCACAACCCACTTAGCTAATCGTCCTGAAGTTTCAGTTTTTTCAAGCACATTTTTTATGGGTTGGTCAGTGACCACTTGTATTGGGTGTGCTTGAAAGTACCTTCGAAGCCTTCTGGCTGTTTTTACTAGGGCTAGAGCAAGTTTTTTCCAACGGGGGGGGGTACTTGGTCTCTGCTAGTTTTAAAGTGTTGCTGAAGAAGTAAACGAGTACCTGAGCTTTGTTTCGTTCAATGGTCAGGACCGCGTTGATAGCTTCCTCAACAACTGAAAGATAGACAGAGATTAGTTCTCCTGTTTCTGGAGCGGCAATGTCTGGGAGTGAAGCCAGGTGTTTCTTCATTTGGTTGAAAGCTTCTTCTGCCTCTTCTGTTCACCAGAATTCTTTCTTATTTGTGCACCCTTGAAGGGTTTTGAAGAAAAGCAGGGATTTTTCTGCTAGCTTGGATGTGAAATGCTTCAGGGCTGCAAGCTTTCCGTTTAGGCTTTCCACCTCTTTCTTGGTTTATGGGGACTTTGTGTTGAGGATGGCCTTAACCTTGTTAGGGATAGCCTTTATGCTTTGTTTTCCCACTATGTGTCCCAAGAACTTGCCTTTTTCGAATCCAAATGAGCATTTTACAGGATTAAGCTTCATGTTGATCTTTCTTAGGTTCCGAAAAGTTTCTTGTATATAGCCAAGCATTTGATACTCACTTTTACTTATCATCACCAAGTCATCAACGTAGGCTTCCATGTTTCTACCTATTTGTTCGGAAAATGCTTTGTCTACCAGACGTTGATAAGTTGCCCCTACATTTTTCAAACCAAAAGGCATTTTTGGTAGCAAAAGATACCTTTGTTGGTGTGGAATGCCGTTTTCTCTTCATCTTCTTGATTCATTTGTATTTGATGGTAGCCTTTGTAGGCATCAAGGAAGCATTTGAGAGGGAAGCCTGTGAGTGAATCAACCTTAGGTCGATTTCTGGTAAGGGATAGCAATCTTTCGAGCATGCTTTATTTAGGTCTTTGAAGTCAATGCACATTCTCCAGGATCCATCCAGTTGCGGACCATTACCAGGTTGGTTATCTAAGAATGATACTTGACTTCTCGGAGGATTCCGGCTTGAACAAGCCCTTCAACCTCCTGGCAAGCTGCAAGGCTTCTATCTGGGGCTAGGCTTCTCTTTGGCTGTACCACGGGCTTTACATCAGATGGAATTTTGAGCTCGTGCTCGGCGACATTTCGAGGGATTCCATCATGTCTTCGGGACACCATGCAAAGATGTCCATATTGTGCAAGAGTAGTTTCTTGAGATGAGAGAGGGTTTATTCGGTAAGGTTGGTATTTACCCTTATCCTTTTTGAGGATATTTCGGGTTAATGATCCATCCTTGTTTATCATCCTTGTTTTCCTTCGAATTCTCTCCTTCAACCAGGAAAGCTTCTTGTGTTGGTTGAAGGGTTGCTATCCCCCGTTCGGTGGGGAATTTTACGGTGCCTTAGCCAACCGAAGCCGCCATTCCAAACGCACTTTGCCCTGGCCTTCCTACAATAACATCATAGTTGGAGGGAATATTGATCACCATAAAGGTGAGTGGTTTGGTTCTTTCCATCTTTCTTTCCTGAAACATACATTGAGGGTTAGTTGGCCCAAAGGCTTGATGGGTATGTCGGCTATAACTTTAATGGAGGATTTAGATGGTTGAAGCTTTGAACGTTCATCATTGTTGAGGCGATTGAAGCATTTTTCAAACAGAATTTCTGTTGCTGCTCCAGTGTCAATGTAAGCTTTGTGCGTCTTGAGAGTTCCTAACATAGCTTCCCCACTAGGGGTTTAGACAATACGTCCCCTTCAGGTGGTGGGAAGCAGACTGCATTGTCGTTCCCAAGCTTCTAAGCGTAGCCGTTTGTGAGTGGCTTTTCCATCGACATCTACCATGTTTACTTCTTTGCTTTTTCCTTCAGCCATCTTATCTCTTACTCCTTTCACCAAGTGGGCTAGTTCTCCGGACTTGACAGCCTCCTCAATTCTTTTCTTGAGTTGAAAGCAATCGTTCGTATGGTGGCCTTTTTCTTCATGAAATTCGAAGTATTGGGTGGAGTTCTCGTTCCTCTTGCTTTTGAGCAGAGGCCGAGGAGGTCGGAAGTTGTGTTTTACTTCTTCAGTGGACAAGATTTCTTGTGGGGTTTTGGTCAGAACTGTGAAGTTTATGGTCTTTTCTCGGCTTGGAGGGTTCCGACCTTCAGGCCTTCTGGTGTCTGAACTATTGAAGCGTTTGTCATAAGGACCAAAGTTTCCTCTTTTTCTGTTGGGGCTGTTGCTTCGCCAACTAGGAGCTCTTTCCTTTGTTCTTTAATGCCAACAGCTTCCTCTCCGCGAATGTGAGCTTCAGCCCTTTCTAGGGCCTTTAAAGGGTTTTGGGTAGGCATTTGTTGAAATCTCTCAGGAGATATTTGGAGGTGATGGCATTCATGAATCCTGCCACCCTCATCTTCTCATCAGCACCTACGTAGGTTTAACCCTTCTTTCTTGTATCTTTCGATGAATTCTCTGAGACTTTCATCATCTCGTGCTTTATTTGGAAAATAACTGTAGCATCCTTGACGTACCTCCGTTGCTAGAAAAGTTGGCTAAAAAACCTTTGCTTAGATCATCGAAGGTTCGAATGCTTTTGTTAGGTAGGTCATTGAACCATATCTTGGCGGACCCTATAAGGGTTTGCATGAACATGAGGCAACATTCAGCGTTGGACCATTTTTCGATCGTGGCTGCCCTAGTAAAGATTTAGAGATGTCCTCTAGATCTTCTGTTCCATCATATGTTCTTATATGGGATGGCATTTTTATCCAAGTTTGAGAATCGTAGTCGACGATTTGTTGGAAAAACAGGATAAATTGCTAGGCTTGTAGGGTTTAGCTAGATCTTATTCTATTCTCAAGGTTAGATTGTTGTGTGAGGTTCCTTGGTGAGTGGACAACACTTAATCGATGAAGTGTTGCCAAGGGAACTGCGCCATCATCTGCTTCATCAACTGGGGAATTAGGTTGATGCCTTGAAGGCTTTCGGGTGTAAACATGCAATTTGTTCCTGTGGGAGCACTCATGGCGGCACTTCAAGCCAAACGTAAGACCGCCATGGCTTGTTCCCATGTAGTGGCGACTGGAGGGGGAACACTTGAAGCTGGTGATCGTAGTAACTGCTCAAGAGTGGTCTTATGCCCAAGAGGTGCGTCGGTCACAGCAGGTTGAGAAGTGAATAAGGGAAAACCAGTTGGACTCGGCCTTCCAAAAGCATAAGGGATTGTGTTAAGTGTTTAGCTCATCCCACTTGGATTCGAAGCGCGAGGTGGACCCTATGTGAGCTAGTAAAAGGAAGAGGTGGGGGACAGGTGACAATGAAGGTTCAACTCGTCGTAGTCTAGTCTTATTCTTACCCCCTTTTCCCTTTCTTGACTCACATGTTGGTTGAGAAGGGATATCAGCTGTAAGAAGTTTTGAGCTACTCCTCGGGTGTGTCAAGTCGATGCGTTCAGGTGTACTTGCAGTACAGACTTGGGGAGAGGGAACCCCGAGCGAGAAGGGGTTGGTGTCTGAAAAAAGGAGAAGTCCGGAATAAGATTACCGTCGGAATGCTTCCCGGAGTATAATATGGTGTGATTGAAGCTGGTGAGTTTGGTCGGCGTTAGGTGTTGAAGTTCGTGATACTTGATTAACTTCACCGGGAGACTCGCTTTCAGACATGCGAACTTGATGGGAATGGAGCTACACTACTGGTCTTTTAAGAAAGGTAAGGGGCGTAGCCCCACGGTGGGCGCCAACTTGTTGCTACAACAAATATAAGACCAAGGATAGTGACTGGCGGGTTAGGTAAAAGGGTTCAAGGGTTTCGGTTTGCCTAACGCGGGTCATGGGGTCCCGCCATGTTAGCAACATGTGGAGAGAGATCACCGTTGTTAGTAGTTCGCTTGTGGATTCTGGGTTGAGAAGCGTTCAACCTAGAATGTTAATATGGAATGTGATGGTGTAATGTCAAGTGAAGAATAGAACAAGCATAAACCAAGTTTTAGAGAAGAAGTAAGATCAGGGATCAAGTGTGACTTGAACTGATCTGGTGTATCTCCTGAATGACAAGGGGTTGTGCTTTATAGGAAGGGATTCCTATATAGAAGAAACCTTTGACTGATGATCCCTGGTTGCAGTAGCGGGCTTGCCCTTTTTGGTAGGTTAAAGGGTTTGGACATGCGGGCAAAAGGGTGTATCCTTGCACATGCGCTGTTGTGGCTTGTGGGGAGAGTATACACGTAAATTGTTGATGTGACAAGGCACTGTTCTCATTCTTTTTGCTGTTCGCGACAACTTGTTGATTCTGAACCCTATTTCCTTTCAACTTTTTAAGCTATGTTGTGCTTAAGTCATTTTATTAAGTCTTGAGCTACCCACATCAACAACAATTTAAGTGATATTATGGGATATCTCAAATTTCTTTGTGCATTTAGAAAACTTCTAGCAAAAAAAAATTCATTATCGTTCATCGACTTTCATCTCAAGCATCATAAGATCAATGGAATATGTTTTTTTTGTTGTTGTTTTGAGGGATTGTGGGCTTTAAACATAAGTGTTCTGTTTAAGTTACTCATTAAGGTAAGGTAATAGGTTATAAGTTTCCATTATTTATTTCATTGAGTCTCATACTTATAAGGTAACGTAACATTGATGGTTATAGTAGAGGATGGATATCAGATGTCATATATTTGTTGGTTTTTGGAGTTTAACAAATTAACGCCAACCCGGGTGGTGCGGCGAGATGCTGATTAAACCAAAGTTGGATTGTAAACCCAAATGAACCCGCACGTTGTCGTAGAGACCCGACATGAATTTGATTGGTCTTAGTTTGGATTCTTGCGCTACCGACGAATGCTATATTAAGCAAAACATGAAAAAAAATCCAAGATTCGAACCTGAACCAACTCCTTCACAGGGGTGCCTCTTACCACTATTTATCTGTTTCGGTTTGTATACGTATCAAGAAGGAAATATAGTAGATGTCACATGATATCTACTAGTAAATACTACCCACGATTCGTGGCGGAAATTCGATTGGCAAAACAATTAACGGATCACCTAAACTACGCAGCAGAAATTTAGTCGGTATCGTTCGGTTTGCTACAATACCAAGCTTATTATAGCAATCTAAAGAGAACAAAAAATAATGATAGACTCACACTATGCCCAAAAAGATATAGTCACATGTTTTACACTAATTGACAACCACGAATATTGATAATGGTTCTGGTTCTGATGTTAAGTTGAAAACGGTTCACTTCGTCAGGGTACCAGCACTCGCATAGCCTATAGCATATGATAAAAAAAAAATTAAAAAAAAAACTCTACCTTGAAAGCAACTCCGTTGAATTTAAGCTGGAGTGTCGACAAAAAAAAATAAAGGCGTGTATTTAATTTAGAAAAATTAAAATTAACAGACACAAGTTATCATACGGAAATCAAATTAAATAAAAACTAAAAGAGTTAAAGGATGAATGAAAACGTATCTTCACCGGACTAGGTCTCAAACCTTTATAAAAATAAAGGTTTATCAATTATGTCACTCAGGTTCTGTCATTCCCACAAGTAACTTCCAAACAGACCTAGGAAGCGGGAATGAGGTTGTCAATCCTATGGTACCATAACATACTACCGATCGGCGTGATCAATGTTAATGAATGTATCATTGTCATATTCAATGCACCATCAAGTTTAGTACAATGTAAGCATGTTGTGTATATAAACGATGTACTATGTATTCTAGGTATTTAAGCCATGTATAGTGTTTTGAAATCATGAAAATAGTGATATGCACATATGAATCATGTCACACCTCAACCGATGGCGGAATCATCGGGGCAGATGTAATTAGATTGCTCAAGACTTCATATACTAAATGTGACAAATATTTAATATATAATATTTCATTTCATTGTTAATGGTTCAAGTACAAGAATTGGAAAACAAAAATACAACAAATATTGCGTGATTAATCTATAAACATTAATTTAAAGTTTGGTGCGTTTCTAGTCCTTCCTATTGTCACACCCCGACCCGCAGCGGAAAAGGTGATCGGGGCATGATTGGGTTTTCATCAAAGCTCATGACATTTATTATAACGTTTCATATTTTTTATTACAATTTAAAGGAAATCATACAATCATAGTTACAACATGTTCTACACAATCTTTCTAGACTTCATTATTTTCTTCTAAGGCAAATCCTATGTTTTCCTTGCTTCATCCTGTTCACCTGTATCATGTGTAAAAATGGTTTTTGGATCAACAAAAAGTTGGCGAGTGAATCCTATGAAAAACATTTGAACAAGTTATTGAATTGATTATAAAATAAAGTGCATAACCACATATGAGTAAATATAGATGTAAACTTATTCACAAAACACTTAATATTAAATAATGCAACACATACAATAATAGATTGTTTTGAGGCACGCGTTGCTCAACTCGTCTCCCACGAGAACTAATGGGCCTAATGAATGAGTTTTGAGGCACGCGTTGTTCTACGAACTGATGGGCCTAATGAATGAGTTTTAAGGCACGCGTTGTTCAACTCGTCTCCCACGAGGAACTGATGGGCCTAACAAATAATTTGCATACAACTTGACAATATGAAAAACATAACTACAACAATATTTACATTCTAAGTTTAAGTGATAATATGGTATGGCACGAGTTTGAATAAACGAATTAGTTTTAGTGACACATGATACACCCCAAAACGTGTAATTAAAAAGGGGAGTTGTAAGATTCACTCACATTGGGTGCGTTCGGTTGATGATGTTGAATGCGCACGAAGTCGGATTTAACCACGAGTGAAACTAACCTAGATAATAACATAATGATTCGGTAAATAAGCGGATTTTATTAATCAATTTTTAGTAGGATTATTGGATATATTTTTGTGAGTTTAAGGCTATTTTCTAACTTTAAAAATGTTATTTTTAAGTATTTTTAATTGATTTTTAAATAAAATAATAAATAAAAATAATAAAAAAATGTTGACTTTTTGACCGTTGACTTGTTGACCGTTGACCGTTGACTTGTTGACCGGTTCGGTCGGTTATATGTGTGCGCTGGGTGAGACTCGAACCCGTGACCTCTCGTACGCGTGCACGCAGCTCTACCAACTGAGCTACGTGTCTAACCCGAAATATTTCTGTTTTTAATTATATTTATATACTAATTAAATAAATCCGAAAATCACTTATTTTTAAAAACGATTTAATTGTATCACTCGGTGCTCGCCACAGGTCTCGAACCCGGGACCTGTGGTTTAGTTTGGCACACAGTCCACCGCTGGACTGTTTGTCTAACTTGGTAAATATTCTAGTTTTTATTATACTTAACATCTTACTGAGTTAACCCGGTTCGGTAAAAAAAAAAAGGCATTTTTATTTCAAGAGAGTGAGGTTGGGACAGGAATCGAACTCGCGACGTGTATGTATTTGTTTGCACACAGTCCACCGCTGGACTGTTTGTCTAACCCGTTCATAAAACTGATTTTAATTAATCTTATAACATAACTGAACTTCGTCTTCTTCGTTCAAAACACAGACATCTGTCAAAGCAACTGTTTCTTGTTTAATTCGTTTAACCAATATTATGAGCAATTGAAAAGTGATGAACGGAGAGGGTTTGGGGAAAGAAAGTACCGGAACAGGTCGTCGTTCTCAGAACTCTGGCAAAGGTTCGTCGGCTCTGTTTGTGAACTTCGGCTGTTAGAATCAATTAACAGTCTTGTTCGATTAGTTATGAAATTGAGGTACTTAAACAAGGATTAACAGAAGTTTGAAGGGTTATACCGATTCACCACGTGAGATCAGAAAATTTCAGAAGTTTTCCGGCGAGAGTTGAATATTCCGGCTACGTCGTCTGGGATTGATTCTGATGGTTGGATTGAAGTTAGTAACAGTCTAACAACGGACTGAAACGGAAAGAGTCGAGGTATTTACCGTGTAGATGAAATCTCGGTTTTCCGGTGACTTGTAGAGATTTTCCGACGAGTGAAATTACGTCGAGAATTGGTGTGATTGTGAGCGAAAAGGTTATCAGAGGTTAGAGGGTGTATTTATAGGGAAGAACATCGACGAATTTGGTCTGATTACCGTCTTGATTCGTTGGTCAAAATTTTCCGGCGGTTATGACTAATGTCGCGGACTGGACATCGGTTATAACTGATGTAATAGTTATTATTCGCGTTAAGTCACAAGAAACCGACGGTGTAGGGCGAAATCGTCGGGATTTCCGACGACTGCGAATTGGGCGCGACTTGGACTGGATTTGATTTCTGTGTTTCATTATTTGAATTAATTGTTTCGATATGTTATCAAATAACCAAAGTGGCGGAGTGGTTGGATTAGTGAGAGTTAAGACTTGTGGATTCCCGGCTGACCCGGGTTCGAAACCCGGCATCAGCAATATATTTTTATTTCATTATTTTTAATAAATTTTCAATTATAAATTTTATATTCTAATACAATTATTAATTATGTATCGTTTAAAATTAATTTGAGCAATAAATACGCAACGAAATTTTTAACTGATTGTTCGGTTAATAAACGAAGCGGGTTTGGTAAATCCGGTTTTTTACGGATGTTACACCTATCAAGTTCCATTCGTCGTCGTCATCATAGAATTCCTGCAATACGTATTAAAGTATAGTCAACGCAAAAGTATTGGCTAGCATACAAGTTTTAAGTACTAGCATAAGTATAAAAGTTTAAACAAATCCACATTGTATAATTGTTAACTTAAATTATCATGCACCGCTAGCGTAATCTTATCGTCGCAACGATAAGACCGTTATGAGTGACTTAACACCACCTCACGAATACGGGCGGTGCGTTACTCCTATAGTGCTATACATGTTAAGGGAGGCTTGAAACAAGTTAATGACAAAGCATAGCACATGTAACGATTCTAGCATATATGAATTCTAGCATAATGTATTAAGCATGTATGATGGATTGTTTGTTTGCAAGCATGTTTGTAAGTGTATGTGTGCACTTCTAATAAGAAATAAGTATTGCAACTAAAAAGTGTCGAAAAGTAAAAAGGGTCATGTATACTCACAATTTTGCAAAGCTTCCCAATTATCCGTGTTTTGGCGAGTTGATGTGAATAGAAGAGTGAAGGTGTGTGAGTATTTAGAATGTTAACGGAGGATTCGGATTGGAATTTAAAGTACAAAAGAATGTATACACAAAGTAATTATCTAGTCTTAAACACTCGTTGTTGACACTATAAATCGCGTATGGGTTGATGTGATTTCATGGGTCAAGATACCCATTAGAATCGTTAACGAGAGGTTCAAGACTTAGATAATATAACCTATTACCATGACAAGTAACCATGTTGATCATCGTCAAGGATTCAGTTATGTATATAAAAGTATCGTATAGTTTATATAATAATTCTAAGCTAAGTCTATCAAGGATATCATAGATTGTCATATAAACATGGAGGTAGGAGGATAACCATCCTTTAACCTCATTGTAAGATTCATCAATACATAAATTCTCACAAGGATAATTCGGATGGTCATGAATGAAAACGAAATGTACCATAATTACTATACCAAGTAGCCAAGTAACCTTTAACCCGGGTGAGCCGGCACCAACATAGAAAGAGTTAACTAAGTGTCGGAGGCTTGATAGGGTTATGTCACTTTCAAGCTAGCAAACCACTTGGGGTAGCAATTGTAAAACATCAAGTGAGGTGGTGGAATGAAGGTAGGATAGCCAAGGCTTCCAAGTATTCATACCTATACCAAAACACAAGTCTTGCCATCAACTTCATGGCAAGCTCGAATGGTTTCATCACTTGTAGGTTGCATAAACCCTTGCAAAAACAGAAAGTTTAGAGGTGTTTGCGCCTCTTAAACTCATAAGAATCTATTCCTAATAAGTCTCATAACCTTAGATAGGTTTTAGAACAAGTAGGCACAAGACTCAAATAAGTTTTAATCAAGAAAAGCTAGATACAAAAGCATAAATGAAAGCAGAATTTTAATCCTACTTTGGGCCTCAAATGTGGTGAGGTTTCACCTTAGTTTTCCAAAGCAAGCTTGTGAAAACCTTCCTAGAGGATATCCAAGTAGAAAGAAAGAAGAAAACATAAAAAATAAGAAGAAAAGTGAGCTAAAACTCACTTAGAATGGTTGCAACTTTCTGCTAAGTCTTGGAAATTAGAGAGTAACTAAAAAGATTTGAGAGTGATTTGAGTGTTTGGAGTGTGTTTAGGAGTGTATGGAGGCTTGTATTTATAAATGGGGATTAGGGTTTGGGAGTTAATGAAGGTGGAAGGTGATTGGAGGAGAAAGGAGGCGGAAAAGGGGTGAAATCTGATTGGCTAAAAATGTGGAAGGTGATTGGAGTAGGAGGGAGGTGGAAAAGGTTTTGGTTTTGCTCATTTTTAGTCCATGCACTTTGTAACTAGGTTATGTTATGCCGCTTTCTTGTATTTTAACTTGTTTTTAGGTATCCAAACTGTATTCTAAGTCTCAGTTTTGCGTATAAACACATATTTAAATATTGATTGCGTAAAATGTAACACGTATATGTATAAAATGAAGTTCCATTATGATTATCGCCTCAAATTGTGATAACGAAGATGGAGTACGATTGTAAGGTTTCTACAAATAGAATGCGAATACGAACTTTTTAAAAATAGGAATACGGAAATACCAGGCGTTACAAATCACCACTAAACATTTGAAAAACGTAAAAGAGGGGAACTATATATTTACCTGGATTGCATATATGTCTTGTGTAAACAAAGCTCAAATAGGTTCAAGTGTCTCCTAATATGTTGGATAACTATAATTTAGTATATCGAGACTTTAAATGAAAGATTGGATAGAATGAGCTTTATAAACCAAATGAGTGAAGGATCCCATGTAATATGGTTTGTTAAACCTTACATTCTGATTTGGAAGTATCTAGGAGTGTTTTGACTTGTTACGACTGGTTAAATTGATTTGTGCCATTTTAATGGTCGTATGCGTAACTACAGGTTAAGATTGTTAACTAAGTCCTATGACGAGTCTAACATGTCAAAACAAGTTAAATAACGTTGTGTAATCAGTTTAGATGTCAAAACAATGATCTTATATGTTTAAAACTATTTTATACGCTAAAAGGGTATTTTCGGCATTTTAAAAGCATATATAATTGACTCGGCATTTGACCAAGCAAACATCATGACCATAAGGTATAACCTCGGAGGGTTATTACCTATATTATTATAGTCATATAAATGGGCTTGGTCGGACCCTAAGGTCGACCAAACGGGTCAGATTTGAAAAGTCAAAGCGGAAGTCAAACCGCTCGACTTTCGACTAAGGAAAAAAAGCGCTATACTAGAAATGACGAGTTAGACATGTTAGAACATGTATAATACTGTTTTAAAACTTATTTTCTGTTAAAACTTTCAGGTTTAATACCCGAAAACACTTTTGTCGTAAAATGCAAATTTTAAGCATTTTTTACTTTTATTTCGTAAAAGTTTGCCTCGTCATTTCGACTACTAAACGTGATAATCAGAGGATGTAATCACAAGGAATTAACACCTTTATTATTATGATCATGTAGCGAAGTTTGACTTCAACTTTGACTTGACCAAAATGGTCAGAACCGAAAGTAAAAAAAAAATCAAATTGGTTGACTTTTGGCTCATAACTAACCAAAATAATGAAAATAACTAGAGAGAACCCTTACTTGTGTTCTAGGAAGATTATGAACTCACTAGTAGGCCTCTATGAAGAAGCAAACTCCATGAGAGAGTAGAGAGAAAGGATTTAGAAATGAGCAAGTTGAAATGAAGTTCTTACACATCTATTTATACTTGTTTCAAGCTCACAAGATCATGCCATATGTTGGCAATGATCTTTAGAAGATAACAAGTGTCTAATGAGGTGTTTGAACAAAGAGAAAGGTGGCAAATACGTGCTAGGTGGCAGAATAAGGAGATGGATGGCAGAACTTTGAGGCCAAGCAAAAATTCTGCAACTGGGGGTCCCTTATAGACCGTATGTGTGTGGGTCTTACGGTCCGTAAGGCCCTCTGGCGGGCAGAAGTTATACTTTTGATAGTTTTGGCCCATGGACATGTATTATTGCATTTTTGTCATTTCTATCCCCTCTAACCTAATATAAGCTTCATGAAGGGTATTAAGGCATATGAAACTTGGATCTTGTTCTGAATATGTCGTAAATATCGTTTCGCTCGATCATACAGTTACGTATTTCATAAATAAATTATAACATTTTATTGAATACGCAAATGATCGAAATTGTATAATGTTCAAAAATTGTAAATGTCACAGCCTCCCTTAGTTTAGGAAATTTCGTCCCGAAATTTAATCAGAGAGGACTTGTGAGAAAAGATGTGGGTATTTCACTTTCATTTGATTCCCTCGTTCCCAGGTAAACTCTGGGCCACGTTTGGATTCCCAACGAACTATAAGAATCAGTATTCGTTTATGCTTGAGTTTCTTGACTTCACGGTCCATAGTCTCCACAGGTTTCTTGACAAGTGCTTAATGTCATCAATGCGGATTTCGTCAAGAGGAATATGGAGGTTTTCATCGGTTAATCACTTTTTCAAGTTGGATACCTGGAAAGTTGGATGAACGTTCCCAAGTTCAGGAGGTAGTTCGAGTTTGTAGGCTACCTTTCGGATTATTTCAACGATCTAGAAGGTCCCATATATCAAGGTGCAAGTTTTTCTTTCTTTCCTCATACATTTCCAAGGGGATACCTTAAGAATGACACGATCGCCAATTTGGAATTCCAAAGGATTGCGTCGTTTGTCAGCATAACTCTTTTGACGACTTCTAGCTGTCTAAAGGTTATCGCTAATATTCTTGATTTTATATGTTGTTTCTAGAATGAGTGCAGGCCCCATGAATTGAGTTTCACCAACTTCATTCCAACAGACAGGTGAACGATATTTTCAACCATAGAGAGCCTCGAATGGAGCCATGTTGATGCTAGAGTGATAACTGTTGTTGTAGGAGAATTCGATCAAAGGCAGATGCGAATCCCAACTACCACCAAAGTCAATCACACAAGCTCTAAGCATATCCTCAAGGGTTTGGATTATCTTTTCAGTGTGTATTTCGTCAAGGGAATATGGAGGTTTTTCATCGGTTAATCACTTTTTCAAGTTGGATGAACGTTCCCAAGTTCAAGAGGTAGTTCGAGTTTGTAGGCTACCTTTCGGATTCTTTCAACGATCTTAAAAGGTCCCGTATATCAAGGTGCAAGTTTTCCTTTCTTTCCTCACACATTTCCAAGGGGATACCTTAAGAATGACACGATCGCCAATTGGAATTCCAAAGGATTGCGTCGTTTGTCAGCATAACTCTTTTGACGACTTCTAGCTGTCAAAAGGTTATCGCTAATATTCTTGATTTTATATGTTGTTTCTAGAATGAGTGCAGGCCCCATGAATTGAGTTTCACCAACTTCATTCCAACAAACAGGTGAACGACATTTTCGACCATAGAGAGCCTCGAATGGGGCCATGTTGATGCTAGAGTGATAACTGTTGTTGTAGGAGAATTCGATCAAAGGCATATGCGAATCCCAACTACCACCAAAGTCAATCACACAAGCTCTAAGCATATCCTCAAGGGTTTGGATTATCATTTCAGTCTGTCCATCCTCATGGGAATATGGAGGTTTTCATCGGTTAATCACTTTTTCAAGTTGGATGAACGTTCCCAAGTTCAAGAGGTAGTTCGAGTTTGTAGGCTACCTTTCGGATTCTTTCAACGATCTTAAAAGGTCCCGTATATCAAGGTGCAAGTTTTCCTTTCTTTCCTCACACATTTCCAAGGGGATACCTTAAGAATGACACGATCGCCAATTGGAATTCCAAAGGATTGCGTCGTTTGTCAGCATAACTCTTTTGACGACTTCTAGCTGTCAAAAGGTTATCGCTAATATTCTTGATTTTATATGTTGTTTCTAGAATGAGTGCAGGCCCCATGAATTGAGTTTCACCAACTTCATTCCAACAGACAGGTGAACGACATTTTCGACCATAGAGAGCCTCGAATGGAGCCATGTTGATGCTAGAGTGATAACTGTTGTTGTAGGAGAATTCGATCAAAGGCATATGCGAATCCCAACTACCATCAAAGTCAATGACACAAGCTCTAAGCATATCCTCAAGGGTTTGGATTATCTTTTCAGTGTGTATTTCGTCAAGGGAATATGGAGGTTTTCATCGGTTAATCACTTTTTCAAGTTGGATGAACGTTCCCAAGTTCAAGAGGTAGTTTGAGTTTGTAGGCTACCTTTCGGATTCTTTCAACGATCTTAAAAGGTCCCGTATATCAAGGTGCAAGTTTTCCTTTCTTTCCTCACACATTTCCAAGGGGATACCTTAAGAATGACACGATCACCAATTGGAATTCCAAAGGATTGCGTCGTTTGTCAGCATAACTCTTTTGACGACTTCTAGCTGTCAAAAGGTTATCGCTAATATTCTTGATTTTATATGTTGTTTCTAGAATGAGTGCAGGCCCCATGAATTGAGTTTCACCAACTTCATTCCAACAGACAGGTGAACGACATTTTCGACCATAGAGAGCCTCGAATGGAGCCATGTTGATGCTAGAGTGATAACTGTTGTTGTAGGAGAATTCGATCAAAGGCATATGCGAATCCCAACTACCACCAAAGTCAATCACACAAGCTCTAAGCATATCCTCAAGGGTTTGGATTATCATTTCAGTCTGTCCATCCGTTTGAGGATGATATGTAATGCTCAGATTTAATTTGGTTCCCATGGCTGATTGCATGGTCTTCCAAAAATGGAATGAGAAACAAGCATCACAATCTGATATGATGTTTATGGGACACCATGACGAGATACAATCTCATCAACATAGATCTTAGCAAGTTTGTCAGCAGATAAATTCTCACAAATCGGTAAAAAGTGTGCTGACTTAGTAAGACGATCAATGACTACACAAATGGCATCATGACCTCTCGAAGTGCATGGGAATTTAGTGATGATATCCATAGCAATGCTCTCCCATTTCCATATTGGTATTTTTGGTTGTTCAAGTAAACCGGAGGGACATTGATGATCTGCCTTGACTTTAAGACAAGTTAGGCATTTAGAAACGTACAAGGCTATGTCCTTCTTTATATCCGGCCCCCAATACTAGGTACGAAGATCCATGTACATTTTGTCCGCACCAGGATGGATAGAATAACGAGACTGATGGGCCTCATTCATCAATATTGTGCAAAGATTGTCTTGGTATTGAATCCACAATCGATTTTAGAAATAGAGTAACACATTATCTTTAGCTTCAAGTTGAAGCTCAAGATGATGTGGTAATTCATTACACATCTTGCCTTGAGTTACACAAGTACGTTGGGCTTTGAAAATGCATGTTTGGATATCTGATCGAACTTGAACACAATGGTACTTGACACGTTCTTTATGACTAAGTCCATCAGCTACGACATTTGCCTTACCAGGATGGTAGCGAATCTCGCAGTCATAGTCATTTAGAAGTTCGACCCAATGTCCTTGTCTCATGTTTAGTTCTTTCTAATTGATTATACGTTGGAGACTTTTGTGGTCTATGAAAACCACACATTTTGTACCATAGAGGTAGTGTCTCCAAATTTTGAGAGGGAAAACGAAAGCACCTAACTCAAGATCGTGAGTTATGCAGTTCTTTTCATGGATTTTCAATTGTGTCGATGCGTAGGCTATAACTTTGTCTCTATGCATTAGAACATAGCCAAGGCCTAGATTTGAGGCATCATAATATACAACAAAGTCGTCGTTGCCATCCGATGGGATAGAATAGGAGCATCACAAAGCTTATGTTTCAAGGTTTGGAAAGCTTCTTCTTGTTTGGGCCCCACTCAAAAGGTTAATTCTTTTGAGTCAAAGAAGTGAGGGGAACCGAAATCTTGGAGAAGTTGCGATGAAGCGGCGGTAATAACCGGCAAGACCAAGAAATGAGCAAACTTCGATAGGAGTAGTGGGTGTACTCCAATCCTTAATCGCATTGATTTTTGAATGATCTACATGTATACGTTATTTGTTGACAATGTGACCCAAGAATTGAACTTCCTTGAACCAAAATTCAAACCTGGAGAATTTGGCATAAAGTTGTTCCTACTTTAGGAGTTCCATTGTTAGAGTAGATGATGTTTGTGGTCAGCTCGAGATTTTAAATAAATCAAAATGTCATCGCTGAAAACAATGATGAACTTACCTAAATAAGGTTTACAAACCCTATTCATTAAGTCCATGAAGACGGCAGGAGGATTTGTCAAACCAAAGGGCATGACAGTGAACTCGTAACGGCTATATCAAGTGCGAAAAGTAGTTTTGGGAATATCTTCTTCGAGTACACGAAGTTGATGATACCCAGAACACGAAGGTCGATTTTTAAAAAACAGGTAGCGCCTTGTAGCTGATCAAAATGATCATCAATACGAGGTAGGGGATATCGATTTTTGATTGTGAGTTTGTTGAGCTCACAATAATCGATGCACATGCGAAAGGATCCATTCTTCTTTTTTACAAATAGCACGGGAGCACCCCAGGGGGAGAAACTTGGATGGATAAATCCTTTATTCGAAAGTTCTTGGAGTTGTTTCGACAATTCTTGCATTTTAGATGGTGCAAGACGGTAAGGTGATTTGGTAATTGGGTTGGCACCAGGTACAAGGTCTATGTGAAATTCCACTTGGCGTACTGGGGGTAAGCTAGGTAGTTCTTCTAAGAAACACCTCAGGAAAATCTCGAACAATGAGAATGTCTTGAACACTCTTACTCTTGCTTTTCTCCTCTACGATATGTGCCAAAAAGGCTACATATTTCTTTCGTGAGTTTTGGGCTTGGGTACAAGTCATGAGTTTTAGGCTACTAGAGGGTTTCTCTCCACGAACTTCTAAGATTTCGCCAGATGGAAGAGGTATGCGAACGATCTTATCAAAACAGATCACTTCAACATGATGTTTGGTTAACCAGTCCATTCCTACGATGACGTCAAATGTAACGCTTCGCATGTTAATACTTTCCCTATTTAGAAAACATATTCGTACTTCTATTTTTAGAAACTTATAGTCATATTATACTCAAACTCATTTCCAACTTTGAAACCCGAGACATCGAGCATAATAAAAATTCATACTTTATACATACTTATTACGTCTACAATCAATCATCAAATACGTTTTTTCATGCAAACCAACACTTGTTTTACGTACAATGTTCTTACTTTACAACTCTATACTTGCAAGACTCGAAAACCAGCTAAAATACGCTAAAACAGCCCCAAACCAACCCATTCATGCGAGTTGAATCCACTTCGTATGAAGTGTAGCCACTTCGCACCACTTCGCACGAAGTGGAGCCACTTCGCACCACTTCGCACGAAGTGGAGCTGGTAGCCACTCGTTGCTATAAATACCAGCTCACTTCTCACCTTAAACCTTTCCGAAACTTCTCACTTCCACTCTTAAACTAACAGATTCTTAGCTGATCGACCTCATATTGTTCTAAGTGAGTTTAACTCAATATTACCTTGTGCTTTCATAATTTTTCTTCTACTTTCTTCTTTTCTTTTGTACCAGGTGTGATAGTTGACTTAGTCATCATCCTCAATAGGATTGGACTTAGGTTCCAGTAAGTGTGAGAACGTTGGGAGCTTTGGCTGACCGAATTAAATTCCACACCTCACTTGAACGTTTTCGTATTTCATATTCTGTACTTTCATGACCAACCGGTCTAGCAACTATGTTGGTAGACTTTGAGCTTTGGTGAAACATATAATGAGGTACTCGTATCCCCTTGTTTGACATCGATGACCTAACTGATGAACTTGGACATAACGTACATACATCTTAAACTATAAAATGATTACATTTACACTTAGTCACGTTTATGATACTAACCAAATCATGGTTAAATTATTACTAAGACTAAACTGTCTCGTTCAAACAGTACTCATTGTCGAAACGGGAGCTAAAAGGAGCGATATTTTCCAGAAACAGTCCCTTCGTAGGAAGTGATCAGTCAATTCGCATGAAGTGGACAATCACTTCGTATGAAGTGGTATTTTCCCATTTACTTTCTGCTTCCGAATCCGAGACCTTCGCCAAACTCAAAATATTCACACACCTCTGTTTCCCTCATGTAGGGTAACTCCTGTGTTCGACACTTCAACACTTCAGCTCCTTACACGTCACCATAACGACTCGCAGTTTACTAGGAAAGCTTAGCAAAACTGTGAGCATACTCAGTCTCATTTTACGCTTTATCACATTTGGGTGCAATACATGTACATTATGAAAAATTACATAAGCATGCTTACACTCAATTCACAAACAATCCCTATACATGCTCTTGTGCTAAACTTGAAATCACACATGCTTATACTCAATATGCTTATACTCAGTCACTAACTTTGATCAAGCCTCCCTTAACATGTATAACGCTATATGAGTAACGCACCGCCTAGTAAACTTGGGGTCATGTTAAGTCATACACATCTGGTCCTTTCATGTTATGAAAATATTATGCTTGCGGGAAGCTTTGGGTTAACTAGTATAGTTATGCATGATAGTTTAATGTATGTTAGCCTCAAGAATAGACAATTACGCATGAAGATTCGTTTAAACGTTTATACTATGCTATTATTCAAACTTGTATGCTCGCTAATGCCTTGTGTTTTGAACTATACTTTAACATGTATTGCAGGTTGATATAGAGGATGAAACTCAAGGAAATCAAGTAGGACGACTTAGATACTCACCTAGAATACATTAGAAAGTCGTTGTATTTGTATTTTGTTTTTCACGAAGATGTATTCAAATTTGAAACTATGTACTTGTTACTCAATCAATGAAACGAAATCTTGTTATCTAAATTACTTGTCATATTTTAGCGTTATGAAGTCTCGAGCAATCTCATTCGTCCCGCCCCGATGTTTCCGCCATCGGTTGGGGTGTGACAGATTGGTACCAGAGCCATAAATATAGGGAATTTTGTAGAACTGTCATGTTTGACCTTGTCTATAGTCTAAGCACCAAACAAACCCCTTCGTATGAACTGGAACCTCTTCGTGCGAATTGAACAGCTTCGCAAGAAGTGGCAGACAACTCATACGAAATACACTTCACTTCGCACGAGGTGAGCCCACTTCGCACGAAGTGAACTGTCTTCCTCGATTAAAACGTCTAAACTTTTCCTATTCTGGTTCTGATCTAGTTCTATTTCTTAAAGATTACATGCCTTTCCTAAGACATGAAGACACTCGTACCACAAACAAGACGATCTCACCAAATTACGGGTGAAACCCGCACTTTGGTGATCACTCTCGATCCGCGTACCCGATTTTGCACGAAGTTACACCATCAAGTTAAGAGTGATATCCACATCTTGATGGGAAATTTCCACTACATACTCTAGTGGACCCTTACAAACGAGTCGGAATTTGCTCCTCATTTGGTAAATACAAACCACACTTAGGGCATGATGCTATCAAGTTAGGGGTGAAACCCGCATCTTGATAACTGGTCCCACTCCTTGATTTTCAATCTCACCAAAGTTTCGGATTCTCGATAAATTGGGGACTGTAGTAACTAAAGGTAAATACCGTTTGTCACTTCTCGATGAGAGTATTCTACCTATTAGGCCAAAGCATGCTTCCCAAACTCAAAAGAACTTTCGATTATTTGGTTCAGTCAAAGTTCCATTTCGGAACAATCCAAGCTTTTAGTCAAAACGACCATTATACTATCATCAATTTTATGCATAACACGATTCAACTTATCCTTCCAAAAAAAATAAATTATTTTCATAATGATTACACACACACCATACAAATACTTTTCATGTATCTTACACACTATTTATGTATGAATGATTTCAAAACGTCACCTGCAAGGTAGACATTACTCATATTCGCAATAATGGGAGCATATTCATCGAGATGGGAGTGATTTTCCCTTCCCTTGACGATGCTCCGGTCCTCTCCAATTTACCAAAACGTCACCAACGAGCTAGGGGTGATTCCATATCTCGGTGATCATTTTCAATTTCCATTACTCAAAGACATCTTATCCTTGAGATAGGAGTGATGTCTGCAACTCAATGGAAGATTAAATCACAACTCAACCATTTCATGAAAACCACTCGATTAAAACTTATACTTAACCCTTTTATCATTATGTCAATTTTTCTCGTTATGCGTGAATCTCGAACTTTATTATTTTAACAAACACATTTCTCACCTTACAATCTATCTACGTAAATCACATACGCGAAATTCCTAAACATACTTTAAATGTCTTCTTACACGACTTACAAATTCTTATGAAATGCTACCTATCACCTAGCCGGTCTCATAAATCTCTTGCTCACGATTTTCATAAAATCACTAAGACACACTCACATTATACTATCATCCTAAAGACATTTTATTCCCAATAGGGAACAAAAGAAAAACTTTCTCTTACCTATGAATAAATCTCATAAATGTCGCTTCGTTAACCTCGCTTAGTAGGTAAACATAATCAACCCATAGCCAACCGACAAACACAAATGACCAACCAAACACCCTCGAGACTTCGATTTTCAACCATAGATCCTAACTTAGAATGCCGCTTTTCTCGAAAGATCCATCAGTACCTTAGAACAAGAATGAGACGCTTACAACCCTCGCCTATAATCACAACCCAAGAAACCGATATGAACCATACCTAGGGAATCTTCCAACACCCATGACCGATAACTCACATGTACACCATACCAATGTGTCCTAAGCACTGAACCTCTAAACAATTTAGTCAGAACCCGACGCCCTACCATCAAAACTACCATTCAATCAACCTACCACAACCACCTCATCAGTCAAACCAACTCTTGATACTTACACGAGACATAGTAACCCTAGACCTATACGTCTATACCAACAAAGTTCGACTATCTATGAGTTCACCTTGCTAAAATACTTTTCAACACCAATTTTTTTTCCACGGAAATTTTCAAGCGCAACATTTCTCACTTTGATACAAATACTTTCAATAAAGCAAACTCTCTGTTTAAAACCCTTCTGCGTATACGCAATTCTAAATCTAACACATGGGCATAAAACATTCATGAGATCGGACAGCCTATGATTTATGCAAATCCCAAAATTTTCAAAACAAAAGTGGCATTTTTTTCTTTTTCAAACCGCATCTTTAATTGTAAATTAATACTCATCTCAATATTGTCTTGACATTCACAAGTCTCATCTTTCATTCCCGACAGACCCGACTTATCCTATTTCGATAAACTCAATGTTTTGACTCAAGCAACCATACGCATGCCAACAAACAAATCATCTAAGGATAGATGATGATTTCTTGTGAAAAGTATTGGAAAATTTTGACTTTTAATATTGATTAATGGTTTTGCATTGTTTTGTAATCACCTAAGGATAGGTGATGGTATTGTATCAATAATCTATATGCGAGTTACCTCATGTTTGGGTCCTAGGAAGCTTATAGTCTAGGTCAAAAGCATTACTAATAACCTAATTCCCTATAACATGGCTCTGATACCAATCTCTGTAACACCTTGACCGCGTAAAACAACAAACCGCGGCGGAAATTTCGGGGAGTCACGTTACAGGAATTGTTTCAAACACATGATATTCAAAGTTTTGTTTTATTGAATTAATAATTTACATTGTCTTTGTATAACCCAAACAATTGTCTTTAAGTTTT
Organism: Scalesia atractyloides; assembly: GCA_947069175.1. Taxonomy (NCBI): domain Eukaryota; kingdom Viridiplantae; phylum Streptophyta; class Magnoliopsida; order Asterales; family Asteraceae; genus Scalesia; species Scalesia atractyloides. The sequence continues at coordinate 50,241,519 of CAMTDV010000013.1, read as the reverse complement.
AAAGTAAACTAAGGCCCGAGTCCATCCTACGTGTAGCATGCTTTAGCAATCATACATTAGAACCAGAAACATATGCGAAAATAATGTCAACATTGAATGCTCGTAAGTAACATAGGTTTTGTGGTCAAAATTCATGGCTTAGAGTGTTAAAATAAATGATTAAGCAATTTCAAGAGTAACCATGAATCTTTGACAAAAAGTGTTTCTTTTGTAAAACCGTATGATAAAACATTCGATTTAAAGGAAATAGTGAATGGTTAACTTAATATCCAATTATGTGTTTGTAATAACCAATCCAAAATGTTTTGTCTTGTATAGACCATCAAAAGGACGTGTTTTGTATAACCAAACATATGACTTGTCTTGTATCAACCAAACATATGACTTGTCTTGTATAGACCAAATGTCTTTGGTAAATAAAATGTCTTGTTTAAACCAAAAAGTGTTATCTTGTATAAAACAAGTATGGATTGTTGCGCCATACATTCAAGCCTTGTTGACCGTCTGACAAACCTTTATAAAAATAAAGGTTTATCAATTATGTCACTCAGTTTCTATCATTCCCAAAGGTAACTTCGAAACAGACCTAGGAAGCGGGAATGGGGTTGTCAATCCTATGGAAGCATAACATACTACCGGTCGGCGTGATCAATGTTAATGAATGTAACATTTTCAAATTCAACACACCATCAAGTTTAGTACAATGTAAGCATGTTGTGTACATAAACCATGTACTATGTATACTAGGTATTTAAACCATGTATAGTGTTTTGAAATCATGAAAATAGTGATAGGCACATATGAATCACCACAAAACATTTGAAAAATGTAAAAGAGGGGAACTATTTACTTACCTTGAATACGTATATGTCTTGTGTAAACAAAGCTCAAATAGGTTCAAGTGTCTCCTAATATGTTAGATAACTATGAGTTAGTATATCGAGACTTTAAACCAAAGATTGGATAGAATGAGGTTTATAAACCAAACGAGTGAAGGATCTCGTGTAATATGGTTTGTTAAACCTTGCATTCTGATTTGGAGGTATCTGGGAGTGATTTGACTTGTTACGACTTGTTAAGTGGTTTGAGCCATTTTAATAGGTCGTATATGTAACTACGGGTTCGGATTGTTAAATAAGTCCTATGACGAATCTAACATGTCAAAACAAGTTTAATAATATTGTGAGATCAGTTTAATTGTTTGTCATTTAATCACTTATTGATGAGGAGCTTGATTTTCATATGCATGCAGGGCACAGGAGTAAGTTCGTGAACAGGTTAGTACCATCGTACCGACAAAGAGACGAACTTAGCTCCCGCATAAAGCTGTGATATTTTATCACTTATTTTGGGGATGTGATATTTTTATCACTTATTTGATGGTCGTATGCAGTATGTACACGTATGTATGATATCATGGAAGTTCTAGACTTGCGCCACCGTTATTGTTCGGCAAAAGATTCAACCATGATACCCAGATAATAAGCCTGCATAAAGACCGTATATCTCAGAACCTCGGCACTCTATCAAACGAAATTTCGGTACCAAGACCATATGCCAATGAATGGTTCCCACCTGACGTTCTGTCTGTTAAGTTTATATCAACCTGCACATTTTAGTCTGATTGTGAGCCTACCGGTATATCATAAGTAAAGCTACTTATCAATCTACTTTCTATGCATTTAACCATATCTGACAGATTTACCGGAGAATTTCATCATCTTCAACTTATCCAAGAAACTCATTTTTGATTTTCTATTGTTTTTGTATTTTTCTGAATTTTTCTCCCCCTTAAACAAAGAAGGTAAATAAAAGACATATTTTTGTATTTTCTTGAAATTTACTCACCCTAAAATATAAAACTGAAAATCTTTTTGTAGTTTTAGATTTTTAGAAAAGTATATACAAAAATAGTTAGCCATGATTGAGTTATTCTGGTTTCACCTTGATGCCATTGACCAAAAGTAGATAATTAAAACGTGATTTATCAAAGGCTTTGGTAAAAAGGTCGGCACGTTGGTGATCAGTGTGGATTTTAACAACATCGATAAGTATCTTTTCATAACAATCACGTATAAAATGATAATTAATCTCAATGTGTTTTGTTTTTTAGTGCTATACAGGATTCCGAGTGATCTGTAAAGCAGCTTCATTATCAACAAAAATAGGAGTAGTAAGAAATTCAAAACCGTAGTCGCGCATTTGCTGTTGAATCCATAGAACTTGAGAGCAGCAACTAGAAGCTAAAATATACTCAGCCTCACATGTTGATGTAGCTACACAAGTTTGCTTTTTGCATTGCCACGTGACTAGGCGATTTCCCAAGAACTGACATCTTGCTGTGTTAACTTTGCATCGATTTTGCATCCGCCATAATCAGAATCACTGAATGATGTCATATCAAAGTTATCATCCTTAGGGTACCATAGACCAGTGTTAGGGCGACCCTTTAGATAACGAAAGATCCTTTTCACAACCATCAAGTGAGAAACCATCGGACTAGACTGATAGCGTGCCAGAAGGCATGTTGGGTACATTATGTCGGGTCTTGAAGTAGTAAGATACATGAGAGATCCGATCATAGCACGATAGAGAGATGGTTCTACATGTTCACCCATTCCGTCAGGAGTAATCCCATGATTTTAAGCTAATGGAGTTCCCAAAGGCTTTGAGTCATCCATCTGAAATCGCTTGAGAATATCTCCGACGTACTTGGTTTGATGGATAAAAATCCCTTCCTTTGATTGCTGAACCTGCAAACCTAGAAAGAAAGTCATTTCTCCCATAGCTCTCAACTCGAACTTCTCCTGCATAACCTGTTCGAATTCTTTGCACATTCGAGTGTTAGTAGACCCAAATATAATATCATCAACATAAACCTGTACTAGCAGCAAATCCTTGTCCCGTTCCTTGAAGAAGAGAGTACAGTCGATCAGGCCTCGTTGAAAAACTGCTCTTTAACAGATAGGTAGACAACGTTTCATACCAAGCCCTCGGAGCTTGATGAAGTCCATAGAACGCCTTGTTGAGAAGCCAAACCTTGTCAGGATGGAGAGGATCTTCAAAACCTGGCGGTTGCTCAACATATACTTCCTCTTCTACCACACCATGAAGAAATGCACTCTTCACATCCATCTTATAAACGGTGAACTTCTTGAAGGACGCATAAGCCAAAAAGATTCTTATGGCCTCAAGTCGTGCAACCGGTGTATAAACTTCATTGTAATCGATCCCTTCAACCTGATTAAAACCTTGAACAGCCAATCGCGCTTTGTTTCTCACAACAACACCTCGGTCATCCTTCTTGCACTTGTACACCCATCGTGTACCAATCTTCTTGTAGCCGTCAGGCCTATCAACCAATTTCCAGACGCCTAACTTCTGAAACTGCTGAAGTTCTTCCTGCATGGCTTCAACCCACGAGTCTTCTTTCATTGCCTCCTTCCAAGATTTTGGTTCTACTTGGCACACATAGCAGGCAAAAGACCAATCATTCAGACCACCAGATTCCCTGATTTCCGAATACAATACAGCATTCTGGTTATTTCAAAGCTGATTACGAGTCTACACACCACTCTGGACATCTCCAATAATATTCTGCTGAGGATGGATATTATATTCGAGTTTTTGGCACAACAGGAACTTGAGAATTGATATCCAAATTGTTGATATTCAGATTAACAGTTACATCGAGAGCTGGATTTGATGACGTTGTAGATGCCTGATCTTTAGTCGTCCCTTACGGTTGAATATTTGACGTACCATCCAAAAATCCAGGAACCGCACCAGAGGCAGCTTCATTAGCATCATGAAACTCATCGTCTCTGATGAAACATTATAATCCGCAGCGTCTTCGAATTTCTCATTTTGAACAAGATTGTTAACCGAAGTTGACACTTGAGGGTTAATAATAATTGGTCGAACTAATGATGAGTCTATTGCTGTATCACTTTCCAATAACATCTGAGCAGCAGCTGTTGCATCATCAAAAGTTGGCAGATTAAAGGAGTCAAATAGCCCATCGTAGTCAAACATCCAAGGAGCACTCGGTGCTCTAACAGCTTCTGTATATCTCTAAACCTTGACTTCACCCCATTCTTCAATCTTTTGAAGACAAATTCCACACCCGGAAATTAGGAGTAGCATATCCAAGAAAGAAACCTTCGATAGCCTTGGGACCAAACTTTCCATGTGGGTCGATCATAGTGCATGGAGCTCCAAAAGGTTCTAAGAAAGAAATATTCGGTTTCCTTTTATGTAACAACTCAAAGCATGTCTTCCCATGTCTCTTCAACGTTAGAACTCTATTCATCGTGTAGCATGTAGTAGCAACAACTTCTCCCCAAAATTGAACGGGAAGTTCTGATTATACTAACATGGTTCTTGCAGCTTCAATAAGAGTTTGATTTTTCCTCTCAGCGACACCATTTTGTTGTGGAGTGTATCGAGAACTGTACTCATGCAGAATACCCTTTGAATAACAGTACTCGTCCATAACTTGATTCTTGAATTCCATGCCATTGTCGCTTCTGATTCTCCTTACCTTCAGATTGTACAGATTTTCCAACAGAGTCAGGAGATTCTTGAGGATAGTAGGAACTTCACTCTTGTGTGCCATCATGTTTACTCATGAAAATCTGAATAGTCATCAGTAACTACCAGACAATAAGAATCACCAAAGGTTGTTTTGTGTTTCATAGGTCCAAAGATGTCTATAGGAAGTCGTTCCAGTGGCATATTCACAGTGTTGATCTTCTTCACGGGATGGGACTTGTTGCTTGTTTCCCTTTCTGGCATGATACACAAACGTCTTGAAGATGAAAATTCTTCAATGCTACACCATTCACTAGATTGTTCTTCACCAAATAGTTCATTTTCCTGTGGTGAATGTGTCCCATACGTCTGTGCCAGGAGATTGATTCCTTCTCGGTGGCTTTAGAGACAAAACATGTGACTTGTGCAGATGTTTTAATAGCTTGGCTCATATGAAGAATATACAGATCATTAATTCTTGGAGCCGACAGGAGAATCCATTCCTTGGGGATCTTGAATTCAGGCTTCATCACATAACATCCGCCATCATCAAAATGTACCGTGAACTTCTTGTCGCTGATTTGAGAAACGCTAATAAGATTGTGATCAATTTGCCGCACATAATTGATCTTGTCGAAGCTCACAACACCATTGGAGACCATTCCTTCTCCAGTGATGTATCCACCTTTGTCACCAGCAAAAGCAACATAACCACCCCTAATACCTTTCACATCATATAGGAGCCGCAAGTCGCCTGTCATGTGCCTTGATGCTCCACCGTCAACAATCCAATGACTGTTTACAGTTCCTCCTGGAACACCCTGCACATTCCGCAAACAAGATTAGTTTGAGATGGGGACCCAAGCCTTAGTGGTCTTGGGTCGTCCCTTATTATCGAGAAATGTAATCTCAATTTCTTGATGATTAACAAACTGAGAAACTCCTTTTGAACCATTTCCGGTCTTCTGTTTCCAAGATCCTTGTTTATTACCAGATTTACTAATATTTACAGTTTTAATAGTGTCTGGTTTTGTTGACTTGGAAGATCTTTGATCCTTTTTCAAAGAATCTGATTTTAAAGCTTTCTCAACTGCTTTTACTTGTTTACATTTTTGTTTCTCTTTTTGATCTTTAGTAATTCGTTTATCTTGTGTTGGAGAAACAGATTTACGTTTGCAAGTTGGTTCATGAGGGGCTTTCTCTATATATCTTGATTTGGCTGGATTTTGACAATCCTTTATAATGTGGCCAAAATTTCCACATTTGAAACAAGTTCTCCTTTCAACAAAACAGGAGATCGTGTTTCTCGGCTTGATGTTGAACTTGTTGATCCTGAGGTACTGGGTTCATTTTCATTACATCATCAGTGCGTTGGGTGTAATTGTTTTGACTATTTCTTTTCAATATCTTAACTTTCTTTACAAAATCAACATTAGATTTTCCTTCAAAAGTTTCGACTTTATCGGTACCTTTAGAACTTACAAATTTAACAGTTTTGCCCTTTTTTCTGGTAACGAGAGCCTTTTGCTTCAACCTTCGGTTGAGAAACTATAGGCTTTTCAACTCGCTTCCATTGTTTTTCTTTTGAAGCGGATAATGGTTGTGATTTGGTCGGCTTTTTCTTTTCTACAGGTTTGGTTGTTGACTTTTCAAAAACCTGATCTATAGAGATTGGATTTACGTTTTTAATTGGAAAATCTTTGTTTGAATAGATTTTCTTATCTCCAACCAAGGTATACAACACATTATCTACTTCTTGTGTAGACACACTGTCTTGACAGATTTCTTAGGAACAGTCTCTTGATTCTCAGCAGATTGAATACTAGGAGTAGCAGAAGATTCTACTCTTTTCCTTTCATCAAGAGACCGATCCTGATTATCATTTCTTGATTCATCATCTGATGTATCATCCTCTTCTTCATCAGATGATGAACTTTCTGGTTTGCTTGGTTCTTGAGAGGAATTGCCTAGTTTGAACCTTAACCCTGCTGCGAATTCCTCAGGATTAAAAGGTATAGAGGGTTCAAAACGAGGCATCTCCTCTTCATCAGGCATTTTGGTATAGTTGTGTTTCATTGGGGGTGGACACGAATTATACCCTATGCATTGAGCATCTCCTTTTGTTTTTGAACTTCAATGATATGATCAAGCACATATTGGGAGTTAGAATAACTTTTCAATTTGCGTTTGATCGAATTATATTCGCATTTGGCGATGGCTAACTCTTTCTATGTTTCTTCTAGGAGATTGATGTAGTTATTAATTCTGTCTGTTTATTCAAAATTGTTTTTGTCAATTCAGAAACACTTTTCTTAAGGGTTTCTATTACAGATTTGAATTCTTTTTCATTTCTAGTTAGCGCCAAATTCGCCTCTTTGCATTTTGATAGTTCAACAACTAAATTCTGATTATAACTATTGACGGTTTCGTATTTTATTTTCAATTCAACACAGTCATTGCAAACAGTAGGAGGTTCAGAATTTACCTACTTTGAAGAACCTTCAACATTTGCCATAAAGGCAGTGTGATGAGGAAAGGTTGCACTATCTGTAGAGAGTGCCTCTGTCTCTTTTTCCGCAGCTTCTGCATTCCTCGTCATACCCACCTTTTCACTCTTTAACAACTCAGCTTCACTCAGCAATTCTTCAACCTCAGCATCACTTCCTTTCTTCACATCAGAATCAGATCCATAACCATCTAAACTTGAACATTCTTCATCAGAACTACCAGCATCCCCAGATGTATCATCGTTATTTTGAGTATTGATGTTGTGATCATGTTTGATTTGATCCACGATCTTCTCATAGCATGCCGTTCTTCTGTTGTTCTCTGTTCCCAACTGTACTGACCAATCGCATCCTTCATCAGATTGAACTACCAAAGCTCTATGCGTGTTTGAAGGTCCTGATTTATTGGTGTTGTTAGAGTTGCCAACAGCTACTATTCTTCTTTCGTTGTTGTACTGTGCTGTGTTGGACTGATTTCGAAAGGGGTTGTAATTTCCTTCCTTGCTGGGTCTTGTGCATTCCCGCTTGAAGTGACCTCTTTCTCCACAGTTGAAGCAAGTAACGACGGTTTTGTCAAAGCCGTATTTTGTATCCTTCTTGCTTTCCAAACTGGTTCTACCCGTTCTTCTCATATAATCCTTCGCTCTTCTCATAGCACTTGCAAATGCCCACTTGATGTCCATCAGCTCCATTTCATCTCGGTCAATTTGCTCGTAGTCTTCGTTCGTCAAATTGATGTTCCCTATTTGACCTGCAACTAAACCACAATACGCACTGACCATGGTATTTAGAAGTTCCGCATGTTCCTGTGCAACTTCTACGTTGATTTTGGAGAAATTTGACGTGTCAAGTTTGACAGTGTTGGGATTTGCCGATTGACTGTTGTTTCCATAGAAAGCTTGTGGAGGAGCTTGTTGTGGAGCTTTATGCGCTAAATCCCTTGGCTGTGGAAGGAAGGCTTTCGGATCAAAAGTCTGTCCATAGACTTGATTACTCGAACCTGTAGACTGACTTGTTTCAACTGGTTGGGGTAGGAAAGGGTTCACGTTTGACACAAATGCAGTTTGCAGCTTCGGTTGTTGACTTGAGCTTGTACCTGCATTTATACCTCCAAAATACCTCTCAGGGTTTTGTGGAGTAGAGACTCGTTGTGCCTTCCAGAGTTCTTCTTCATTCTTGTTCTCCAGTTTCTTGCACAAATTCATAAATACTTATTGAGTCCAAAACACCTGTATGTTTTAAAAAATCAATAAATTGACCCCATTTTGGTGGTAAAGCATTAGCAAATCGCATCATAATTTCTTGTGGTGCTGCTAACACTTATATGAATACATTTCGCTGAGAAGATGATAAAACCGAGTGGTCATATCATTCAAGGTTTCGTTCTCCATGAACATGAAACCTTCAAACTCTTTCTTGAGCAGATCATGCCGAATCTTCCTGGTAGCAGCGTTACCTTCACCTCTTGCTTCCAAAGTGTCCCACAAATTTTTCGTTGTAGTAAAATACACAAACTGATGATAAATGTCTTTATGTAGAGCTTGTGTGAGGATAGCAAATGCCTTTTTCGATCATAAGCTTTCTTGTCACTTTCGACTAGTTGGCCAATGAGGTTGGATTTGATCCAGCTTCTTCAAGTGCTTCATTATAGGGGGTAGTGAAACACGTCCACAATTTGTGTTATGTCCAAGAACGTATGTATGAAAACGACTTTTCCAGGAAGGATAATCGTTCATATGATTTAGCTTGGGCGGACGGTTGTTACTCCCAGTTTCACTTTCGCTCATTAGCAGAGTTTGGATGCATTGATTTGGATTCGCAACACACGCCCATTGATTTGCAGAGATCATTGTTGTATGTTGTGGCATCAAATATTTTACCCATGATGTTGCAGAGCTTTGCGAAGACTCCTGATTTGAGCTTGAACAACTCCAATCCCACGGGTTAGAACTCATTATATTTTCTGGTTTAATGAAAATTAAAGGCTTAAAGTTTCAAAATTATAATTACCTTTTAAAATTTTCAGATTTGAAAATATGACAAATTCTTAAAATCACAAAGCTTTGAAAAACACGAAAAACAATCAAAAACAGTTTCGTGCGAGACAACTGTTTCGCATGAAACAAGGATGTTTCGTGCGGATCAGGTGGTTCGTGCGGGTCAGGTGATTCGCACGATTATTTTCAGTCTCACAAACTGTTTTGTTCAGCGTTTTTCATAGGAATCTTTTGAGAAATGGTGAGAGATTTCCTTTCTTGTTTAACCTACTTTTTCGAAATTACCTATTGTATTACCCACTTTTAGTTAAAACACAGATTTTTAACAGTCCACAGTCCAAGTCCAGATCCAAGTAAAGAAATGTCAAACCTACCAAACTAATCAGATTCAAATTTTTGCAGATTTCTTCTTCAAGGGTATTCTTCAGAAAAATTTTACCATAAAATTTTCTACATGCAACAGATTTTAACCAAGTTTTAAGTTAGTTATTTATCCAAAACTTAAGTTTTCTGCTGGAGGCTCAAGAACACTTCAGAAATCTTCAAACTAGCTCAGACACAACTAAGCCGGGTTTTGAACAAGGAAAGAGCCAAAGCTCTGATACCACTTGTAGGTCACCTGCGGATGGTGTTAAACCAGTTCCTTGTTCAAATAACACACACACAAGTGCGGAATCCAAGTGTGCATGCAACCAAAGCAAAGTAAAGAACACGGAGTAACCAAAGATTCACTATCTTGATTAATGATTGAGAACAAGTACAAACATATACACACAATGCTCGTATGACTCAAACAAACTTGTTGTGTTCTTGTGTCTTCGTCTTCAGAGATAACCAACTCAAAGGGTAACAAGTTCTCTAGGCTGACCAACTAGCTAACCAGGCAACACCAACTAAGAGGTACATGTCTACTTATATAGTGTCTGTCTAGTTTCATTCGAAATACGAGTCTAGACATAATGAACACAATATTTCACACGAGACACATCTCTAAAAAAATTGGTACGGAACAGGTGTTTCGTACGAAATACTTCATTTCGTATGAAACAAGTAACTCACTTGTTACTTGAGACTGTTTCGCACGAAACCTGTGGTTCGCACAAAATACTTGATTCGTACAAATCCTCTGACTCGCACAGAATCCTAATTCTTGGAGAACGTGTGTAGACATGACGTTTACAAGACTTATCAGTATGCACGCATGCAACTGATTAACAAGACAAGCTAAGATGTCTATACTAGATCAAGATAGAAGAATATCTCGATCTATTCGACACGACCAAACCTATACAAACACTTGAGCAAAGACCGTACAATTACAACTGTAATTAAGAACAAGCGACAGACACAAAACTGTATCAACACACGGTTGGAGTATGGAATCTAGTAGGACAAATTCGAAACTCATTTTAATAAGATTTATGTTGTACTTGTACTTTTAATTTCATTGTTATTAGGTCCTAGAAGTGTGAGACTGACGCATCAAATGTACGCAACAGTCTATGGTAGTTAACTGGGGTTAACTGGGTTAGTTTGTATTAGGTTTGGACCTTTATAGGTCATTTGGGCATGCCATAGGCCATGTGGGCTAGGAAAGCCCATGGGGGCATGCCTTACCCTAGGCATATAAGCTAAGCTTATTCAATTCTAAGGTGAGACTTTTGAAGACTTTTGGGATTCCTCTTAGAGAGAGCCTCCATCTTGTACCAGACGATTTTGCTTGTTCAAGTAATAGAATCGTGTGCAAGGTGTTAAAGTGGATTCGTGTTGTTCTTTGTTATTTGATTTTCCTGAATATCACCAAGTTCGGATTCGCCCATCCTTGGTGATCGTGTAATATCGTTGACAGATCCAGACTAACAAGATTTACAAGTGGTATCAGAGCCTGTTAAACCTGTTTTCCTAGGCTCAGATTTGATATTACACAATTCTGTTCGGTTTCTGCTGAAAAACACGAAGAACACAATGAAGATTCAAGCATTTCGGATCAACATTCAAGGATTTCGGATTTTCTGATTACATTTCAGATAGATTTCGGATCATTCTACTGCATTTCGGATTGATTTCGGATTAATCTTTTGTATATCAGATTAAAATCTTGAATTTCGTATTGATTTCGGATTAATCTGTTGAATTTAGGATTCAAAGTCGTTGAAGATCCCGAAGAACACGAAGGAGATTCCATCTCGGATTCATTCCGGACTACTGTTCATCAACTTTCTCAACACTTTATCTGGATTCTTGCAATCCGGATCGGAATACGGTTGATTTCAGATAAGGATTCTTCATTCTGGATTTGATCTTCATTCCGGATTTGATCTTCATTCCGGATTTGGTCTTCATTCCAGATTTGGTCTTTCATTCCGGATCAGGGTTTCAATCCGGACTAGCTTCTCAATTTCGAATTCTCTCATCTCGGATTTGGGAAGCATCTCGGATTGACACAGTGCATCTCGGATACCATCTCGGATCACTATTCTCAATTACCATCTCGGATCACTGTTTCCGGATTCCATCTCGGATTGTTAATCCGAGTTACTGTTCCGAATTCGGTACTGTTCCCGAGTTGTACCCTTAAAGGTGGAAACTTAACTAGCTGACATTACCGGAGTTAAACTTTTTCGTACACAGAATTTGATCCACGACAATCTTAACAAACTGGTTGCACGGTTAGACTCGTGTGATTTTTAGGGCAAAAAAGGCATGAAAATTCCTAAAATCACTATCGGACATTATATATCATTGGATTCGTATCGTCGAGACGAGTCTAACGGTACATTTTGGTAAAACAGTTTTCAGACATTTTTATTCATGTTTACCGGTCTAGTTTCGATTATCCGAAGATGTTTGCAGCCCAAGCTCAGCGCTCGAACATAGCTCTCAGTCCAGCACAAAATCAAAACCGAGCCTGGAGGATGAAGTGAAGGAAAAGCTGAATGAGTTTATCGGAGACTACAATGTTAATCCGGTTGCTAACTATGTGATGCGTTTTCTTGAACGTGCGAGGCGAAAATAGGCAGTAAGAGATGAGTTGGATAGCGTTTTAGCATATGACAAAGACTCCTTTGTATCTTGGTTATGGGATCGTTTACAATCAAACCAAGATCTCCAATATCTATACGCTAAATCAACAGAGTCTCATCCTGAAGAAGTGTCCGAACAGAAATCAATAGCCCAGCAAGCAGTAATTAGCAGCCCAGCACCCCAAACTCAACCTCAAGCCCAAACTAACGCTGACAAATCAAGCTCGCCCATTGACACAGTCAACTATCTTTTGTGCACTGAACCTTGCAGGAATAGGGTTGCTCAACTCAGGGCTCTTAATTCCAAAATGACCGATGAATACAACAATGCAATGGCTCAGTGCCTCAGCCTTCGAAAAAGTAACAAGTTACTCAAAGAAAAGGTTGAAGCTCAAAAGAAAGACATAGCTCAGCTCCACCTGGACATAAATCAACAAAAATGTTTGGGAACATGATTATAAAACCAGATTAGATTCAAAAACCATGGAATTCGACTTGGTAAGAGTTGAGCTGGGACTTCTTACTGGAAAATATCAACAAAACGAAGTTAAAAAAGAAGTTTGATACATCCAGCAAGCTTGTTCAAGACGTGTGCAATGTGCAGCTGGCATATATGGGGAACAAAGGGAAGGGTTTGGATTCAATCAGGTTGCCCCACCGTATAATCACAACTACACGACAATGCCTGAAACCGACAAAGATATTGAGAAAGTACAACATATGGTGTACAGCAAACCCTGTGATTATTCGTCAGACACACGGGAACCATCTGGTGTTGTTGACTCTTCTAATGGTTCAGCTGATAAAGAGAGAGCTGACATGAACAAGGCTACTAACAATCTGAACCTTCTGCTTCTGATGAAAAGGTTCAGAGCAAGCTAAAAGAGCAAAACGAGTAGATCGAAGACGAAGAAAGCAGAAGTCCCAACGTCAAGGACAATCACGATCTCCAGAAACATCAGTAGGCAGCAATAGTCCTCAAAAGGCTGGTGTTGTGAAAAATGCTTTTGTTAAGCCGGTCTTTAATGGCTAATGTGAAAATATGCTTTTGACCGTGCTAGCAAAGCTTTTGGAAAGGTTGGGGAGATTTCTGAACAAGACTTGCAGTCTAAACAAAAGAAGAACAATCCAAAGAAATCTCCACAACAGAATAAGGCCCTTGCAAATGACAAGTACATACATCCCAATTCATCTTCGTCTGTAAGAAACGTGCAAGGATATCAAGCACAGAAGGGATCAGTTCATTCTTCAAGGCATGCACGAGCAAATCAGCTGATCAGAATGCTTTACATGTGAAGAGAAAAACGTGCTTCAATTGTGGCATTCCTGGTCACATCGCTTGAAACTGCACACATAGTCTCCATGTTCCGTATCATGTTCATAATCAGAAGGTTACACCTAAGGATATAAATCATTCAAAACCAATGAAGGTATCATCACCAAAGGCAATGAAGAATGTGAATCCCAAGGTTAAACCATCTGATGGGGATTGGAATGTTGCCAAAAACAAACGCAAGGCTGTTCAGAAACAAAAATCTTTTTCTAAAACGACTAAACCTGAAACAGCCAAAGTTGCTCAATCAAAAGCAACAACTGCGTTTGTTAAAACGAAGCAGATTTGGAAACCCAAATCCAAGGCGGTAGCAACATCACCAATCCTTGAAACAAAAGGGGATTTGTGTCTAAAAAATGTGTCTTATTTTGATGCTTCAGGGAAACCTAGGACCACGATGGCCTGGGTCCCACTGTCTTACTAATTTTCTTTATTTTCAGGATAACCAAGGAGGAGCTGTTGACAATCTCTGGAGTGTTGATAGCAGTTGTTCCAGGGATATATCTGATAAAATCTCACTGTTTGCAAAAAGTTCAAACTTTTTTAACAAGTGCGATGTTTCCTTTGGAGGAGATGAGGTAAGACAAGATCAGCGAAAAGGTACAAATTTAAATTTCGTGCTTTAATTTTGAGATTGATTAGTTTTTTAATCTAATGACGGAACGGTTAAGCAAAAACAACAAAAATATTTTCCTTTTCTTTCGTTTAAAACTTTGTGCATACGTTTTCTTTATTAGGTAAATTTGTGCATAAAGTATGATGCACAAATTTAGGGGGAAGAGAGCAATATATGTATATATGTATTGTTTGAGCGATATATGTATATATGTATTGTATGAGGGGGAGAAAAATAGAAAAATACAAAAACGTTTGAAAAAAAATATAATACAAAAGGTCTTTTTGCATCAAATGGGAAATGGAATGAATATTCGTGATAAAGGTCATGACTGACACATGTAAGGTGTCATAGCAGAAAAGACAAGAATCTAATGTGATGTGTCGGTAGGCTTAACGCTCAAAGTGATTAAAAGATACTAAGTGATATAAACATAACAAAGTATGTATCTTGTGGGTAACATACTATAGGCGTATAATTTTATGGTCTTAAATCCTGCGTTGATAGATAGCCAACGTCTGAGGTTTCGAGTCTTTATGTTGTTGAGTCATCCGGGATATTTTGGCTGCCCTTCTGTTGCATCTAGATTATATGCAGACTTAGGCATAGTTAGGATATCTTTCTAAAGAGCCAAATCAGAAGGGCCAAAACCTTAAAAGAAAGGAAATCTCATTATGAGAAAATTCCATAAATTCAAACATACCAAATAAGGTATGTGCCTAACCTCGTCAGATACTATTGGGACTATGGGTATTATAGTACTGACCTGTTCACCAATAGTCTGACATTGTAAAAGATAAAGGATGATCTCAGTATACTCACCTGCTTATCCCTTGATCGCGGGGTATGTCATGGTATGGGACATATGGGTATTATAGTATAATATTACCTTAAGCATATCACGAAGTTGAAAAATTGAAAGTTGAGCGTTAAAGTTTAAGCGAACAACATATCGACAATCGCATAAACCAATCTGAATAAGTTCGCACTGAAAAAGTGTTCCTTGGTCCGCCTGAAAACGATTTTAATCCCATTGAAATTGTGTAGTTGTAACTATTGAGTTAGTTTCTTTGTTTATTTGTGTTTCTGTTTATATTCCTATATTTTGAAAATTAAAAAAATAGAAAAATTCAAAAAATCCAAAAATAAAGTGCTTTCTTTGTTTTATTAAAAAGTATTAACCGTTCTTGAAGATTTGACTAATCATCTAAAGATGAAAGAAATTTGAATTCTGATCCGAGTACAAATAAGAATGTTTGCTTATAAATTTCTGAAAATTGTGCAGCTCTTGATTTAGATCAAGAAACAGGGGTTGCTGAAAATTGAGATGCTGTTAGTTGCCGACAAAGCATGAAGCATCACAACAGCAAAGTGTACCTGAGTCAGAAGAACCAGATGCTACTCATCTTCTGACAGTGATAGTACATTTGAATAGGTACCTGAGAACCTGATTGCTTAAAGAGAAAGATTGAAGAAGAAAAGAGTTGATGAGGTTCTTCCTCTCACATTCTTTTTGACAAAGATGTTTCAAGCAAAGCTGCTCAAGATCCTGATATGAAGCTAAGCAGAGCATAAGAAAGAGACCCAGTGCTGAGAGTTCGTTGAAGTATGAGGTCCAAGAAGTATGAGACTGACTTCCACGACACTTACAGCATAGCGACAACCATAGTCTCTGTTGAAGACGTTGCTAAATTTATGCTATCAAGACAATTTGATGCATCATTCTAGGGGGAGATTGTTAGGTCCTAGAAGTGTGATATTGAGCATCAAATGTACGCAACATTCTATGGTAGTTAACTGGGTTAGTTGTATTAGGTTTGGACATTTATAGGTCATTTGGGCATGCCATAGGCCATGTGGGCCCGACAAGCCCATAGACAAGCCCATGGGGGCATGCCTTACCCTAGGTATATAAGCTGAGCTTATTCATTTCTAGGGTGTGACTTTTGAAGACTTTTGGGATTTCTCTAGAGAGAGCCTCCATCTTGTACCAGACGGTTTTGCTTGTTCAAGTAATAGAATCTGTGCAAGGTGTTAAAGTGGATTCGTGTTGTTCTTCGTTATTTCGGTTTTCCTGAATATCACCAAGTTTGGATTCCGCCCATCCTTGGTGATCGTGTGATATCGTTGACAGATCCGGACTAACGGGATTTACAGTGTTGTATTTTGACTTCGATGTCGTATCTTGCTTCCAACAATGTATTGAATTTTAGAAGTAAAATGGAATATTGTTGCTTAATTATTGTAACAATAGTGTTATGATGTCTCGAGCAATCTAATTACGTCCGCCCAGATGATTCCGTCATCAGTTGGGGTGTGACAGTAGCTTTGTGGGGGAGGGGCGGCCGGCCCCCGATTTTTCGCTCAGTAGTGGAGAGTATGTAGTTTTCGTATATAAATTTTTGGGTATATATGTTTTGGACCCTCGGTCGAAAATCTAAATCTTCGCCATGCTAGGGTTAATAAAAGGCTAACCTTTCTCCCAAGATCGTCCACGCGATTCATAAGTATAACTCACAACTTCTGCAAGCTGGAGAGTATACATAAGAATCATAAAAATCATACGGTTATAATAACAATTTATTTTTTATAATAAAAAGGGACTTATGTGCTGTTTGTTTTTCAGAGGTAAAACGTCTGTAGTGGGACCACATTTACATATATCTATAGCAGAAGAGGTGGACCAAACCTCTGCAGTCTGCAAGAAGATAACTGTTTATTTTTTAACTTTTGCAAGCTACTGAATAACTAAATAAACTGATTTATTAACATCTAAAGCATCTCAACAGTCGAATCGATTATTAATTATTATTAGTTATCTTAGATCTTTTATTATACGAACTTATTAACCGCAGCTTGGGTCACCACACAAACTTATTAACGCAACTTTGGGTACCCACCGTTTATAAATATTCTGTACATTAAAAAACAAATGTATTAATTATAAATAATGCGACTTTCAAAGACAATGCGACTTTTAAAAACAAATGTATTAATGCATTTATGATTTACCAATGCATTAATACAAGGAAATTTGTAAGTGCAAAATGTGTGTATCCCAGCGTTTAAAAAGGTGACAATCCGTCAACCAGCGTTATTTGAAAAAGGTCTGCATATTCATACATTCATCTATCTATTTCCATACTTTCAAGACATGTCGTCTAGTCCTAGACAGGGTGTCTAGGGTTCCTTTCTCCGATCACATTCCTGACCTCGTACAATGTCAAATCAGTCACATCAGACGGGGTGTCTAGGCTTAAACGGAGCCCGTAGACGACCTACCCAAGACGGGTCGTCTAGGCCTAGACGGGGCGTTTTGAAGGTTGATTTTGACTTGGTGGTCTGCATGCATGTGAGTAAAGCAGTAAAGTGATACGCCCTGTCTAGGCCTAGACGGGGCATACATTTCTTTGTTAAATCACTCAACCGTGATATAATTAAAGAAAAAGAAAAAGTTTTGAAAAAAAATCAAGAACTAAAAGAAAATGAGGCTACATATCAGCGAAAGTTGAATTCAACCATAGCTGAAATACACTAAAGGAATTTGTTTTCAGAAAAGATTTTATCATAAATGATTTGACGGAAAAGCTAGAAAAATCTCAAAACGAAAACAATAAGTTACAAATCATTATTGATAAATGGAAAATTAGCCAAAAAGTACTGGTTGACATTGTAAACTGCCAACGACCGACATTCATAAAGGATGGAATTGGATATAAAGATAAATTCGGAAATGAAAGAAAATTATTTCCTCCTTCCGCACAGCAAAAATTATGTTCCTATGCCATCTCCTCATCCTAAGAATGACTTAATCAATAAAAATGATATTTTGGATCAAAGTATTTTTTATAAATCCGAAAACAACACTAACCTTTCTGAAAGTAATGCAGATATGTGCGAGAGTAAGGAAGATGTTGCGATGGTGAAGATGATTGTGGAGGGATGAAAATAGGAATAAGCTATTTAGGCGACAGTTATTAAACTGTTAACTGGTTCGCCTGGAATTGTGATAAGACGAACAATATTTCTATTCGAGATAACTGTAATAGTTTATCTAGGATGGATGATTGTAATGGCTATATGCCTAAATTGACAATTCAGGATGACTGTAATGGCAATGTGCCTACACTTAAGGCTCACAACCAAGGGTTTGCCAAGGTTGAGGTTCATGACCTAAACTTTGCTCTCAATGATGAAAATGTTATGCTTGAATCCCTGTATTTGTGCCAGAGTTAAAGAAAAACAGTTTTGGAAAATTCCTTACAGAGGAAATTCCAGAATTTGTTCCATCAGTTGCAGGTACATCATCAGAGACTGATAAAGATTTCACTGAAGATTCAAGCACAACAACTTCAGAAAGCGATGAAGAAAGGTCAGATGAAAGTCAAGAATGAATTTCCTCATCAGACAGTGAGCACAGTGAAGTCGACATTGAAGATAAACATCATCCTGAAGAGAATCTGAAGAAAGCTAAAGATTCAAGCCACGTTACATCATCAAACTCCTCAAGATGCTCAAGACTCTCATCACATACATCATCTTCACACTCAGCACCCAGGAAGAAAAGATCGAGTCAAAAACAATGTTTTCGCTGTGGTCATTTAGGACATACAGCGAACCATTGCAAAAGCAAGAAATTTTCTAAACCTAGTCATGATCTCAATAAAAGTTTTACTGATCAATTTGACAATTTAAAGAAATCAGTAAAATGCATAGTTAATTCAACCTGTTTTTGGAAAGAAAGAACACTCTCTTCATCAAAATCATGATAGAACTACTGTAAAACTAGTATGGGTTCCAAAAGCTAGCTAATTTTGTACATATTTTTGTTGTTGTTGTATAACAGAATAAGATTCAGAAATGGCTTCGGATGCTCATGGAATATATCTGGCATATTGACAACGGTTGCTCTAGGCACATGACCGGGCTAAAGGATCTGCTTACCAACTTTCGAGTTTTTGATGGTGACTTTGTATCCTTTGCCGGAGACGAAAAGGGAGGAAAAATCGTCGGAATGGGTGACCTCGTGTCAGAAGCACTCACTTTGGAGAATGTGAACTATGTTCCAGAATTGTGTTACAATCTTATGAGTGTTTCTTATTCATCAAACCCGGTTACTCTGTCCCAAAAGAGATGATCATGCTTAGAGCTCCCCGTCAAAATAACACCTACGTGCTAAATATGAAGGATGCCAAATCAAATGAGCCAATGACATGTCTTATGTCAAAAGCATCTGAATCGGAATCACTGATGTGGCACAGGCGTTTGGGGCGTGTGAATTTTAAGAACATAAATAAACTTTCTAAATTAAATCTAGTAAGAGGTATACCTATGAAAGATTTTCCTTTTTCGAAAAGTGCATTGCATGTGCTGAAGGAAAGCAACATAACAAGCCTCATAAGTCCAAAGAAGTGAATACGATATCTGCTCCTCTGCAATTACTTCACATGGATCTTTTTGACACCAATTAGCGTTAAAAGTTTAGCTAAAAGATCTTATTGTTTGGTGATTAAAGATGATTTCTCACGGTTTTCATGGGTATTCTTTCTTGAAGCCAAAAGCGAAACGACATCCATTCTGAAGAGCTTCATTCCCATGATTGAAAACGTGATCAAGCTGAAAGTCAACTCCATAAAAAGCGACAACGGAACTGAATTTAAAAATCATACGTTTGTCTCCTTCTGTGAAGATAAGGGAATTCGCCTCCAATATAGCGCTGCCAGGACTCCTCAGCAAAACGGGGTAGCAGAACGCAAAAACAGAACTCTCATCGAAGCTGTAAGAACTATGCTTGTCGACTCTAAGCTTCCCATAATCTTCTGGGCTGAAGCAGTCAACACAGCATGCTATGTTTTGAATCGTGTTCTTATCGTCAAACCTCACGGAAAGACAGCCTATGAACTACTTTTCAAAAGGAAGCCTCTGATAGATTTCTTTAAACCGTTCGGGTGTTCATGCACACTTCTCAACACTGAAGACAATCTCATCAAGTTTGAAGTAGTCGGTGACGTGTGCTACTTCATGGGCTATTCATCTTCTCAAAAGGCATATCGAGTCTACAACAAACGGACCAAGATGGTGATTGAATCATATTACGTTGATTTTCAAGAAGGAAACTCCACTAACACTGGAAGCGCTCCGAACTAGTTTTATGACGTGGATATTATATTCAACACTTTCAGCATCAATGAACCATCACTGAATCCGAACCTGCAGAATCCACTCCGTTGGAACCTTTGTTTGATGCCTCAGACATTGGTTTTACTCCTTTTACAACCCGTTTCACCCTGGCCTCTGCCTCTCCTACTCTTCCGGTGTTCGAAGTAAATGGTGACACATCTGCTGAGAATGCATCTACACATGATGATTCTTCTTCACAGCAGGTTGTGGATGAACCACCCAAAGAAGACGTAACTCCAATCATCTACGTCGATGAACACTTTTCTAATCTACCTCAACAAATTGAAGCTCACACCAATGCAGGGTACAAGACCAATCGAAACCATCCAATTGAAAATGTCATCGGTTCTGTTGAAGATGGAGTTCGAACACGCAGACAAACTCATACCATCAACACAGGACTGTATGCAGCATTTCTCTCACAGTCTGTCCAATAGATATCGAAGAAGCTATTCTAGATTCAAGTTGGGTACAAGCTATGCAAGAAGAATTATCCCAATTTCAGAAACTTAAAGTCTGGGAACTCGTTGACCTACCAGACGGAAAGTATCCAATTGGTACCAAGTGGGTGTTTTGCAACAAAATGGACGACCGTGGTGTTGTTATCAAGAATAAGGCTAGATTAGTGGTTCAAGGGTTTCGACAAGAAGAGGGGATTGACTACGAGGAAGTTTTTACACCGGTTGTATGCTTAGAAGCCATCATAATCTTCTTAGCATATGCCTCGTTTAAAAACTTTAAGGTGTTTCAAATGGATGTAAAGAGTGCTTTTCTGTATGGGAAAGTGAAAGAAGAAGTTTATGTTTGTCAACCTCCAGGTTTTGAAGATCCTCATTCTCCCACGAAATACTACAAGCTTGACAAAGCTCTCTATGGTCTTCACCAACTCCTAGAACATGGTACGAGACCCTGTCAACATATCTTATGGAGTGTGGATACTCAAGAGGCAAAATAGACATGACTCTCTTCACGAAAAGGATTGGATAATATGTGATGTTGGTTCAAATCTACGTAGACGATATCATTTTTGGGTCGACAGATGAAGCCCTTTATAGAGAATTCGAGAAGGTGATGAAAGCGAAGTTCGAGATGAGTAGATGGGAGAAATCATGTTTTTCTTAGAATTAGAAGTGAAGCAAAGAAAAGATGGTATCCTCATTATCAGGCTAAGTATATCAGAGATATTCTTTCGAAATATAGCATGAATGACTGCAAATCCGCAAGCACTCCTTTTGCTGCTCAGACGGAACTCACTTCAGATCTTCAAGGAAAGCCAGTGAACAAATCTCTCTATCGCTCAATGATTGGCTTGTTAATGTATCTGACCGCTAGTAGGCCTGACATAATGTGGGCTGTCTGTTCTGTGCCCGCTTTCTGACAAATCCCAAAGAATCACATGATGTTGTCGTCAAGAGAATCTTTCGCTATCTCAAAAAACTCCAAAGCTTGGTTTGTGGTATCCCAAAGATAGTAATTTTGATCTAATAGCTTACTCTGACAGTGATCATGCAGGTTGCAAAGTAGACAGAAAAGCGGTATCCGGAGGCTGCCAATTCTTGGGAAATCGTCTTATTTTGTGGCAGAGCAAAAAGAAGACAACAGTCTCTACATCTACCGCTCAGGCTAAATACACGGCAGCTTACAGTTGCTGTTCATAAGTCCTTTGGATACAGAATCAGTTGTTGGATTATGGGATCAACATCATGAAGACTCCGATTTTCATAACAATGAAGCGTGTCTGGGGATTGTGAAGAATCCCATCCACCACTCAAGAACGAAACCCATCGAAATTCACATTCATGCGATTAGAGATGCGTACGAGAAAGGATACATCCAAGTGTGCCAGTGGATTCAGTGCAACAAAAAGCTGATATATTTACGAAAGCCTTCGATAAAGCTCGATTCAACCAGTTGGTAACCTGGTTGGAAATGGTGAACTTCCTTGAGTGGAATTGACTTTTGGTGAAAAAAAAGGAGAGGTCTTTATAATAAATAACAATCTCATAAAATGTGTCCCACAAAAAGATTTTCTGCAAGGTTAAAATTTCTTTTTAAGCAATGGATTCTCGAAAATAAAATTTTGAGGGGGAAGTTTTCCAGAAAATATTGTTGACACTGATTCCTTCTTTGGCACCTGCATGAGAAATGATAGAAAAACTGCTAACACTTTTGTTCTGACCTTAAAATAGAAAAAGATTAAGGCCTCAAGCAACGACGTGTCGGTAGATTCAGCAATACCTTGAAGTAAACTGCGAAATGGAGACAAACTCTAATGATCACACAAGAATTCTGAATACCCACAATGTTGTGCAACTTGCGGTGACACGTTGCGGTATATGGCTTAATGGTCTTAAATCTTGCGTTGATAGATTGCCAAAGTCTGAGATTTCGGGTCTTTATATTGGCTAATCATTCGGGGATATCATAGTTGCTCTTCTGCTGCATCCAGATATATGCTGACCTAGACACAGCTATGATATCTTTTCTAAAAGCGCCTATGCGGCCAAAACCCTATACAAATGAATCTCTCATTGATAATCATTCAAGTGCTTAAATCGTACCGCATCTGGTATCTGCCATAGCCCTTGTTAGACCTTGGTCTCTCTGCTGTATGGAAGTACTGACCTGAACACCAACTGTCTAACGTTGAAATCTCAAAAACGAATGAAGTCAGTATATTCACCTGTTATGAGGAATCTTTGCGCATACCTTGATCGCGGGGGTATGTCCTGACGTGGGACTCACAGGCACAACATTTGATTGTTTCGGCATGAGTGGGGAACATTGAAGTTCTCCGATAAAAAGGCTCCGATCGCATGTTGAAAGATAAGTGCATGGATTTAAAGGACAAACATACTGACAGTTTTTCTTGTGCCTTAATTATTTTATATATCTAACATTTTAGCTTAAACGAACAAAGTGTTACCAGTATGATCTTTTACAGGAAAGTCACAGGATTCAAGTAAGCTAGCATAAATCGGTGTGAAAAATGAGGCTTTCGGACCTAAAAACAACTTTCAGGATCCAAAATTGTAACTTTCTATTTTCATTAAGCTTATTTTTAATTTCTTGCAATATTTTTAACCAAAAAGGGCATGTTTTTTGAGAAAATTTGAAGTTTTCGAGCGTAATTGATTTCGAATTCTTAGTCTTGAAGAAACCTTGAAAAATATCAAGGCGCGCAATTATTTATCCAGCGTAATTAATAATTACGTTGGAATGTAAAATAGTATAAATACTAAAAAATTTTCACCGTGGGCGATGGGAGATTGGATAAACCGTAAATGGGTAGATTACATCATACGATTATCCGTATGATTCAAATAAAATGGAGGTGGGAGGGGGTATCTAAATCATCATCTTTTTCTTCACTCATCAAACACCCACACTCTCTGTTTTCTTTCAATCCGAAATCAGTATATCTATATCAGAATCGGTATCGGTATGTTTTTGATATTCTAATATACATCGGTCATTGTTTGAATGTATTTCAATCATTGATTTCTGTTTTCTGTTCTCACTAATAGTGTTTTTGTCGGTTCAGTTCTGTTCTAAAAAGGGTTTATCAAGAAATTTTTGAATATGGCGTATTTAATATGAAGATAGCGTAATTGTGCTTGTCAAGGATTGGCGAATTTAAGTCTTGAACGCGAGTTCAAGAAACCGGCGTATTAGACAAATACGCCGGCTAAGCTAAGCGTAGATAGTCATCTACGCTGGCACTTAAATACGCTAAGTTGTAATCAGCGTAATTATGTCTGAGTGGCGTATTTGTATAAGACATCTTATAGCGGATTTAAGTAAACCGGCGTATTAGAGTAATCCGCCGGTCAATCCAGCGTAATAAAGCTTTTTCGTCGAATATCAATTAATTTCGCTAATTAGATGTTTCCGCGTATTTGTCTTCTAGCTTAGCGTATATATCAGCGATTTTAATTGTTTTGTGTATATGTAATATTCTAAACTTGCATCGCTGTATAAAAAAATCTAACTTGACTAGTTTCCACATTTCAGATATGACTCAGTAGTTGGTATGGGACTGTACGAGAAAGCATAATCAACCAATTACTCTAGTTCCTCCGGAGCCAGACTTTGAAGACGTGATGGATTGGTTGTCACGAAGTAAAATTAGCTACGCAATCCAAGCTAATCCTACTATTTACTCCGTTCACATAGAAGAATTTTGGAGAACCGTAACAGCAAGAACAGTTAGATAGATTCGTGGAGGGACTTTTTGCTGATCCACTAGAGCCTTCTCCAAGCGAAGCTGCAGTGCCAAAGAAGAGAAAATCAGGAGAAGGATCATCTGCAAGCGTTCCACCCAAACCTCCAGTATCGGCACAACCCCCTCGTCAGCAAATTCCTTCTCGACCGAGACCTTTTCAAGAGCTCTACAACCGTCTATCTAAGGAAATCGGGTCTTTCTCTGCTAAGGAATTATGTCTGTTGAAGAACAAAGTTAATGATACCGATGTTCTCAAGAGAAAGTTGAAAGAGCAAAGGTTTAAGAACAAAGAACTGCATGCATACGTTGCTAAGCAAACAGAATTCATTAGATTTCAGCAGGAAGGGATAGAGAAGTTGCATGAAATGATTCAAGAGCTATATGGTGCTTCAAACAAAAAGCCAAAGTACTCAAATGAAGACATCTTTAACTTTGACTTATTTAAAGAAAGAGAGCAGAAAAAGAAAGCTGACAAAGCTAAAAAGAAGGAAAAGCGTCTTGAATCAGTGGTTGATGTTGGCCTTGATGACGACAGCGACGAAGAGGAAGTTGACAAAGCAGAAATGCCTGCAAAGTTCTTGGAATGGGGGTTGGAAGATGTGACATCCCGGTTTTTAGGATAACTTAAACGCAATACTTGTCGAATAAAGTATATGCTAAGTATTAAACGTGTACGAGTTAATGAATACGTGATGTGTGATTGTGTGATTGTTTTAGTTATAAAATAATTATGGTAAATATGTACACGAACCGAACCGAACCGCGACACGAACCAAACCTTAAACTCAAACTATTCGGCCGCAAGATCAAACACAAACCGAACTCCTTGTGACTCTAGGAAACCTTAAACTCAAACTATGCGGCCACAAGATCAAACCCAAACCGAACCAACCCAAGTTCCTCGGCCACGAATTCAAACCCAAACCGTAACCCTTATCTCTCTCTTTGCGCTATATATACAAACCCACATGCATGATTCATTCACAACACAAAACCCTAAAAGTTAACAGTCGACGGCAGCAAATCCTTCCATCCCCTCGACCGCAAACAGCCCCTTTGTACTCCCTGTTGATCACGAGCAGCCTCTTCTTTCAGTCCCTTTCAGCCTCGGTCGCAACAGCAGAGCTGCTCACCTCATTCGATCGTGATCTTGCTGGAACAGCCGAATCATTCTTGTCCAAGTCTCGGCTTACTTACCTAGTTATTAAAGGTTAGGATTTATCTTTTTGATTACAAGATCATGTTCAGATATATGTGCTTGAATGAAGTGATTAGTTTGTTTCGGATTATATGTGTTGAATGTAATCGGCTGATTTATCGTTGTTTATATGCATGATTGTTTTCGGAACTTATAAGTTTGCAAGTATGTTTTGTTTATAAAAAACTAGAGATGTTGATTAGGGTTTGCATGGATATTTTATTAGTATTGATCTATGACTAGGAAACCGGTTCATGATCGCCTAGGTTAATAATATGGACGGTTTATGATAATAATATGCTGAAACAGGTTGCTGAGTAATAGTTACAGCCGACTTCATCTGGCTGTAACTCGGTCATTAGTTGTCGAAAAACGGATTTTCTGATGTCTAGAACGTAGAGATTTGAATAACGAATCTAATGGCACTGGATTCATATTTTTCTGAAGTCGTTTGATATTTTTAAAGGACCAAATAAGTTCAGTAACTAAAGCTGTGAAAATCCTGAAATTTTGTTAGTTGTTTATCGAGTTGGATTTTATAATCAGTAGGGAGTTGAGTCATGAATTTTGTACAGCAACTAGGTATGGAAATTTCCGGGCAACTCCAACTGGAATTTTGTTATTTGGATGACCAGTGATTTTTAAATAAATTCTTCCGTGGACTGCAGTCAGAAAGCGATAAATCTGACTGCAGCCAAGTATATTAATATTTATGGTTAATTGGTAAAGATTTAGGACTTGGAAAATTTATATAAATTTATACAGTATGAATGTCACCTACAGTAAAAATATTGGAATTTTTGGAACATTGGAACTATTTTATAAAAATCCTAGAAAACAGCTGAATTATGAGTGTTAAGCTGAAATCTGATAACTTGTGATTGTGTGCACCAAAGTGTTGCATGGATTGGATTATGTTCATGATAAATTATTTGATTACTATGATCACATGAGGATACTTGCATGCATGTTTGAATGTTAGGTATGTTGTTGGTGTGTATCATTTTGTGCGTAAATTAAGTGTAGAATCTGTATTGGTGTGTTAACACACTGACTTGAAATCAATTGGTTTGTTAGGACGCAATTAGCGGTCCCATCTCTTACAACATCTTTGCTACACTAACCGAGCAACTAAAGGTGAGTTCACGGCCCCTAACTTTATCCGGTTTTTAAACAACAGGGGAGAAACATGTATACACTCTTCAAACTCAATCTCTTTACGTTATACGAAATTAACGTCACATAACTATTCGGTAACTAAGTTGATGTTAATGTAATGTTATGGTCACTAAGCAGCTTTATCACTTAAGTCCTCGTCAATCTCTCGGATCGTTAGTATTGGGTTTAATAGCGGGGGAATTATAAGTAGTACTACTGGGCCCGACAAGCCCCATCCGAGCTAGTCGCGCTAGCCGACCGGGTATGGTCAACGGGTGAATAATTTGGCCTAACTTCGCCATGGTCAGTGATAGGCCTGGAAACACGGAGGCACAACAGTCAGCTTCGATCGCGAACACTTACGTGACATAACTTTAGGCTAGCTACCTATATATGTTAACATTGAACTTAATTACGAAACAACTATATTATCCCGGGTTGGGGATAATGGAAACAACAACTTATTATTCCGGGTTTGGAATAATGGAAACAACAACTTATTATTCCTGGTTTGGAATAATGGAACCACCATCATTATTATTCCGGGATGGGAATAATGGAACTAAATCGTTATCCCGGGTTAGGGATAACGGGGAAAACAAACTATAACCGAACAAACGAATTTATGAAAACCGGTGAACTCACTCATCTTTAATGTTGACACTTGTTTCTTTACATGTTTCTCAGGACGCTAGGAGCTCTAGGTGCACTCACATGCATTGAACAAGACATCTTTTATCGAGTCTCAATTCTAGATATTGCTTTGGGGTTTTTCATTTGTTTTGGCGTTTGTGTTGGCGCCCGCTTCACTACTTATTTATGCTTCCGCTTAACTTTAAAAACTAATGCTTCCGCTAAATATTGGTAACTAATCAAGACAATATAAAATCTACGACAAATGATTTTTGAAAACGTATTATCAAATCATATAGAGTCGTTCGACGTACTAGTGTTTCAGATTCTGGTTTGTTCACACGCCTCGCGGTAAAACTCCGCAAGTGGAAATTGAGGGTGTGACAGAAGAAGATGTGGTGTATGAAACGGATGGGGGAGATGAAGTTGAACCACAGCATCCAGAATGGTTCAAAAAGGAACGAGCGAAAGTGTCTGACTTTTATCAGGTAATCACAGTTTAGAAAACTGAGATTACTGATAAAATCATTAGTTGGAAGTACTGCAATCTGACCGGGTGGTTCGTTCTAAAACGAAGAGGTGGAGTGATTCAATATTTTCGAAGCGCTCACGATATGCAGAGCTTGCCCACATGGGACATACGTGAACTTAGCAAGCATGAGCCGATTAATCCGACAAACAGCAACATAGGTGGAGATTTAGTAAGATCAATACAAAGAGAATGTTTGCGAGGATTTTCAGTGTTCAAGCCTCATCGCCCCGGAAAACGTGTGTCTAAAACCACCAAGGATCCGTTCACCGGTAAAGGAAAGATAACGTGGGTTATAAATCCAGCAAAGGTGGTTACCAGGGTGAAGCTTCCTCCAGAGCAACCTGTGACGCTCACCAATTTCAAGAAGTGGTTCTATGACGGCAAAACAGGTGAGGCAGTCATAAGGTCTGATTCAAATGAAGACATTCGCCTTCTGGACCCTATGGATGTTGTATGTTCTGTCTTTCCGACCTGAACATCTTGTTTGGACATAAGATAAACGTTGGGGCCGGAAATGAATATCTTGAGGAGGAATGCTCTTTCAGAGGGCAGTCGAACGTGCTAGAGCTTGAAAGATTGAAATACTGGAAATCTTGCTTAGAATGGAAGCAAAAAAGGAAAAAGAAGCATCAAGCAAGAAGAAAGCAGTTGAACAAGAATCATCCTCTCCTCTAACCAAAGATCCATCTCCAGATTCATACGTCCAGATCATTCAACCACCTCCGACTTAATCCACATATGAAGTCACAATGGAGGCCCATCCAACCATTAGTGAAGCTTTTATTCAACAATCAACTGATACAGCAACCGAACAGCAAGCCGAAGATCCAGCCGCAGACCCTGATGCTCGGAAACAAGATTGAAGAAAATCAGGCACGCAACGGTCTAGGGGGGATATTGTTGGAACTTTTGGAGATAGTTGGTACTTGATAAACCATAGTTTGAGCTGATTCTGTAATAGTTAGAAAAACAAAAGGGTCAAAAGTGTCATTTTGTGAAACATCTATGTACGCGGCGTAATTAATTGCCCAGCGTATTTAATAAATACGTTGGGTGATCAGTCTGTATAAATACCATGTTCAATGAAGTTATGTCCAAGTTTCTTGGACAGATTTTGGTGACCTTCTTGTGTTGTGATTTTTGCTATTGTGCTTTCATCCGAATATCCAGGTGCTGTTATTGATTACATGTTATTGGGATTTCATATACAACACTAGTTGTTTGATCCAAACAAGATTCTTCATCTTCTTTGCGTGGTTTTTCTTATTATTTGCACATTCAAACAACTAATCCATAGTTGTTTGGGTGAAAACAATCAACCACTATGATCGAATTTGTTTTGGGACTCACAAATAATTATTAGAACATGTAAGAACATATTCGGCTCGTCAATTTCAGTTCTAGGGTCGGTTCGCAACCGAAAGTCGCGAAGTTTGACTTCTGCTTTGACTTTTGATTCTGGCCCGATTTAGATTAGTTACCTACTTATCTAAAGTTGCATTATGATCATAATATCATGTAACATAACCCTCTGAGGTTATATTACATGATCATAATCAGAATCCAAGTTTATGCGCAAGTTCTATAATTATGTCATCTTTGACCAAAATGTCCTTTTTGCATAAAACAAGGTTTTAAATGGTAATGAACTTGAAAATGAGTTTCTACCGATGTAATATTATAAGTAGGAATATTTTGGATGTTAAACCAAGTTATAAACTGAGTTTTCAAGCAGGTCCTTAAACTATGTCGATAATTGACGATTTTAGCCCCTGTGGCTTATAAAATAGTTTTAATCAAATCTTTTCAAGGTAATCATTTACCTAATGATATGTTATATTAAATAACATATTTCAAACACTTTAATATAACTTTAACATCATTTTTCATAAACATCACTTAAAGACGTTATATTACGACATAAGTGCCGTTTCAGCACATAGTATGGTTTTAAACCATAATAATGGACCAAGACTTATTACCTACTGATTTTAAAACTTATTTTAAACATGTTTACAGTAGGTACACGTTATAAACTCAGAATCCCAAATAATTTATAAACTATGTGTAAAATGACCAAAATGCCCCTTCGGTGCATAATTTGGTCATAAAAGGTAAAATACACATATAATTAATATCCTACCGATATTATATCATAAATAAACTATTTTTCCAGAATATTTATAATTATAACATTAAATTATATTCAAGTTCCTTTTATATGATATGGAATTACCAAAACGCCCTTATGAGGCATAATTTCGTTTTAAAACCTTAACGGGCATACAAGTTGATATCCTACTGATATCTTAACTTATTTAAAAGTATAATGGCATATCGAACTTGTCCATAACTTATCCGGTTACCCGATATCGCTTGCGCACAGTTACGCATATGTAACTATTTTACGGAAATTAACCGAAACGGGTTTAACCTTGTCATTTAAGTCTCAAAATCCAGAATGTGTATAGTTTACCCATATTATATGTGATATCCCGGGTTTTTTTCGGATAACTTACACGTGACACTTGTCGAATAATATGTGTGCTAAGTATTAAACGTGCATGGAATGAATACGTGATGAGTGTTTGTGTGATTGTTTTAGTGATTGAATAATTAGAGTTGATATGTGTACGAACTGAACCGAACCGCGACACGTTCCAACCTTGGTTCATGGTGACTCTAGGAGTTCACAAAGTTTAAGCCTTGAACCTAAGCCTTCGGCTAGAAGAAAACAACGATCAACCCTAGTCTCTCGGCACTCTAACTATTCGGCCAAGATCAAAACCCAAATCAAATTAACTCACCCTAGTCTCTCGGCACTCTAACTATTCGGCCAAAACCAAACCACTCTAAGACTTGGCCGCGAGATCAAATCCAAATCAAACTAACTCACCTTAATCTTTGGCCGCAAGAAAAAACCCAAATCGACCCAACCCAAGTCCCTCGGCCACACGTACTAACCAAAACCGAAACCCTCACCTCTTGGCGCTATATATATACACATACCCATGCATGTGTCAAACACAAACACAAACCCTAACAAGAAAAGCTGCCGTCGGCTGCCTTACCCTCTCCACCCTCTCGGTCGCAGCAGCAGCAGCCATCGTCATCCTTGTCTCCTGACGGCAAACAGCCCTTGCACTCCTTGTCGATCACGAACAGCTTTCCTTTTCAGTCCCTTCAGTCGCGGTTTGCTGGAACAGCCGGGTTACTCTTGTCCGCAATCTCGGCTTGTTTACCTAGTGATCAAAGGTGAGAATTCAACATATGTTACAACGGTTATATGTGTGTTGATTTTGGTTGTTTGTTCCGGAGTGATTGATTTAATGAAACAATGGTGTGGTTTTTGGAATATACATGTTTTAATCGGCTTATGTATCATAGTTACAAGTAGGGTTGTTTTCGGAAGATATAAGCTTGCCAAGCATGATTGAACGAATGTTAGACTAGCTAATTTGTTAATGATGTTTGCGTTAGATGATTGTATGATTGCGGAGTGTTTAAACCGAATTGAATGTTATATTGAAAGCTGATTGTATAGGCTGTGAATTGTGTATAAAAACTAAAGTTATTGAGAAGGGTTTGCATGGATAGGTTATTAGTATTAATCTAGGACTAGAAATCAGTTCTTGATCACTTAGATTAATCGCATGAACGGGGTTACACGAGTTTATAATAATAACATGCAGAAACAGGAAGCTGAGTGAAAGTTACAGCCGATTTCATCTGGCTGTAACTTGGTCGTTAGTTGTCGAAAAACGGATTTTCTGATGTCTAGAACGTAGAGATTTGAATAAGAAATCTAATGGCGCTGGATTCATAATTTTCTGAAATCGTTTGATATTTTTAAAGGGCTAAACAAGTTCAGTAGGTAAAGCTGTTAAAATTCTGGAATTTTGTTGGTTGTTTATCAAGCTAGATTTTAAAATCAGTAGAGAGTTGAGTCATGATTTTTGTACAGCAACTAGGTATAGAAATTTCCGGGCAACTCCAACTGGAATTTTGTTAATCGGACGATCAGTGATTTTTAAATAAATTCTTCCGTGGACTGCAGTCAGAAAGCGGTAAATCTGACTGCAGCTTAGTGAATTAATATTTATGGTTAATTGGTAAAGACTCAGGACTTGGAAAAATTATATAAATTCCTATGGTATAAATGTCACATACTGTAAAAATATGGGAATTTTTAGAATGCTGGAACTATTTTATAAAAATCCTAGAAAACAGCTGAATAATTGAGTGTTAAGCAGAAAGTTGTTAACTTGTGATTTTATGCATTAAAGTGTTGCATGGATTTGGAATGTGTTCATGATAAGTTGTTTGATTACTATGATTATATGAGAATACTTGCATGCATGTTTGAGTGTTAGATATGTTGTTTGTGTGTATCACTTTGTGAGTAAATTGCGTGTGGAATTTGTATTGGTGTGATTTCACACTGACGTGTAATTAATTGGCTTGTTAGGACGCAACTAGCGGTCCCATCTCTTATAACATCTTTGCTACACTAACCGAGCAAATAAAGGTGAGTTCACGGCCCCTAACTTTATCCGGTTTTTAAACAACAGGGGGAGAAACATGTATACACTCTCAAACTCAAACTCTTTACGTTATACGAATTTAACGTCACATAACTATACGGTAACTAAGTTAATGTTAATGTAATGTTATGGGCACTAAGCAGCTTTATCACTTAAGTCCTCGACAATCTCCTCGGATCGTTAGTATTTGGGTTAAATAGCGGGGGAATTATAAGTAGTACTACTGGGTCTGACGAGCCCCATCCGAGCTAGTCGCGCTAGCCGACCGGGTATGGTCAACGGATGTATGATTGGCCTAACACCGCCATGGTCATGTGATAGGCCTGGCAAAACGGAGGCACACAGTCAGCTTCGATCGCGAACACTTAGTGACATGACTTTAGGCTAGCTACCTATATACATTAATATTGAACTTAATTACGGAACAACTTAATATTCCGGGTTTGGAATATTGGAAACATCAACTTATTATCCCGGGTTGGGGATAATGGCAACAACAACTTAATATTCCGGGTTTGGAATATTGGAAGCAACTACTTATTATTCCGGGATTTGAATAATGGAACTGATATGTTATCCCGGGTTGGGGATAACGGAGTAACAAACTATAACCGAACAAACGATTTTATGAAAACCTGTGAACTCACTCATCTTTAATGTTGACACTTGTTTCTTTACATGTTTCTCAGGACGCTAGGAGCTCTAGGTGCACGTACATGCATTGAACAAGACATCATTATCGAGTCTCAGTTATTAATATTGTTTTGGGATTTTTCCTTTGTTTTGGCGTTTGTGTTGGCGTCCGCATCACTACTTATTTATGCTTCCGATCAAACTTTAAAAATAATGCTCTGCTAAATATTGGTAATTGATATAAAATCTACAATGAACGATTTTGCAAAACGTATAATCAAATCATGTAGAGTCGTTCGACGTACTAGTGTTCCAGATTCTGGTTTGTTCACACGCCTCGCGGTAAAACTCCGCAAGTGGAAATTGAGGGTGTGACATTATACAAGTCAAGGTACTTGTCGGGATTAAACTACATTCAATCCAATCATCATTTAATCTAGCGTCATACGTTTTGATCAAGTACGCTAGTCGGTCTAAGTCAATGGCTTAAATAAGACCGTTAGTATTTAATTGGTTAGTTTATGCCATATTCCAGACTAGAGACTTGGCGGTAAATGCTATCTGCACTTAGCTCATTTTGAATACGGCTGAGTTATTAAAATTAAAAGAAGACTAGCTCAGGTAAATACTCTCGACTTATTTCCCTATACGGGCTTGGGTTACGGTAAATTATTACCGCTTGGTAGGAAATAGGATTCAATCGAACGTCGGTTCGGGGATAATAAATCCGCATATTCTGTTTTAGTCAGTTTTGTTTGATAATTTAAACATTAGGGGTTAACTACCGTCTCCTGGATATCCTCGGCTCATTACAATAGAAATGGCCACGACCTTAGCGCGGGTGTAAGTATACACCCGATAGACGCTCAATTATGCATTCCCACAAGGCTGGGAGGAATTGACTCCTTCGTGAGTCCAAAGTGGTGTGTACGTTAATTGTGTCTCGGTCTCCGTATCAAGCCCCATATGTATGACAAACATGTAAATCTGTTAACAAGGTTGGACGGTCAATTAACCCAAGTTATAAAAAGATTTTGTGCTGATACGCACTTAAAACATTTTTGGAATGTTTTCAAAATGAGTCAATTGGGTGTATTTACCAGCGAAAGCTGGCGTATTTTCAAAAGACTAACCTGCAGGTACAATACGAAAATAGGCCGGAAGTGCTCGGTAGTGATAGAGGATCTTGCAAATCCTAAATCTGCCCAAAGTCTGTTTTGTATTCTTTCCATGTACAGTTTATGATCCGCCTTGGATCTTCTATTACGAGCCTGTATATTATTTTGTATTTTTGAACATTCGGTTTGTGATAGTAATTTTACTCCAAAACTTCTGCTGTGCCGTGTTTAATTGACTATGATGATTATCAACTGAGGTCACGATACTCCCCACCCGGGCCCACCGGGTGTATGGATTTCGGGGTTGGAAATTCGGGGTGTGACAGTCGCCCAGCCAACCGTTGCATTTATTTGATGATTGAGGGTGAAGGCATACGCTGAATTGCTTCGACTTTCTCAGGGTTGACCTTAAAGCCATTGCGCGTGATAATAAACCCCAGGAATTTCCCTTCCTCCATCCTGAACGAACATTTTCCATGATTCAACTTCAAATTAACCTTGCGTAGGGACGCACAGATTTTTGAATGTTTGCCAACATCAATTCCTTGTCTCGACTCATGATGACCAGGTCATCAATGTATACTTCCACCGTCACACCTATGTCGTCTCCGAAGACATGATCTATTAAGCGCTGATAGGTGGCTCCCGCATTACGCAACCCAATGGCATATTTGTGTAACAAAAGATCCCCTTGTCTGTATGGAAAGCTATTTTATCTATATCTTATTTTTTCATTTGGATTTGGTGGTAACCTTTGTAGCAATCAAGGAAACATTTCCAGCTGAAAGAAGCGAGCGAGTCCACCTTTTTATCAATCTCTGGTAAAGAATAACAGTCTTCTGGAGATGCCTTGTTCAAATCTTTGAAATCGACGCACATGCGCCAACCGCCATTGTGCTTCTAGACCATAACTGGGTTTGCTACCCATGTTTGATAGTATACTTATCTGAGAATACTGGCTTTGAGGAGCTCTGAAACTTGTTCATTCGTCGCGCGAGTTTTCTATGCTCCGAAACTACGCTTTTTCTACACAACTGGCTCAATTGATGGAAATGTTTGCAATGCATGCTCCGCGATCTCCCTGGGTACCCCCGTCATGTCTGCCGGTTACCTCGCAAAAATTTCCATATTGCAGAAAAGGAGTTGTTTAAGTCGCGCCTTGACTATGGGGGTCATAGCGGGACCCAGGAACACTGTTTGTTATGGGTACATGTTATTGAGTACCCATTTTTCTGGTTCACCATCTGGGGATGACTTCGCTAGTTTTACCAATGGTTCTTCCTCTATGGACATGACTTCTTTCTTGGAATACATGATTGCCACACCGGTTTCTGTTGGAAAACCGCATACAGCGTGAGGAGTTGAGTAATCATGTTGAAATTCCTTTGTGCACGACGGCCAAGTAACACGTTATGGCGAGATGTTGCTGGCATCACCATAAAGTTAACCGGAACCATGCGCAAATGTTTTCTGGCTGAAAGTGTGACCGGGAAGGAGATCTGCCCGAGGGGAAAAACGGCTTCGTTACAGAAACCAATTAATTGGAAATCAACCGGCTCTAAGCGTGCTTTGTCCTCCGGATCTAGCTGCTTGAAACACTGTTCATAAATGATGTCCCTAGAACTTCCCGGGTCGATGAACAATGAATCGGTGCGATAATGGCCAAAAATACCAGCTATCACTACCGGTCGCTCTTTCTGAGGACCGCTGGGAACTATGGGAATATAGCTTGCTGCTCGCGCCAGTGTGGCGTAAAACTCTTCTGATGACAACACTTGCGCGTTGGACTACCTTGTATCTTATAGACAAAAGCTTGCTTCATTTTCTTGTTACTCGGGCCTTCTTCACCGCGAGTAATTTGACGAACTTCTTTGCGCACGTTTTGGAGCAGGTGGGTGAGCTTCTCACTCTTCAATGCCTTCTCTATCTCCGTGCGCAGGCTTATGAAATTGCCGGTGGTATGCCCGGTGTCCTTGTGATAATCACAAAAAAAGGTTAGGATCCTGACCTTTTTTATTTCTCATCGGCAGTGGCTGTTTGAACGGATGATCCTCATTGCTGAGTACTTCCGCTGGGGTCTTTGTTAACGGCGTCCACTTCTTGTCAATATTATCTTGTTTTATTGCTCTTTGAGTAGCAATCTTGTTGATCGTTGTGCACGCATCGATTGACAAGTAAGAAGAGTTCTGATTCGACTCTTTCCAATTTTTCTTGTGTGTTTTCCAAAACTTCTTCTCATATCTTGTGGGCGATATTGAGGCATAGGAGGTCGGTTGGAATTCAGATTACGCTCAGTCTGCGCGTAAACCTTGGCTGCCACCATAAGTTTTTCCCAACTTTTCGGGAGACCAACAGTTCCTGATAAGACCTTTATCATCTCATCAACCGGACAACATATTTGAACTGTGCGCGAGTCAGGTCTTCGTGTACATCGCCGATCTCAAAAACGTCTTTGTTGTAGCGCGTGATGAAATCTTCCAAACTTTCATCATCCCTCCGCCAAATATTGATAATGTTTGAAGAATCTCTGACCTATTGCCGCTGCTGGCTAAAGTGGGTCACGAACTTATCCTTGAGATCGTTCCAAGAAGTGAGCTTACCCGTTGGTAAGTTGTTAAACCATAAGCACGTGACGCCTGTGAGGGTTTGGACAAACAAATTCCATGGATAAACTTTGATTTTTGAAAGGAAATTTTTTTTTTTGCAAAATGTACTTGAATGTATGTGAGAGAAAGTTTTCGTTGGTTCTTCCTTGGGAACGAAATGTCTTTTGAATGATAGTATAAAGTGGGCATGTTCTAGTGATTGGACGAATTATGAAAATCGTGGGCAAGAGGTTCATTAGACCGTCTAAGTTAGATAGATAGCTTTTCATAAGATTTTGAAAATTTGAGAAAGAAACGTTTAAAGTATCATTAGCAGTTTCGTGTATGTGATTTACGTGAATAAGTTATAGGGTGAGAAATCGTTTGGATAAAATAGTAAGTTTGAGGTCATGCATAAGTGGGGAAATTCACTTAATGATAAAAACGTTTAGGTATAAATCTAAATCGATTAGTTGTCATGAAAGTGGCCGACAATAGGGAAAGGGTGAGGCTTTATTGTGATGTGATTATGAAAGTTACGTTTGAGCATGTACGTATTGTATAACATGTATGAGTTCACATAGGTGACATAAGCATAACAAATATTCAATAGTATAAACACGTATGATTGAGTAAGGAGTATAAATTTAGTTGGTTTGCGAGAATTACTATTGTTTTTTATTGCGAAAGATGTGCGAATTGTGCATCGGGTTCGAAATGAACGAGATAACAAGTATTAAAACACATAGAAATTGAGATAGCATAAAAGATAGGCTTACTAAAATATTGGAGTGCTTTGGATTGAGAAGCGTCGACTATTCCAAAGTGAATCGAAGATCCTTTCAAATTAGAGGAACATGCTTTGGCCTATAGGTAAAATGCTCTCGTCGAGATGCGATTAACGGAATTTTACCCTTCCAGTTACTACACGTCTCTAATTGATCAAAAAATTGAAATTTTGGAGAGATTGAAAATCGAGGAATGGGACTAGTTGACAAGGTGCGGGTCTCACCCCTAACTTGACAACATCGTACCCTAAACGTGGTTGGTACTCATCAAACGAGGAGCGAATTCCGACTCGTTGGTAAGGGTCCACTAGAGTATGAAATGGAAATTTTCCATCAAGGTGTGGATATCACTCCTAACTTGATGGCGTAATTTCATGAAAAATTGAATACGCGAATTGAGAGTCATTCACCAAAGTGTGTCTTTCACGCCTATTTTGGTGAAGTCATCTCGTTTATAAAACGAGTGTCTTCAAGTATGTATATTGTGTAAATGTCTTAGGAAAGACACATTGTGCATATTAAGATCAAAGAAATAGGAAGAAACAAGGTAGGAAGAATTATCATTTTAAGCAAGAAACAAGAATGGTCGAATGTTGGTCACTTAAACTATACACTAGGTCGAAAATGGCAATTCTACCTAATTCCCGATAGTTATGGCTCTGATACCAATCTGCACACCCTAACCGATGGCGGAAACATCGGAATGAGACGGAATAGATTGCTCGAAACATCATAACACTAATTGCGATAATATTAAAATCACAACTTCCTTTCATTTCATAAATCAAATTGTCAATTACATCATAACAAATTCAACAAAAATTACAACATAAAAAGCCTAACATTCTAGGTGAGTTTCTATGTCGTCCCTACTAGATTTGTCATATTAAACATCTTTAACCTGCAACAAGTTAAAGGCATAGTTCATACAACAAGTATTGGCGAGTACACAAGTTTAAGTACATAGCATAAGTATAAAAGTATTTACTCCAATCCGCATGGCAATTGTATACAAGGTAAGCTAGCATACAATACTAATTGTCAAACCCAAGTGTCCACAAGAATGAATGTGTCCCTCGTCACACGAAGTAACGAGACTAAAGTATGAATAAGAATAAGAATTAGCTTAAGCTTAACATTACCCCTACGGGCGGTGTGCTACTCCTATAGCGCTATATATGTTAAGTTGGGGCTAGCTAAGTTAATGAAAAGAAGCATGTATGAATTTAGCATGAACCTAAGCATAACAATAAGCATGTATGACGGATTGAGTGTATAAAGCATGTAGTGTGTGTATTCGTGTATTTTGTAGGTTAACATGTTACAACCCAAATTGTGTAAAAAGGGAAGTGGGTCAAATGTACTCACAGTTTTGCAAGCTTCCACTTTGTAATTTCCGTGAAGAGTTTGGAGAGTTAGTGGAACACCGAGTTATCCTACATGTGGAAAACTTATGTTGGTAAGTATTCGGATGATAACGGAGCATTAAGGAATGTAAATACATCAAAGTATGTATACGAGAAAATAACCACCTAGACTGAATACTCATTTTGACACTATGATACCCGTTTAGGTTGATGTGTTTTCATGGGTTAAGATACCTATTAGAATCGTAACGAAAAGTTAAGTACTTAGGTGATGTAACCTAGCACCATGATGGACAACATTCAATTATCATCAAGGGTTCGGTTAATGTGTGTGTGTGTGTGTATATATATATTATATAGTATGTAATAAGTAAATCATAAACATCATGGAAGTTCATAAAGTCATGCATGGAGGTAGGAGGATAACCTTCCTTTAACCTCTTTCGTATAGTTCACCAATGCACAAGTTGTCACAAGGACAACAAGGATGGTCATGAATGAGTTAAAATGAAAACAAAGTTGTAAAATAATCAAAATCATCAAGTGAGGTGGTGGATTGAAGGTAGGATAGCCAAGGCTTCCAAGTAATCACACACTACCAACTCAAGTCTTGTTTCAAGAACAAGCTTGGAAGGATACAACACTTGTGGGTTAAAACCATATTAAAGTAGAAAGTTCTTACACTTGTGACCTCAAGTATGGTGATGTTCCATGTTGGTTTTCCATGGAAAACCTATGGAAACACTCCTAGAGATGTTCCAAGTGTTAAGAAGGAAGGAAAGTCTTGAACTTTCAGATTTGAGAGGGAGCTTTATAGAGAGAAATGAGTGTTTGAGGTGTGAAATGAGAGTGTGAGGATATGGGTATTTATAGTTGAGGTTAGGGGGTGAGTTAGGTGAGTGCATTTAATGTAAGAAACACAAAATTGACCAATCCATGAGCTAGAAACCATAACTCCGGATTAAGCCCCTCTCGCGGGCCGCGAGAGGATATAAGAAAGACGGTCGCGGGCCGCGAGATGCATAATTCCATAAACTTCTTTAATTTTTGTCACTTTTAGTCCCTTAACTTAGTTTTTCTTTAATTTCATGCTATAACTTGATATTTTTGCTTGTTTTTAAGTGTGTGACGTATATGCAAATATATTTTAGGTATCTACTATGAATGTATGAGTATTTGCACGTATAACAAGTATCGGTTTGTATGTAAACACGTATTTAACGATTGAATGCATGTAAGACAAGTATGTATTAAGTATGAATTTTGTTATGATCAAAGTCTCGGATTACAAGATTGGAAAGAAATACGAATACAAGTTTCCATAAATAGAATTACGAATAACTTTCTAATTAAGGAAAGTACAAAAAAGAGACGCGTTACATCTCTGTATATAAAGGTTATCTCTTGTTTGCTCGTCGATATGATCTTGGTTCAGACTCACTACAAAACTGAAAACAACGTTAGTCTCGCCACGGGAGAAAA
Source organism: Scalesia atractyloides (assembly GCA_947069175.1). NCBI lineage: Eukaryota > Viridiplantae > Streptophyta > Magnoliopsida > Asterales > Asteraceae > Scalesia > Scalesia atractyloides. Next base: position 50,201,067 of record CAMTDV010000013.1, on the reverse strand, counting down.
GAGGGGGGCGGGGGGTTTCTTAGTGACCACACTCCGGCGTGAGAATAAGTATATTGGTTTGCAAAGGATAATGTACTAATTAGTGCGTGAGCAAGAACCAACGTGTTTTTACCTGGAGGTGCGATCCTTTCTTTATAGCCGGAGAGATGTGTGCAGGAGATAGGCTGATGAGCCTTGGGCCTAGAACCGACAACCAGGAATATCCATTCTGTCTCTTCTACCATGACCATTAGTGGTCCCTAGCAGGAAGAGCGCTTGGCACATGGTGGATGAGGCCACGTGTCCTGGTAGTTGTCCTTGTTGTCTGGTCTGTCATCAGCCTTAGTGGAGATCGTGTGACAGTCGCTGGCATGAGCTGGTTAGTGCCATGCGTACGTCCTTGCGTACTTTTGTCCTTTGCACAACTGTTCATCATACAACGTGGTCTGGCACAACCTGCGAGCGCCTATTGGGTCACAACTCTGCCACTTGTCCCTTTGTACCTGATCAAGGTCTCTTTGCGCTTCTCCTTACTGTGTGGCCTTATTAGTGCTTTTTGACCAGCGTGAACTTGTAGGGATCAAGTTCTTTCTTCAAGACTAAGTACGAGTCGCTCTCGCCTTAGAGAAGTCGCAGCTAGAAACTTACTTAATTAGTGCAGGATTTAGGATCTTCGCTTTAGGTTTAACTTGCCGTTGCGTAAGGTTTGTTAAGCAACCTGCTGTCTTCAGGGTTGGTTTATCGTTGCGCATAGCGCGGAAGGTTACTCGAGCGACCTGTTATCTTTATGAGGGTATGGTATCTTGCGCAAGCGCAGGGTTTTTGGGACCAATAACTCGTAGTGGTCCTTATTTGAACCAACCTATATATATATATAATATATAGATAAACAATGAATGGTTAAAAATTAAAAAAAAATGATAATGAAGTAACAATGTTTTTGGTTTTTTTATTGGGTGGGATTTTGTGTTTTTGAATAATTGAAGTTTTTATAATATGACAACTAACTTTACACATGTTTAAATATTTTTAGAGTTCTTTACTGTGAATTATTTAAAAAGTTGTTTTTCATTTATAATATAGTGTCGAACTTTATTCATTATTAACAACTTAAAAGCATTATATTATAAATATTTACAATAAACAAGTTATTACTTGACACTCACAAAACTACTTTTCACACATGACCTTAGCTATGCTACGTGAGATTATACTTTGATAACCCAAGTGATAAATCCAAAATCCGGTTCAACACAATCTTAACGTAATACTAATTTTTTTGGCGTCGTGATAAAACTGAGCAAATGATAATGTAAAACAAATGTGATTTGAAAATAAAGCATGTTGTTAAAAAGTTAAACCATTAAAATGGTTCAGTTTATTATCGTACCATTTTATGATACCAAATAATACTTTATTTTGAGTACAACTTCGTTTTTAACAAAAATTATAACTAATTTCAGGGAAAAAATCAAGCACAACTACGAACTTAATTTTTTAGAAAAGAAGTTATAAACGTAAAATATTAAAAAGTATCATATTAATCGATAAATTAATATATGTTCTAAAATACATAAAAAGAATCATTTAAAAAATGGTAAAGGAAATATACTGGTTTAAAAAGGAAAAAAGTTAAAAATATATTGTTAAAAGTAAATATAATAATAAACTATTATAATATATTAGATAAAAAATAATAAAAAGCTATATACAATTATAAAAATAAAGTTACTATTTATTGTGTTTTATCATATATATATATATATATATATAAGGAGAGAGAGAGAGAGAAGGGGGGTGGGGTTCAGCTACAAAGTCTATTTTTCTACAAAGTGTACAAAGTCATATAACACCATAATTTTAGTCATAAAACACATTCAAAACCCACAAATAAGAGAGTGAAGATCACTAAAACACGATATTTCCAAACCCTAACATTTCATAAAAACTTCAAACTAATCATTGTAGAACTATGAATATAAAACACGATAATCAATATAAGACACACTAATGTTAGTCGTTCAATAATCAAAGCCTTATCATCCAAAACACAACACAAAACCCACAAATATGGCGTTTTAGTAATCTTCACTTTATTATTTTTAGGTTTTGAATGTGTTTTATGGTTGACATTATCGTGTTTTATGACTTTTTACACTTTGTAGAAAAAATAGACTTTGTAGCTAACTCTCATCCTGTATATATGTGTGTGTGTGTGTGTGGGATGGATCAGATAAAAACTAGTTTAAATGAGAAAACAAAAAAATAACTAAAAAAAACCTAAAAGACATATCAATTTCTTTTTGAATTTTTTAATAAAATTCGTTATATATAATATATAAAAAAACTTTTTTTCAAAAAAAAGTTATACTGCACATTTGCATTAATATGAAAAAGGCTAAACCACCTAATCCAATCCCCACCGACACCCCAAAAACCTAAACCACCCAACCTCCACCCCAAAAACTTAAATCCACCATCCCACCAAAAGCCTAACCTACTAACCCCCAAAGCACCTAAACCCCTATCCCACTAAAAAAACCTAAAACTAAAATTTAAACGTAAACCCCAAAAAACCTAAACCCCCACCCGTACCCCGAAAAAACCTAAACTCCCCCACCCTCACCCCCAAAAATATAAACCCCCTCCCCCACACTCAAAAACCTAATCCTAATTCTAAACCTCAAAAAAACATAACACTAAAAGCTAAACTAAACTCAAAAGACAAATCTAAGCATATAATGCACATGTGCAACACATACATATAATGCACATGTGTAGTACATATATAATGCACATGTGCAATACAAGTTTTTTTTAAGTTCTTTTTATACATAAAAAAGTAGCGATTTTTTATAAAAAAAATGGTATGTTTTTTAGGCTTTTTAAGTTTTTTTTTAGTTTTCTCATTTATATATAGTTTTCTCATAACACCCACTCTCTCTCTCTCTCTCTATATATATATATATATATAAAAATACCCTAAGACACCGAGCACCATTTTAAACATAAACATATTGTAAGAACTTTAGCTGATCTAAGATTGTTTTCATTATTCACACCTATCCATAATGATACACGTTATTATTCACTTTGTGATTCACAATATTTTTAAGCTACCCATGGTAATTAAGAACATGAAGATGATAAAAAGAGTTAAAGCTTAATGAACATATATAGACGTGCTTTTAAGTTGGAAATAAACAATATATTCAAAAACCATGAAACTTATAGCCTGTTGAGACGGAAGCAAGTCGGTTTATGGTTGAAACAGTTCGATTTTAAGATTTTAATGGTTCAGTTTGGAAGTTGAAATCAATCGTGTAAGTCAAATCACTGTTTTAAGTAATTAACTTTTGTTATTTCTGTAACGTTTCTTTATATTTTAACATATATGTGTGTTATGATAATGAATCATCTTAAATATTTTTAAAGTTTTAATACAGACTGATTATATTAAAATAAGTAACAAAAATCGGTTCAAACAACTAAGCCGGCAAAACCGTACCCTTAATCCATAAAACATCAACCAGTAAAACCAAACCGATCGGTCCAGCCAAGCCACCAGTTGATTTGGTTTGTCTTCTCCCTAAACCGTGTAAACTGTTCAGCCTAAAACTTTCAACAAAACCGCTCAAAGCATTAAAAACCCTGTAATTACAATATTATCAAAATGATTCTAGAAAAAAAAAATTTTACTGTCGAGACTGCTTTCGACATGTTCAAATCATTTAGTTTGTGTTCACTGTAGCTAAACTTTTTTTCTATTTTATTCGTTTGACCCGCGACAACATGTCTCATGACTTCTAGTTATAAAATAAAGACTAGTTACTAACACCACGAAAAACAAACATTTTGATATCTTACTTTTCACCGTGCGAATCCTGACATGAATTCTTCAACTTCACCTTAATATTCCCAAAATCTAAGAGACCCTCAAGCCCGATCCGATCATAGATTCGAACCCGTATACGCCATAATAAACGGCAACATAATAACATAAATTTATCATTTTAACTTACTGTTCTTTCCATATATGCCCTATAACTCTTAATTTAAGTTCTTTCCTGTTTCCACCTGAAAAGAAGAGAGCTAGCTTCCTGGGAATCGCTAAGCCGTCTTGACTGTCGCGAATCTTCTGGTGACTGTCGCGAATACTCCTTGGGACCCCTTGCCATGTCAGTTTACGTCTCTACCCTCCAACTTCTAGCGTGTAGCTAAATTCTTGGCTTCTGTGTCCTCACCCATGAACCGTAAGAATGATATGTATACTGGAGCCATTCCCAGCTGACACGCTTCGAAGTGCAAACAGAACTGTCTTCCATAGCAACTGAATATCTGCACATCAACCGAAACGGGCAAAAAAGTCAACGCTTGACTTCTGCAAGTTAAATTTATGGTTTGAAATTGACAAGAATCGGTTTGTGTATGTAAATGAACAACATTACGTAACTATATAGTGTGGTTTTCAGGCTTCAAAGTGCAATTGAATACCAACCCATTATTCGATACGAGCAAAAAGTCAAAGGTTGACTTTTTCAAGTTACATTCAATACAATTTCTCAAATCGTTTTATTAAAAAAAATTAAATTATTATTTTAATAGTAGTGTTACTGTAATCATAACTAATGTAATATTTATTTATTTATAAAACATTAATAAAATGGACAAGAAAGTTTTTGTGGGTCAACCTGAAGTGGTTTCAATCCACACTATAAAAGTGACACGTTTAACCTGAACCACATTGAAACGTTACCTAACCTGCCAATTGTATTAAATAGTGTACGCTGTCCTACGATAAATATGTCATTTTAACTCTATATATTTACCACTTCAATAAATGGTACTATGAATAGCATAAGATTAATGTCATTCGGTTATAAAATCTTCAAAAAAATGCAACAATGGTAGCAAATAAGATGAAGATCGACCATAACAAAGAAGAAAGTTCCACATAAAAACATCATACGAGCAATAATAACCATAAGAACACTAAATAAATATAAATGTTTATCAACAGATATAACAATTTATAGTTAGCATCCATGTGGAGTTTTCAACTTCGTGAGGGTTGGATTTGACATATCGATGATTAAATGTGCATCCATCGTGCATATCGACACTATGCTCATTACTCAGATGTGCAAGAAGATTTGGAATATCCCCGGTGACTGTGCATTCGGATCCAGCATACGGACAATTGTAAGGGCAAAATCGACAATTTTGCTCATGTTTTAGTTTGCAATAATACGGGAAAATATCATGGCAGCCAAGAGATTGTTGTCTGCAAGGAAGCTCCAACGATTTGGCTACTTTTTCCAAAGCCAACCACCGTATGTTACCGAGCTCGGAATGGCATGTCGGGCAACAGTTTTGAACTCTTGATTTGCAGTTCGAGCACAATGTATGACCATTTGGACACTATACGATAAACAAATTAATAAACATGGTAGTTAAGAAATTTAGATAAAGACATGAATAAATCTAAGCGAAGTTAAAGAGTGTTTGGATAACGATTGCATGAACAACAAAAACACATTTAAACATTATCTCCTAAACTCACATCAAACCCCCTAAATACATATGAAAACACATCAAGCGATATACCATGTGGAACAAACCTGATTAATCGGAGGGTACATTAACTTGGTGCACATGGGGCATTCAAGAAGCTCATACACACCATTAGTTGAACAGCTTCTATGCTTTTCGGTTGCTATATTCGATGATTTTGTAACAACATTGGTTTTATCGACCTTGTGCAATCATGCCTCAAAAATTTAGGATGAGACTCAACAACTTCTTTACAAACACCACCACGCGCCATCGAATATATATATATGAACTCTAATCCACACGGTTCGCAGAACCTATAGCTGATGGAAAACCACGTGTTGGTGCTATCTCTAAACACTATCATAGCCAATAACTGTGGTACACAACGCGACATGTAAAGAAATCTTCTAGGACTTTTTATGATATTTATGGCAGAATTTAGAACACACCACTTTGGAAATCTGTTATTTTCGGCATGCGTTAGCAACTTTAAAACCAAATAATTGAGATTGGAATGACATAATATACAGAAACAGAAAGTGAGATCTTAACAAGATTTAGGTCCCAATCAGCATCAAACCACCAATTATTCTACCTTTGTCAAGACACCAAGAAAGTAAACACATTTATGTACTTAAACAGTACCAACTCATTGACAATCAAATCATATATACGATGACCTTCAGGGGGTGGCGCAGTTATAAGCGCCTGATTCCCCTACATGATAGGTCTCAAGTTCGAATCTTGCTTCTACTGGCACCTGCCTGGTGCAATCTGCTATTTACCTAATGCGGTTGGTTAGCAGGGTATTGGTAGGCCTACTTGTAATTATATAAACAATCAAATTCACCAACCCAGATCAATCAACTTCCCTTAACAGAAACAAGTAATATAAAGTTCCATTTAAAACCAATCAAAAACCTTGAAACCCCTTAATAATGTGATTTTGACAGATATTAATGCAACCCTTAAAATGAACCCTAAACACAAAAAAAAATAAGATGTAAAGAAATTAGAACAAATTTCAAGAATTGGGTTTTTTTTTTAATTTTTGACTACCTGATCAAATAAACAAATAAACAAATAGTAAGATAGTGAAACAAGGCTAATTTCTTAATACCCATTTAAAAAAAAGAAGAAGCCATCCCCATTCATCTTTGTTCATAATCTCATACCCATCTCAAATTCCCATATTCATCCTAACACATTTAAGCTTATAATGATGAAGAATTCCACAAAACACAAATGCAAAACCGAAAGAAAATTAAAAAGAGAAACCTTCTTTTATATTTTGTGAAAGAAAAAGGCGAAAAGAGACGTACGCAGTTGCAGATTGTTGGAACGTGTGGCAGTAAAAAGTAAAAATTTGATGGGGGAAAAGATGGAAGAAAAAACGAAGGGTAGAGCGGAAATAACGCATACAGTAGTAGAAATAGAAAATTGAGATGACTCGCTACTTTTTTATTTATCTATTTCTTTTTTCTGTCGCGTCTCTCAAATCTTCAGATTTCAGATTTGAGCATGATGGGAATGTGGATCAAATGGTACATCACCTATATTTATTTTTACACTCCTATCTATTTCAGAGGTAATTTTATTTTTACACTCCTGTTTTTTAAGCGGCAGGTTTACTCATATTTATTTCATGGGTAATTTTATTTTTATACTCCTATTTTCTTATTTTCACATCTCTAAGTGTATATAGGTCGTATAACCTTATATGACCCGTATAAAATGTTGTTACATAGGAAAAAATACAATGGATTTTTTTTGTTTTACATATATATGGTCATGTAACATTATACGACTCGTATACATTTGTATACGAGCAACTTAGTGTTATACGGCCTGGTGTTTATTTTTTGTGAGGTTTTATAAGATTTTTGGGTGTTTTACTTCTGTATATGAGTCGTATAAGGTTACATGGCTCGTATATAATAGTTTTTTTTCCTAGTTTAGTAATTGTTTAGATAGCATTTACCGTATTATTTGGATATATCGAATTATGTTACGAGTTTATAATTTAATGTACTAGTAGCGTCGATTAACTTTCCATTTATTATGTGAAACCTACATATCGGATTATGTTATGAGCTTGTCGATACAGGCATTTAATTCACCTACATCAATACGGTTTTCATTTCATACATCTTTTCAATTCGGGGTTTCTCTACAACAAACAAAAAGACCTTTTCAAGTTCCATTACAACAAATTGCCGGTATTGGTCAACTGTTCGTTTGTTTGAGTCCTAACAAACCACTTTCTTTTGATCACGGATACAGTGGAACCTTATAACGGATGTTAAGAGCATACAAAGTTGCACATACTCAAATAGATACAAAAGATTTTAGTTTTGGACTAAAGTGCAAAAATGTCTAAACCTCAGGGACCATTTTGGCACTTTACTCTAAATCTTATAAATCTTAGCATTAAATGCAATCTATCATTACCTTTTCACTTAGGCGGCACCACCAGAGTCTAATAGTCACTTTAACTCCAAACATTTCATCATCTCTTTCTCACCATTATCTTACAAAATGGAGGATTTTCGCCGTTATTATTCACTACGGGTTGGAGCGAAAAAGGCAGTTGATTACCGATATTGTAACTTTATTGACATCTATCATTGACATCTATTAAAACAAATTGCTAGTATTGGTCAACTCTTCGTTTGTTTGGCCCATATTTTAGCTTCGAAATCAAGCATCGACAATGTTTTCATTTTTTTAATCTCAATGGTATCTTCAACAGAAACCACATCTGAAAGCTTTTTCTTGTGCACAAATTTGACTAAAATCAAGTAACACCATATATAAAAGTACATAACACAAACATTAAAATCTGGAAATTTACTAACCTACCTACATAACTATATACCAAGAACAATTTCCTGAATTCGAGTTCATTAAGAAGTAATAACTGCTAACTAATTGCAAGACTGTTTGTCAGGCTTCCAATACTCACACGGGGTGATAAACAACGTTGATCTAGAATTGGAGAACCATTGTGGGTGGTAGCTACCCGGTCCCCTGCCTCCTTGGTAGTTGTTACCATATTCTCCCCTTGGTGGTTTCTGTACCCATCCCCGCATTGATAGCTTCCGTAACCACTGTACCCATAGCCCACTTTCCATAGCCACCGTTTCCAAAGACATTCCTTGGTGGTTTCTGTACCCATCCATGCGCGACATTCCTTTTCTCTCTGTATTTACCTTTTTCTTTTATAAATATATTATACTACTCAAACCATGGCGTCTAAACCCTTAGAACCCAACACTTCTCCATACATTCCTCATCATCGGTGTTATTTCATTACATTAAGCTTGATCTTAATTCGTTAGGACTCAAACAAACGACCAGTTAATAAACATAAAGCAAAAGCAAAATAAACTTGATCTTATTTATGTCTTGACAATTTGTAATGATGAAAAGTTTGAGTTAAGGTGACTAGTAAACTACTGGTATGACCGACTGGGTGAAAATGTAATGATAGATGTTAATCAAAGTTGTAATGATGTTAGCGAATAAATAATCATTTCCAACACCGGTAGGTATCTATTTCAAGGTAATCAACACAATATTAACCTTCGTCACTCCATCCATTGTTTCACAAATTACAAACTTAAGGCCCAAGCTATCTTGCTTTTGCTTTATGTTTATTAACTGGCCGTTTGTTTGAGTCCCAACGAACTACTTTATCTTAAGTCCATACATGCATTTAATTCCCTCACATCATTACAAATTGTCAAACATGAAACAAACGAACAATTAATAAACATAAAGCAAAAAAGTAAACATGATTTTATTTCATGTTTTGACAATTTGTAATGATGTGAGGGAATTAAATGCATGTATGGACTCAAGATAAACTAGTTCGTTATTAATTTAACATGACAATGGATGTGATTTGTAAGTGTAAGGATGATGCAAATTTGTACGTGAATCTTAAAAAGTAAAAGAAATGAATTAGTTTAGTGATTTTATGCAAATTTATACGTGAATCTATGTTGGTGCATAATGTCTATCGCCAACATCTAGGATATGTCAGTTATGTATATAGGGCGTAGAATGTCAAACATTGTATGTTTATATATGCTTTATATGTTTAGAAAGTGGCTTATACGAGTGACCTTAGTGGCTCGTACGAGTGACACCTTGTCACTCGTACGAGGCACCACTCCACGAGTCAAACACACCTCTCTCCTGTGGGAGTCATGTTGACCTATAAATACTGGATCTTGAGTGTTGTGTTAGATGTTTGTTGGTGTGTGACTACGGCGAAGCCCTGTCAAAGTGTTTACTCGTCTGTAACCATTCACGTTTATTAATACGAATCAAGGCGTTTAAGCAGCATATCTTTCTTGTTTTTTTGTTCAACTCGCTAATAATGAATTCTGCCTCTGTTAGCTGAGTCAGATCAGTCTGGTGCTCATAAGAGGAGAGTCGATCCCCTCTCACAACTAGTATCAGAGCTACGATACCGATTCATTCAATCTGACAGTTGATGAATCACCTACGCTCATGAATTTTGGACGTATGAGGGGTTTTAGACGTAAAACCTCAAATAATCGGACAATCCACAGACATAATGTAAAATTGAAACCATAGGATTGTTAGAAACTGATTTTCGATCAGAGCTGTGCAAAAATCATGTTGAAATTCGAAGAAATGAAGATTTTGGATCAAAAAACGTAATCAGTTTCGTTCATACGAGTGAGCCTCTATGGCTCGTACGAGTGACAATTGGTCACTCTTACGAAGCACCATTCATACGAAGCACCACTCGTACAAAGTCCAGCTCGTACGAAGTGGTGACAAAAAAATGCATTTTTTGATCGTATTGACGAGACGAGTGTCTAGAAACAATTTGGTGATTACAAAATTTTTCGAGATTTTAACGTCTAATTGGGCTGTTCGGGGACACCGTCTAAAGCTTCAGAGTATAGATTTGATGATACGGTCACAAAATGATGAAGATTTTAGGATAGTCATTGATACATACGCAAAACGTTGATCATCTGGTGTATTGACTATTAATGGGCCTTAACATTAAATTAACATTTGATCAAAACTGCAATATTGGGCAATTTTCCACAAAATTTGAGTACCATATGCTGTAGTCGCGCCATAATTTTTCATTCCCATAAGAACTCAAGACGTCAGAATTTGCAAAAATGCGGAAGAATAAAAATTTTCACGTATATGTTAAAATTCCAGCATTTCTAAAATTCGTGACGATGCAACAGTATTTGGGTGGTTCCGACTGCAGATTATCTGGGAAACACAGAGGTCGAAGATTTATTAGTAATGAGATAACGTTTATGTCTATTCACGAAATAGACTTACATTTGGAATGTCATGATCAAAAGATGTTCAGAATTTTCAGATCATGATACAGATTGATGCTCAAGGGTTAAATACCTGATCCCCGATGTGGAACTCGAAGCACATACAACTGTTTATCTTTAACTCTGCAAGGCAAATGTTTTCTAGACTAGCCGCCAGGAAACGAGGATGTTTTGTAGTTTCAGTTGCCCCATTCCAGCGGAGATAGCTATACATATGTTATTGTGACTAAAAAGAAAGAATGTGTTTCTGATCGCCGAAGAATGATTTTCTCAGATTCGGTGTGCTACCAAATAATATGATTCCGATGATGATTTGCTGATTGAGAAGATTACCGATTTTCTGACCAATCGTGATTACTGAAATCGGGATTTCAGATTTACGCGAATGTCTATTGATTTGAAGTTTATCGTTGTGGTAATTTGAAGTTTCTATCAATTTCCGGATGGGTTTTGAAGATCAGAGGATCGAGCATTGGAGGAGTGCACTAAACCAAACGCGGATGTGGTTAACGTCGAAACGGAGATGCTGCATTGATTAATTTCAAGTTCGTGATTATTCGAGAAAATTTGTAGATTAAGCAAATCAGAGGAGGTCTTGAACCATGCAAACAAAAGACCTGAAGATTAATTTCTGGAGAAAATTATTTCAGGGGGAATGTTGCTTAAAGTAGATAATGCAAACCCAGATCATCAATCAAGGGGGAATTTGTTGACACGTTCTACGACATCGACAGATACCTGATTGAAGTTGCAGAATATTCAAACACAGCTCTCAGATTTCAAGATTAAGATCAAGCTTCAACAGTGACGTCCAAGGGGGAATTTTTTAATGCACTTTATGTCCGTCACTGTGCGAATAGGCTAGAAAGAGTGTGTATTGACATTGTATAGATTAGATACGAAAACACGACCCAAGTGCGAACGAAAACTGGCTCGTACGAGTGTAAACATCTCACTCGTACGAGTGAGCTTATGTGGTTCGTACGAGTGACATCTTGTCACTCGTACAAGCAACATTCGCACGAGCTGCTCATGTCTATATATATGGGTTGTGTGTTCATTGTTTGTGAAGTTTTGGAAGTTCCCTAGGGGGAAACGCTGGCGGATTCTCTCCAGGAATTCCGCCAGCCAGATAAGATGTATACTTTTTCGGTATGAATGAATGAATGTTTCCACTGATTTTGTTTCTACTCCCTTCTTAATAGCGTTCTACCGAATCGGTACTATCATACGCCCAAACTTCCGTCTACAACCGCCGTCACCGGGACCACAACTGGTATCAGAGCATTCAGTCTAGGATATGTCGGTTATGTATATAGTGCTTAGAATGTTAAACATTGTATGTTTATATATGATTTATATGTTTAGAAAGTGGTTTGTACGAGTGAGCTTAGTGGCTCGTACGAGTGACACCTTGTTACTCGTACGAGGCGCCACTCGCACGAGTCAAACACGAAACACACCTTTCTCCTGTGCGAGTCATGTTGACCTATAAATAGTGGAGCTTAAGTGTTGTGTTAAATATCTGTTGGTGTGTGACAACGACGAAGCCCTGTCAAAGTGTTTACTCGTCTGTAACCATTCACATTTATTAATACGAATCAAGGCGTTTAAACAACATATCTTTCTTGTTTGTTTGTTCAACTCGCTAACAATGAATTCCGCCTTTGTTAGTTGAGTCAGATCAGTCCGGTTCTCATAAGAGGATAGCTGATCCCCTCTCACAAGTGGTATCAGAGCCTTGAGGCCTGATTTGAGGAAAAACATCAAGTTTTTGTAGACAACCAACAGTTTCAACAGTTGCAAATCCAGATTCAACCATTGAAGTTTTTCTACATCTATTCTTTTTCACCCAGATCTCAGATTTAGATGAACTCATGGACGAATTGGACTAGGATTTTAGTATTACACGTTAAAATTAACTCTAACTAATCCCTGAAACTTTCAGCTCTAAAATCAAACTACATCATGTCGAAAATTGTAAAAATCATCCGTTTGGTGACATGAGCTGACCCGTACGAGTAGAGGGAAAACTCATACGAACGGCCATCCGTCGAATTAGACACTCGTACGAACAAGTAAACATGTTTTTCTTAAAATCTAAAAGTTACAGAACTGTCATTCGCACAAGTAAGTAATTCGCACGAAGAAGTCACTAGCATGAGTAACTCTATAATTCGCACGAGCATCTCGCTCGCACGAATCCTTTATTCGCAAGAGTATCTTACTCGCACGAACCATCTAAGTCGCAAGAGCAACTGGTCATTCTCACGAAGAACATTCTAGAAATTTTTCTTAAATTTCATATCTCTTGTCATTTTAATCAGTGTTTTTCAAAAGTGTGTTTCTGAAATTTTGCAGAAAAACTGGAAGAAGAATTTTACAATGCATTTGATGCTTCAGCAGTTACGACCACCGCAGCTCAGAATATGAATCTTGAAAATGAGATCGGCACAATGACAAAGCCTCCAAAGCTTATGAATCTTGAAGACTATGATAGCTGGTGTGAAAGATTTATGAACTGGGTTTAAGCTAATCACTTCACCTGATGTTTTGCTATTGAATCGAAATATCAAGCTCCGATTGGAGAGAATGGTCTTGAGAAAACGTTAGCTCAACTCTTAGAACTCGAAAGAGAAAAGTTCATTAACGAGAAGAAGATGATGAATATCTTGCAGCAAGCTATCAAAGAAGATATCTTGGCGCTTCTACAGCATGATGATGACGCTCAGTCTTTATGGAATGCTTTACGGTTAAAATTCCAAGGAAGCGCGCAATTTCGAAAGGGAAAGAGAGCATTATTAAGTAAAGAATTTGTTATCTTTACTCTAATCAAGGGAGAGACAGTGAAATAATTGATTTAACGGTACTGTCACTTGGTGGTACAAATGAAGCGCATGGGAATTGTGAAGACAAATGAAGAATTGGTCGATAAGATGGCAGGTTCTCTACCTCAAGGAGAATGGTCTACTAACTTGACTATTCTAAACAATGGCACAACGTATGGTAATTTCTCGTTACCAAGATTTATTGAAAGATTGGAAGGGCATGAGCTCGAGATACAAAAAATGGCTAAAAGCAAAGGCGCCCAGATACAACAAGATGTAAATCTATATTACAAGGGTAGTCTTGCCGTGCATATACAAAGTCCAAAAATTCAAACTGCCTTTAGTGCCTTCAACACACCAAGTCCACAGTCAAGTCAAACCAGTGGATTTTAATCTTTTGCTTCTGTCAACCCAAATACGTCTCCAGGCACACAATCATCCCATAGTCAAGCAATTCACAGAACAACCAGAACAATCAATCTAATCCTAATCAACATGTTCTACAATGCAATATTGCTGTTAATCTCCAAAATGCTCAAGACTTCGATTAAAACACCGCAAAGCAACACATGTCTCTTATTTCTTCGATACTTGAATCGTACGAAAGTTTGGTAGCAAGAAGAATTGGGAATCCAGAGATGACGAAAGAAGACTACGATCAGACTGATCCGGTGGAAATGGAATTGATTGACATTAAATGGTGTATGGCTTCTATTGTCAGAAGAGCTCAACGTTTCATGGTGATTACCGAAAAGATAATTTAGGAGGACTTGATTGGAAACTAGGCTTCGATAAGTCCAAGGTTACATGCTTCAAATGCCGAGAGAAGGGGAATTTCAAACGAGAATGTCCAAATAGAGAGGTCAAGGGCAATCGGAAACCCTTTCGCTGACGATTATTACAATAAAGCCATTTATCATCGACCTTAACCCAAAACAAGAATGTTGATACACTTTTGTGTCTGTCGCTTGTTCTTAGTTACATCTGTAATTGTACGGTCTTTGTTTATTGTGTCTGTATAGTTTGGTCGTGTCGACCAAATCAAGATATCCTCCTATCTTAATTTAGTATGAAGATTAGTTTGTCTGTGTTGTTAAACAGTTACATGTATGCATACTGTTGAGTCTTGTGTACGTCATGTCTGTTGGCACGTTCTCCAACAACACTTTCAAGTACGAGTGAGAAGTGCTTCGTAAGAGCAAATTGTTGCTCGTACGAGCCATATACCATTCGTACGAGTGATTCTTCAGTCGTACAAGTGGCTCATTTCAACCAAGCATTTTGCTTGATTCGTACGAGCTAGTTCATGTTCGTACGATCCATGGGTCATTCGTACGAGCATCCTTTGTAGAATGTACTTCGTGACTAATAGTGTTTCATACGACCAGCAACATTCTTCGTACTGTTGCTAGGTATAGGCACTATATAAATAGACATGAACTTCTCAGTGACTTGAAAGGACACTAGTAGTGAATGTTAGACACTAGAGAGAGACACTGAAGCACAAGAGCATAGAAAGTATATCCTGAGTCTGTATGAACATTGTTTGTATGTGTTTGTACTAGTTCTCTTCTGTTAATCAAGATAGTGAATCTTTGGTTATCTTGTGTTTCTTACTTTGCTTTGGTTTGCATACTTACGTGGATTCCGCACTCGTATGTGTTACATAAACAGGGAAGTAGATTAATCTTGATCCTCCAAGTGGACCTATAAGTGGTATCAGAGCTTTGGCTCTCTTCCCTGTTTAAACCCAAGCTTAGTGTTGTGTCTAAACTAGTTGTGAGGGTTTCTGGAAGTGTTCGTGAACTTTCAACAGGAAACTTAAGTTTTCAAAAGATAACCAACTTAAAACTTAGTTAAAACTTGTTGTATCCAGAATATTTTCATAAAACCTTGTTAGAATACATGGAAACATGTTAGAATCTGGTTTTTATTAAAATTTTCTATCAAAGTTCTGTTGGACATATTTTCACGTGAAACATTGCCGGAAAACTTACCAGAATATTCTTGTAGGGTTGACCAAATCTCTGGACTTGACTGTTTTGACTGAAAAGCTGATATGGAATGTTTGTCTTTTTAACCAATATTGTGTAGACAATTGACCACTTTCGAACAAACTCAGAAAAGGTCTCTGTTAGAAAAGGAAATTTTCACCAACCAACCCTGCAAAAAGATTCCTCTCAGCGAAAAACCAAACTTCAGCGAAAAACATCCGTGCGAATAACCCATCCGCATGAAGAACAAGACTATTCGTGCGAAAGACCAAGTCATCCGCATGAAGGACCTTGTTCGCACGAAGCACAGTTGCTCGCACGGAAGAATCTTGTTCGTACGAAGAAGTGTTTTCTCGTACGAATCACTGATTCGTGCGAAGAACAAGCTTCTTTGATATGTTTTTCGTGATTTAGTTTTTCAAATCTTTGTGGTTTTTAAAATTGTGAACATTTAAACGGAGACTGTTATTTTCAAAAATTAAACTTTAAACTTTTTAATTTTCATAAAAAAGAAAACATAATGGTTACCAATCCTTGGGATTGGGGGAGTAGTTCAAGCACAAATCAAGACTCATCATAAAGCTCCACAACCTCATGGGTGAAATCACTAATGCCTCAACACACAGCCATGATTACCGCAAATCAATGGACGTGTGTAGCAAATCAAAATCAGAGCATTCAGACTCTTCTTATAAGCGAGAGTGAAACAGGAAGTAATAACCGTTCACCAAAACTGAACTATATGAACGATTATCTTTCGTGGAAAAGTCATTTCCATACATATGTTCTCTGTCAAAATACAGAATTATGGACATGTTTTACTACACCATACAAGGAATCTCTCGAAGAAGCAGGATCAAATCCAACCTCCTTAGCCAATTTAGATGAAAACGATAAAAAGGCCTATGATTTAGAGAAGAAGGCATTTGCTATCCTTACACAACCACTTCATAAGGATATTTATCATCAGTTTGTGTACTGTACCACCACCAAAAATTTGTGGGATAATTTGGAAGCAAGAGGAGAAGGAAATGCTGCAACCAGAAAAATACACATGATCTGCTAAAGAAAGAATTTGAAGGTTTCATGTTCATGGATAATGAAACACTGAACGATATGACAACACATTTCTACCATCTGCTTAGTGAAATGTATTCATACAAAGTGTTAGCATCTCCACAAGAAATCATGATGCGTTTTGCTGACGCTTTACCACCAAAGTGGAGTCAATTTATTGACTTACTAAGGCATACATGTGTTTGCATATGATTAGCATTTATGAATTTGTTCAGAAGCTGGAGAACAAAAATGAAGAAGAAATCCGAAAAGCAAAAAGGGTTTCCGTTCCACAAAACCCTAAGATGTACTTTGGAGGTATTAACACAGGTGTTAGTACAACTTAGCAACCAAAACTTCAAATCGCGTTTGTGTCAAATGTTAACCCCTTTCTACCACCACTAGTTCAAACAGATCAATCTGCCGGCTCAAGTACTCAAACCAATGGTCAAGTATTTGATCCTAAAGCCTTTCTACCATAACCTCAAGTTGTTACATCTCAAGTTCCACAACAAGCTTCTCAACAAGCTTTCAATGGTAACAACTTTCAACCTGCAAATCCTAATACCGTCATACTTGATACATCACATATTTCCAAGGTCAGTGTAGAAGTTGCTCGAGAACATATGGAACTTCTAAACACTATGGTTAGTGCTTACTGTGGTGAAAAGGTCACTTCAAGCGTGAATGTACTCGACCCAGCAAACAAGGAAATCACAACCCTTTCCGAAATCAATCATAACCATCTCACACAACTCAAGTTAACAATGAACGAAGAATCATTGCTGTTAACAAGCCAAACAACTCTAACCAGTCTGGACCTTCAAACAACACAAACAGAGCTCTTGTAGTTCAAGCAGATGAAGGATGCGGTTGGTCAGTACAATTGGGAAACGAGAATCAAGGAGGAACTACATGTTATGCCAAGATTATCAATCAGATCAAACATGTTCACAACATTGACAATTCTGATGATGATAGTTCTGGCTATAATGGGAGTTCTGATGAAGAAAGCTCGAGTGTAGGTGGTTATGGATCTGATCCAGATGTCAGGGAAAGAAATGATACCGAGGTCAATGAGTTACGGGAAGAAGCAGAAAAGTTGAAAAGTCAAAAGGCTGGTTTGATAGGGAAAGCAGAAGTTGTATCAAAGGAGATGGAGAAAATCTTTGCCAATAATGTGTCCTTTTCTCATCATACTGCTTTCATGGCTAACGTTGCAGGTTCAACAAGTCAGGTAAAATCCAACTCTCCTAAGATATGCAGTGACTGTGCTGAATTAAAAATGAAATTTGAAACAATAAACAGTCACAATCAAAGCCTAGTAGTTGAATTGTCAAAATGCAAAGAGGCAGATCTGGCTTTAACTCGAAACGAAAAAGAATTCAAATCTGTAATTGAAACTCTTAAGAAAAGCGTTTCTGAATTAACTAAAAAAGTTTTGAACAAGCAAACAGGAATTAATAACTACATTAATATCCTTGAAGAATGAAAAAGGAGTTAGCGATCGCCAAATGCGAACATGATGCAATTAAGCTAAAATTGGAAAGTTATTCTAACTCACGATATGTGCTTGATCACATTATTGACATTCAAAATCTTAAGGGAGATGTCAAATGCATTGGGTATAAATCGTGTCCACCTCCGTTGAAACACAATTATACCAAATTGCTTGATGAAGAGGAAATGTCACGCTTTGAACCATCTGTACCTCCTAATCCTGAAGAGTTTGCAGTAGGATTAGGGTTTAAGCTGCAGAATTCCTCAGTTGAACAAGAAAATCAGAGAACTCATCATCAGTTGTTGATCAGAATCCTTCTACAATAGAGGAGGATGATTCATCAGATGATGAGTCAGAGAAAATCGATCAGGATCAATCTCTTGATGAAGAAAAAGGGATAGAAATTTATGCTACTCCCGATGAGAAAACTGTTGAAAATCAAGGGAATGATCCTATGAAATATGTCAAGACAACTGAGTCTACAACCAAAAATGATAATGTGTTGAATACTTTGATTGGGGATAAGAAAATTTACTCAAACAAAGACTTTCCGATTAAAAATGTAAATCCAACCTCGATTGATCAAGTTTTTGAAAACTCAACAACCAAATTTTTGAAAAAGAAGAATCCGATTAAGTCAACCATTATTCATTTCAAAAAGAAAAACACCAAGAAAAGCGAGCTGAAAAACCTAAGGTATCACAACCAAAGGTTGAAACCAAAGGAGCTCGCTACAAGAAGAAATTGAAGAATGTTTAATTTGTGAGTTCAACTGGTACTGATAAAATCAAGACTTTTGAAAGCATGTCTAATATTAATTTTGTAAATCAAGTCAAGATTTTAAAGCGTAACAATACAAATGGGTGTAAAGATGAACCAAGTACCTCTAGACCCACAAGTTCAACATTAAGTCATAAAACAGGATCTCCTAAATTGGTTGAAAGGAGAACGTGTTTTAAGTGTGGAGAGTTTGGCCACATTATCAAAAACAATACCAATCCAGCAAAACCGAAGTTTGTTGAAAAAGCCCTTTTGAAACAACTTGCCAACGTCGATCTATGTCACCTAAACTAGACAAATGAATTGTTAAGGAACAAGAAGAAAAACAGAGACGTAAACAAGTAAAAATAATTGAAAAAGCATTAAATCGGATTTTTCAGAAAGGAAACCAAGTTCATCAAGTTTGATAAAACCAGAAGTATTTAAAACTGTAAATAATAATAATTTGGTAAATTTCAACAATCTTGGAAACCTAAAACCGGTAATGTTTCAGGGGGAGGCACAAAGTTTCCAAATCATAAAGAAATAGAAATCACATTTCTTGATGATAAGGGTCGACCCAAGACCACTAAGGCTTGGGTCCCCATCTCAAACTAATCGGGCATTGAAAGTGCAGGATGTTCCAGGAGGAACTGTGAATAGTCCTTGGATTGTTCATAGTGGAGCATCAAGGCACATGACAGGCGATTTAAGGCTCCTTTATGGTGTGAAAAGCATTAGAGGAGGTTATGTTGCCTTTGCTAGAGATAAGGGCGGATACATCACTAGAGAAGGAATGGTTTCCAATGGTATTGTTAGTTTTGATAAGATCAATTATCTTCGTCAAATTGATCACGATCTTCTGAGTGTTTCTTAAATCTACGACAAGAAGTTCACAGTTCATTTTGACGATACCGGTTGTTATGTGCTAAAACTTGGTTTCAAGATTCCCAAATTCACATGTCGACTCCAAGAATTAATGACTTGTATATTCTTGACATGAGCCAAGCTATTTCCACGTCTGCACAAGTCACATGTTTTGTCTCAAAAGACACCGAAAAGGAATCAATCTCTTGGCATAGACGAATGGGACACATTCACTTGAGGAAAATGAACTATTTGGTGAAAAATAATCTTGTGAGTGGTGTACCAGTGAAGAACTTTCATTTACAAGATGTCTGTGTATCGTCCCAAAAGGGAAAGCAAGCTAGAAAATCTCATCCTATGAAAAAGATTAACACGGTGAATATGCCTCTGGAACGTCTTCATATGGACCTCTTTGGACCTATGAAACACAAGACTACCTTTGGTGATTCATATTGCTTAGTAGTTACTGATGACTACTCAAGATTTTCATGGGTAAATATGTTGGCACACAAGAGTGAAGTTCCTGAAATCCTCAAGAATCTCCTAACGCTACTCGAAAATTTGTACAATTTGAAGATAAGGAGAATCAGAAGCAACACTAGCACCGAATTCAAGAATCATGTTATGGATGAGTTCTGTTATTCTAAAAGCATTTTGCATGAGTACAGTTCTCGTTACACTCCACAACAAAATGGTGTCGTTTGAGAGGAACAATAGAACTCTGATTGAAACTGCAAGAACTATGTTAGTAGAATCAGAACATCCTGTTCAATTTTGGGGAGAGGCTGTGGCTACTGCATGTTATACGATAGATAGAGTTCTTACGATGAAGAGGCATGGGAAAACATGTTTCGAGTTGTTACAGAAAAGGAAATCGGATGTGTCTTTCTTAGAACCTTTTGGAGCTCCATGCACTATGATTGATCCACATGGTAAATTCGGTCCTAAGGCTATCGAAGGTTTCTTTCTTGGATATGCTACTCCTAATTTTAGAGTGTGGAATTTGTCATGGAAAAAGATTGAAGAATGGGTGAAATTAAAGTATAAAGATACACTGAATCAATAAGAGCTCCGGGTGCTCCTTGGATGTTTGACTATGATGGATTGTTTGACTCCTTTAATCTGCCAATTTTTGATGATGCATCTGCACCAGCTCAAATGCTACTGGAAAGTGATACTGCAGTTGACTCGTCATTAGTACGACCAATTATTGTTAACCCTCAAGAGTCTACTTCGGTTAACAATCTTGTTCAAATGAGGAATTTGAAGATGTTGCTGATTACAATATTTCGTCAGAAGATGATGAGTTCCATGATGCAAATGAAGCTACTTCTAGACCGGTTCCTGGAATTTCAGATGTCACATCAAATGTGCAAAATTTAGGGACAACTGAAGGTCATGCATCTACATATTCTTCAAATCTAGCAAACGAATTAGCTGTTGATCTGAATATCAACAATTTGGGTATAAATTCTTGAGTTTCCGATGTTCCTGAAACTCGAATTCATAATACCCATCCCCAACAGAATATTATAGGAGATGTCTAGAGTGGTGTGCAGACACATAATCAACTAAGGAACAACCAGAATGATGGTTTGTATTCGGCTATTAGGGAATCTGGGGAACAGAATGATTGGTCTTTTGCCTGCTATGTCTGCCAAGTTGAACGAAATTATTGGAAGGAGGTAATGAAAGAAGACTCACGGGTTGAGGCAATGCAAGAAGAACTTTAGCTAGTTTCAGAAGTTAGGCATGTGGAAATCGGTTGACATGCCTAATAACTACAAGAAGATTGGTACAAGATGGGTTTACGAGTGTAAGAAGGATGACCGCAGTGTTGTTGTGAGAAACAAAGCAAGATTGGTTGTCCAGGGCTTTAATCAGGTAGAAGGCATAGATTACAATGAAGTTTATGCACCGGTAGCACGTCTTGAGGCCATAAGAATTTTCTTGGCTTATGCGTCCTACAAGAATTTTACAGTTTACCAAATAAGTGTGAAGAGTGCATTTCTTCATGGTGTGGTTGAATAAGAAGTATATGTTGAACAACCGCCGGGTTTTGAAGATCCAATCCATCTTGACAAGGTTTAGCTTCTCAATAAGGCGCTGTATGGTCTTCATCAGGCTCCTCGGGCTTGGTATGAAACATTGTCTTCTTATCTTCTGAAGAATGGTTTTCGACATGGATTGATCGAATGTACTCTCTTCATTAAGGAAGAAAACGAGGACTTATTGCTGGTACAAGTGTATGTTGATGAGATTATTTTTTGTCTACAAACGAGAGAATGTGCAAAGAATTCAAGCAGGTGACGCAAGAGAAGTTCAAGATGAGCGCAATGGGAGAAATGACTTTCTTTTTAGGTTTGCAGGTTCATCAATCTAAGGAAGGGATTTTCATCCATCAAACTAAGTACATCGGGGATATTCTCAAACGATTTCAGATGGAAGACTCAAAGCCTTTGGGAACTCCATTAGCTCAAAATCATGGGATTACTCCTGATGGAATGGGTGAACATGTGGAACCATCTCCTTATCATGCTATGATCGGATCTCTTATGTATCTTACTGCTTCAAGACCCGATATAATGTACCCAACATGTCTTCTAGCTCGCTACCAGTCAAGTCCAAAAGTTTCTCACTTGATGGCTGTGAAAAGAATATTTCATTATCTGAAGGGTCGCCCGGACACTGGTCTCTGGTACCCTAACGATGATAAGTTTGATTTGACAGCATTCAGTGATTCTGACCATGGTGGCTGCAAGATCGACGCAAAATCAACATTAGCAAGATGTCATTTCTTGGGAAATCGCCTAGTCTCGTGGTAGTTATGAAAAGAAACCTATCAATGTTGTTAAAATTCACACCGATCACCAACGTGCCGACCTGTTTACAAAAGCTTTTGATAAATCTCATTTTGATTATCTTCTTATGGTCAATGGCATCAAGGTGAAACCTGAGTAAATCATCTTTGGCTAATCATTTTCGTAAATATTTTCTTAAAATCTAAAACGACAAAAAGATTTTCCATTTTCTCTTAGTTTTATATTTTAGGGGGAGAAATTTTAAGAAAATACAAAAACATGAGAAAATATAAAAATACAAAAATATTTCTTTTATTTATTTAAGTTTTTATTTATTTATTTACCTGCTATATTTAAGGGGGAGAAGAATTAAAAAAATACAAATACAATAGAAAATTCAAAAATAAAAAATGAGTTTCTTGGAAAGAGAAAAGAAGACGACGATGCACCGGTAATCTGTCAAAAACAGTCAAAAGCATAAAACGAGAATTGATAAGTAGCTTTACTAATGATGTATCGGTAGGCTTACAATCAGATTAAAATGTGTAGGTTGATATAGACATAACGGACTAAAAGTCAGATGGGAACCATTCATTGGCATATGGTCTTGGTACCGAAATTTCATTTGATAGTATGCCGAGGTTCTGAGATATGCGGTCTTTATGCTTGCTTATCATCTGGGTATCATGGTTGAATCTTTTACCGAAAAATAACGGTTACGCAAGTCTAGAACTTCCATGATACCATACTGACGTGTAAATACTGTATACGACCTTCAATAAGTGATAAAAATATCACATCTATCCAAAAATAAGTGATAAATATCACAACTTTATGTGGGTGCTAAGTTCGTCTCTTTGTCGGCACGATGGTACTAACCTGTTCATGGACTTACTCCTGTGCCCTGCATGCATCTGAAAATCAAGCTCCTCGTCAATAAGTGATTTAATCACATGGGGCTTGTTTTCAATCAAAATAAGTGAGTATCTCACATCATATACGTCAAAAACATATGATAAGCAGTATACTCACCGGTAAGATTTTCTCTCGTGCATATCTTGATACGGGAATGTTCGTGAAGTGGTTGAACACCGGCTAGTAAGTATAATTCATACATTAAGCATATCTCTTAATCATGATTACATCTGATAAGTTGGGCTTACGTGGACAACAATACTGATTTTCATAGTAGAATGCTTGTTTATTAATTTGATGTTTTTAAACAAAACTCGTTTTTGGTAAGATCGAAAGCTGGTATGATTCTCTTACCTTGAAACTCTGAAAAAGATTGTCTAGTATATATACAGTTTATTCTTATCCTTTAGTAGTTATTTTATTTTAGTTTACTCTGTTGATAAATTATAGTAGTTATGATTTAGCCAAAGATGGAAACTCAAAAGTTTTCTACCAAGATACACCCTAAAAATCATTTGTTTTGATATCATAACTTCATAAAGTACTTTCTTACAACGGGTAAACTCATCTTAAAGAACAAAATCTGTTTACCGAGCACTTTTTCTAACTTAACTTGTGATTAGTGCGGATATGTGCAAAGATCTAAACATGTCAACGAAAAACCTAAGGTCCACGAAGAACTGAGAGTCCAGTTTGGAAAAACTTGGACTCGTACAAATCAAAGGTCACTCGTAAAGTGATTATGTCTCGTACGAATAATCACTAGTGTCTTGTACGAATGGCAGTTCTTCGTATGAGCTAAGGTTCTTCGTACGAGTATCATGATGTGATATAAAGTGTGATGAAGTTCTTTGGTGGAACTTTAGTTTCACCTTGCTCATGTCATCCTTTCACCTCTCCTTATGTTTTTTTGATATTTTTAGGGTATAACTAACAATGTTGGCATACCTTGAAGATGAACAATTTGAACATTATCTGACTTTGTGACTTTACCTGACATGAACAACAAACTTTAAGCGAAGAATCTTTTAACAAAAAACAAGTTCTTCATGCATAATCTTCACTTGAAATTCTATGTGCGAACAGTTTACCTTCCTTCGTACTCGTACGAGTAACCAGTCACTCGTATGGGCCAGTTACTTGTACGAGTAAATCACTTATTTTACTAAGTCAGGTGTTCATACAAATCAGTTGTTCTTCGTACGAATAAATTGTTATTCGTATGAGTCAGTAGTTCTTCGTCCAGGGAATACATACATACAGGAAGTTTGAAATAAAACTTTTTGTGTATATTCCCTAATGAATTTATGTCCTTATTCTTGCTATCTTTTGTGTATAGAACGGAACAAAAAGAACATAAAAGAAAACCTACAACGAAGAGAACTGACAAGTCAGAAGTGGAAATTATGTCAGAACCAACACATTACATGATGGCCTTCTTAGACCCGGAAGATAAATTTGCTGAGTACAACGATATAATGAAGTTTTTGCGCGACTCAAGGATACATTATGCTATCACGCACAAGAATACAATATACAAGACGTTGGTCAAGGAATTTTGGGATTCGGCTAAAGTTGCTAAAGTGAATGGGCAGGAACTTATCCGCGGGAGAGTAAATGACTTGAACGTAGATGTCTCTGTTGAAATCGTAAACTTAGTATTACAACTTGGCGATGATCCTGAAGCTCCATTCTCGGTTCCATTGAAATGTCAACGTAGATGTTTGCTTCGAATGAAATGTGTTGGAGATTTTCTCGTAGGACAACTAAACAAAGCATGGTTGCCACTCCAATACAAGTTCTTTCTACATATTCTAATTCAGTGTTTGAGCAACAGACGAAGTGGTTAAGACATGGCGAGTAACGAATTGGTTGAACAAACCGTTTAGTGTTTCAAAGTATATTTTTTTCAAACATGAAGGAAAACTTGAGAAGAACCGGATATGGTGGAAACAAGTTTTGGATGTATCCTCGTTTTCTCCAAATGATCTTAAATGTGTAACATCCAAATCTTCCGAAAAATGACAACGATGTTTTGAAAGTTGAGGTTATGATGGAACATTCGTTGAATATTTTTAGAGGTGTAGCAGCAAAGCATTACAAGGAAAGCACACCTCCTCATAAATTGTTCAGTTTTTTTGGCAAAATGATAAATAAGTCAGATAGTGAAGAACCAATTTTGAAAAAGATGATCGAAGATAATTTTGGTCGTAAAAAGGGAAAGGTGATGATAATGACGATAATAATGATGGTAATGGTGGTGCAAGTGATGTAGGTGCTACAGGTGGTGATAAGGGAAAAAAGAAACAAAGCAAAAAGCCTATGGGAACAACATCAGCACAACCTGAAATCACACAACCTACAACCTCACATCAAGAAACTGTACTGGAACAGTTGCAGAAGTCCAGTCTACCTTTACAATGGAGGAGACTGAACCTGTAATGACGGAGCCCACTACAACCACTTAACCAGAACCTTCAAATACCACAGTAGCTGAAACACCTTTGGCTGAAGATACTCTAGTTCAATCACAACCTACTACTACATCAGTCCAACAATCCCAGTCCACAACTCATCAACAAAATACAAAACGAAGCAGTCATTTATTCTCTGAAATAGAACACGATGAGAAAGTGAATTTTCTGTTCTCTCAGTTGTAAGCTGCGGCAATCCAGATTAACAAGCATTCGGAGTTTATGTCTTCAAATCGGAACACAATTGTGAAACAACAGTTGGAGATAAATTCTTTGAAAGAGACCGTTAGAAAACGGGATTCTGAAATTGCGCAGTTAAGAAAAGAAAATGAACGGCTAAAGGCTGCAGATGCTGAAAGTGCAACTCAGCTACAACAGATGAGAGCAGCTGATAACTCTCGGGGAATTGAGTTGAATAGGCTGAAAGAATGTAGTGCGCCTGTTCAACGATCTGCCGAAACATTAACTGCTAAGCATAACGACTTAAGATAATGGTACATTCTCGTAATGCTACACTGGTTGAAGGCTTTAATGGTATTAAAGACGTGTTTGAAATGAGCAGAAAACGAGTGAACATTCTATGGAATGAAAGATGCAGAGCACAGGAGATCAAACATAAACATGATCAGGAGAGTGAAGACCCTGGCAACCAAAAGTTTCTACAACTCCAGTGGTAGAGTCTAATGTACAGCAGATCGTGACCAATCCAATTACCTCTAGTGACACTCAAGAGGAAACAGGAAAGGTTTGATGTTTCTGTAAAGTGTTGAAGACCTGATTATCAATCAACATTGGATTGAAGATTTAGTTTGTTGATACAACAAGCAATTCGGAATGAAGACAGAAGACCAAGCAAGAGCCAAAGGGGAGTTTGTTGATACACTTTTATGTCTGTCGCTTATTCTTAGTTATGTCTGTAATTGTACGGTCTTTGTTTATTGGTCTGTATAGTTTGGTCGTATCGATCAAATCAAGATATCCTCCTATCTTAATTTAGTACGACGATTAGTTTGTCTGTGTTGTTAAATAGTTGCATGCATGCATACTATTGAGTCTTGTGTCGTTGTGTCTGTTGGCACATTCTCAAAAGAACCCTTTCAAGTACAAGTGAGAAGTGCTTCGTACGAGCAAGTTGTTGCTTATACGAGCCATATACCATTCGTACGAGTGATTCTCCAGTCGTACAAGTGGCTCATTTCAACCAAGCATTTTGCTTGATTCGTACGAGCTAGTTCATGTTCATACGAGCCATGGGTCATTCGTACGAGCATCCTTTGGAGAATGTACTTCATGACTGATAGTGTTTCGTATGACCAACAATATTCTTTGTACTGTTGCTAGGTATAGGCACTATATAAACAGACATGCACTTCTCAGTGACTTGAGAGGACACTAGTAGTGAATGTTAGACACTAGAGAGGGATAGTGAAACACAAGAGCACAAAGAGTATATCCAGAGTCTGTATGAACATTGTTTGTATGTGTTTGTACTAGTTCTCTTCTGTTAATCAAGATAGTGACTCTTTGGTTATCTTGGGTTTCTTACTTTTCTTTGGTTTGCATACTTACGTGGATTCCGCACTTTTTTGTGTGTTACATAAACAGGGAAGTAGGTTAATCTTGATCCTCCAAGTGGCCCTACAAAGAATGGTGCAAATTGAAGATGGACCGTCAAACTCCAAAGACAAAGCTCTTGTTGTCACTCAAGAGGATGAAGGTTTCAATTGGAACAAGTACATCACGAAGAGTGAAAGTTTTGCATTGGTAGCAGAAATCATTGAAGAGCCTAAAGTTACTGAAGAATATGCAGAGGCATCTTTTGACAAAGCTCCTGAAGAATATTACAACACATCGTTAGAAGAAGAGGAATTGTTAAATTGTGCATTTAAACATCTCTTGCCTAATGACATTCTTAAAACTTTTGCAGGTTATTTTGATTCCAGCCATCGATCGCTTTTTTTTTCGTGTGAAGAAGAGAAGAAGCCTGAAGTAGAAGGGAGGATTGATGTGACATTGGAAAATCTGACTAACAAGACCAACAAAGCTTTTATGGTGAATGTGAATGAGGTAAACGTGTCAGTAAATGAGTGGGTGAAAGAAACACCTTGCATGAAGTACAAAGAGCCATGCATTGAGTGTGCTGAAAAGAAACACGATACAAGGAGCTGAAATGTCATACAAATAATTTGTCGTGTGATTATAATTCAACAAAAGAAGCTTATGACAAATTAAGCAAAGCAATTAAACAATTTGAAAAGGTGATCAGAGAAAATGACAGGACACTTTCGATGCTCAAGGTGACTGTAATGGACAAACAAATGGCCATTAATATTCATTTAAATACAATTGTTGAGCTAAAAAGTGAACTTGAAAAAATGAAAACAGAAACAGAACGAGTTAACAAGTTGTTAATAAGTTATTCTACAAGTTCATATGTCATTGATCACAGTCTTCCAAAAATTGAAAGCAAGGAAGATAATCAAATTGATGAAAACAAAGGTGTAAGTTATGATCGTGTTCCATCACCCGTGTGAATAGCTATGCTAGTAATAAACCATCGAGGGTGGAAAAGGCGCTCCATTTAAAATTGAAAACTGAAAAGAAAAATGAGTTGCATGCGAACATTGATATAACATACACCAAACCAGAAAAAGAATGTGATTCTGACGTGGTTAAAACTGTGGTTGAAAATGTTCAGAAGAATGAGTTTGGCAAATCTGAATTGGATGTTGAATCATCAGAAAATAGTTTAAACAATGATCCAAACATCATCGTTTACAAATGCATGGATCTGATAAACTATATTCCGATGAGGATTTCCCAATTCAGAATGTTAAGCTGGATTATGTTGAAAAGTTGTTCAAGCTTGTTGAGGTGAGCCATTCTGATTTAGAAAAAGGAGATGCATCATTTTATTCTAAATCAAAATGTGTCAACAAACCCTACCATCAGAGGAACAGAGACTATCCTGAAAACAGGAGAGCAGGGTTGGGTTTTGTTGGTGCATATTTGTGACAACAGCTTAGATTTGGTCTTTGGATATCATGTAATTAGTAAAATGATAAACGGTTAGCGGGTTTAGTTTTGTCATAGTCAATTAGAAGTAATTGGAACTAGACACAAAATAGTGCATGGTAGGCGAATTGGGCTCTAAACCCATTAGCAGTCCATGTAGGAAACCCTAGCCCAGTTGTATAACCTATCTCTATATAAAGGGAGGTTGTGATTAGGGTTAAGGTTGCCTATTTAGTTGTTCAGTGCTGAAAGAATTGCTTCAGAGAAGTTTAAAGAGAGAGTCTTGAATTGATTGTAAACACTTTGTGTTAGATAATCAATAGAAGACTGTTTGAAGGAATTTGTTCATGTTCGTATTGTTGTTTCTATGAAATATGATCTAGGGGATTCCGCACTCTAGATTAGATAGACAATTCTGTCAAGATCCATAAGGACTAGGGGACCTACAATTGGTATTAGAGCATTCGGCTCTTGATTATTGCTCGGTTCAAAATCGTGACAGCAAAAAATTGGGTTTTTGGGCGTTTTGGAGGCTGTTCTTGTAGTTTGTGACGGCTGAATTATGGTTTTGACGGCTGTTTTTAGGGTTTCTGCAGGCATTTCGGATTAACAACAGTTATTTCGGATTAATAACAAACAATTCGGATTGAAGAAAGGCATTCCGAATCAAAAAGCAAAGTATTTTGGACTGAAGACTTGAATTTCGGATCAGAAATCTGCATTTCGGATCATCGGACTTGCAATTCGGATCAGAAAAGCCATTTCGGATTCCATTTCGGATTCCAATTCGGATCAGAAGTGTATTCCGAATTTGCATTTCGGACCAGGACAGTGCATTCCGGATTTCATCTTGGGTCACTATTCCGGATTTCCATTTCGGATCAGAACAGTGATTTCCGGATTTCATCTCGGATCACTATTCCAGATCACCATCTCGGATTAGTAATTCGGATTACTGTTCCGGATTTTCATTTCGGATTGTCAATCAGAGTTACTATTTCGGATTTTACACTGTTCCGAGTTACACACAAGAAGGTGGAAACTTAACCAGCTGACATTACCAGAGTTAAACGTTTTCGGACATAGATTTTGATCCATAGACAATTTTAACGAACCGATTGGACAGATAGACTCGTGTGATTTTTAGGACAAAAAAAGGCATGAAAATCCAAAAATCATAATCGGACAATATACATCATTAGAATCATATCGTCGAGACGAGTCTAACGGTTAATTTGGTAATCACTCATTTCGGACAAGTTTTAACGAGCCGGTTCGGTAAAAATGTCAAATATGTCTAACCTAAATGAGCTGTTGAGAATGGAGCACGAGGTTGGAACCACAAACAAACCTCCAAAGATGCTGAAGGTGGAGAACTATCTTACTTGGAAGGATAGGTTTCAATCGTTTATTGAATATCAGGACACACGGATGTGGATCTGTATTCAAGATGGGTACGCTAACCCAACACATGATTTTGAGGGTAGACAACGTGTTACTACTTACGTGAATATGTCTGAAGCTGAGAAGAGGATGTATGAGTCTGAGAAGAAAGCCTTAGCTGCTATAAAATGTCATTACCTGATGGCATCAAACACACATTCAAGCGTTATAGTACATCGAAGGAGATGTGGGATGCCCTAGAGAAGGTTGATCTGCTAAAGAAACAATTTGCTGTGTTCAAAGGAATGAGAAATGAGTCCCTTGAAGATATTATCACGAGATACTATCATCTAATGTCAGAAATAGACAATTATGACATAGAGGGATACACAGATGTGGAGATAAACGACAAGTTGCTGGATGCTTTACCTGCAAAGTGGGATATTTACACGTTGATGATAAAGGGTGAAGCTGATTATAAAAAGAAAGACTTGGAAGAGGTTGTTGGGAAATTGAGAGCTTATGAGCTCAATATGAAGAAGAAGGAGACTGGTTATGATCAGGTTCAAGATCCGGGGATTTATAAAGGTCTTATACCTTCATCTTCCAACAATGCTTCAAGTGATACTGCAACTGCGTTTCTTTCATATGAGAATGAGCAGATTGTGACCAATGCTGAGGGTGAAGTATGTTTTGTTGCTGCTTCAGGAGGCTCGTCAGGGGCTAAGAGACAACAATCAAGTAACAGCAGTTCTAAGTCTATGCCTCTAAGTGTCAAAAGTGCTGAAGATCACCTGGCATTGCTTGCTTCTTTTGTTGCTTCCTACGAGAACTTCATTCAGGGAAAAATATCTGATCCTGCTATGTTTGATGAAGATTATGATCAGATCGACCCTGATGACTGAAAGGAGATGGATTTGCAATGGCAGATGGCCATGATCTCTAGAAGGGTGAAGAGGTTCATGAATAGAACGCGTAGGAAGTTCGTTGGAAAGAGTGTGGGCTTTGATAAGTCAAAAGTGAAGTGTTACAATTGTCACAACTACGGACATTTTGCTAGAGTGTGTCAAAGATCTAAGTCTGAATCTCGTTCTAGTTCTTCCTTTCAAGATTCTCCTGGTCATGGTTCAAGCAATAGGAATGCGTCAAACAACACTCGATCAAAGGCCCTGATTTCTACGCTAGAGAGGGTTCCTATGATTGGAGTGTACATCTGGAGGGTGATAACAATGCCTCATAGGCATTCATGGCTGAGATAGCTCCTGTTGCTGATGAAGAAGTGAAAGCTGATGCTGAGGAAGAGCAAGAGAAGGTAGCTGAGAAAGCTGATGGAGAACAGAATGCTACAGAGAAGAAGATGATTGCTGATTTTGATGCTTTCATGGCTGATCTAAGCAAATCAATAGGCGAGGTATGTTCTAACTCTGGTAGTTCTGTTTGTTTAAAGTGTCATGAACTGCAAAGTGAAGTTGACACATTAACCAATCAAAACCAAAGTCTGGTAAGTGAGCTCTCAAACTTAAAAGAATCAAACTTTTTCGTAAAACAAAATGAGTCATTATACTTGAAGAAAATTAAAGGTTATGAAGAAGAAATAAATATTCTAACCAGTAAGATTAATGAAAAACTTCAAGTTATTGACTTAGCACATGATACGATGAGTGGGAAAACAAAAGAGGTGTCTGAAAAATGCAAAGAGTTGTCTGAAGCACAACTTAAAATTTGTGAGCTTGAAAAGAAATTAAATCAATTCAGAGATTCATCTTTTGTCATGAAACACATGATGAATGGCTTGAAGAAGAGTAATGACAAGACGTGTGTGGGATTTAAAGGTTTGAATGAAGTTCCACCACCACTTGGTCATGACTATTCGTTCTTGCCAAATGAAGAAGAGCTTACAGACTTTGTGTCAACTACACCTGGTAGTTCCATATCAGAAAGTGTTGATGGTTCTGAGAATGCCAAGAAGGATACTAATAGGGAACCAGTTTTGAAAACAAAAATTACACACCCTAAGAATCAAAAACAAATTTTTGTTAAAAAGGTTGATTTTGTTAAAGAGAGTGACATGAATGAAGAGGTCCCTGTTATTACTAAAGAGTCTAATGTGCAGTTTGCTAAGAACAAAAACAAAGAAAAATATGAAGTTAAGCAAACAAAACAAGATCTTTAAGCTATCATCATCATTGCTGATGAATCTAGAAGGAGCTTCAATTAAGAAGTCTCCGACTAGAAAATCATGCTTCAAATGTCATGAAAAGGGACATGTAGCTAGTTGCTGTCCTACCAAAAAGAGTGAAGCATAGGTAAGTGAGAGACAGAGAGAAAAATCACCAGCAAAATGTGGTGATGGTGAGAAGAAGGTTAACTCACCAAAGATATCTGCTACCAAGCAACAAAGTATTGTTGTTGGTGTAGATAAGGCTGAAAAAGGAACTCACCAAGTTCCTCGCTTTCAAAGAAATCAACAAAGATTTCAGCCTGCATCTACATCAGGCATATATGATAGACTTAGAAGTAGCTCACCAAGAATGAATAACTTTAATGGTCCATCAAATAATTTCAGAAGTCAAGGTCAATATCAAACTCGATACCAGAATGTTGGTAATCGAAATTTTTATAACGATGGCTTTAGAAATTATCATCATCAAAATTCATGGAACCAAAATCATAATTTCCAAAGGTCGCAAAGTCCAAACATGGTTAGGAAACTCAGGACCACAGATCTAGTGGAAATCATAAACCATTTCCATCAACAGGTCTAAGATCCAAGACTCCTGTTAGAAGTGATGGATATTGGATGGCTGTTCCTGTGGTTGATGAATCTGGAAGACCCAAGACCATTAAGGCTTGGGTCCCGCAATCTAACTAATTTTGTTGGGATATGCAGGAGCTGCTAAGGGAGATTATCAACTTGTGGTATGTTGATAGTGGCTGCTCCAGGCACATGACGGGAGATGCGAGGCTGTTGACAGAGTTTGAGAATATAGATGGTGGTTATGTGAATTTTGCAGGTGCTAAAGGAAGGCACATTACCGGTCGAGGAAAAGTGACCAACGGGAAGATCACACTGGACAAAGTGAACTATGTTGAGCAGCTGAAGCACAATCTGATGAGCGTGTCTCAAGTCTGCGACAAGGGTCACTCGGTCCACTTTACAAAGTCTAAAGCTTTGGTGTTGAAACCTGGTTTAGTGATGAGAGCGCCAAGGAGAAATGACACTTATGTCATGGACATGGGTGCTAAGGATTCTTCGTCTGTAGTGGCGTGTTTACTATCAAAAGCATCTGAGGCTCAGTCAATGTTGTGGCACAGACGCATGGCCCACATCCACTACAGAAAAATGAATTATATTATTAAAAATGGCTTAGTGGAAGGGGTGCCAGTGCAAAGGTTTCACATGGAAGATAAATGTCTTCCATGTCAAAAGGGAAAACAACATAAGAAACCTCTCAAGTCTAAAATAGTAAATTCCATAGATGCCCCTTATGAATTACTTCATATGGATCTATTCGGTCCAGTGAACGTAAGGAGCATAGGTGGAAAGTAGTATTGTTTCGTATCACTGATGATTACTCACGATATTCATGGGTTTTCTTTTTAGGTACACAAGATGAACAACGAGATGTGATAGATCTTTTACAAAATGGAAACTGTCATGATGCACGGATCAAGAGGATAAGGAGTGATATTGAACATCAATATTCTGCTCCTTATACACCTCAACAGAATGGAGTCGCTAAAAGGAAAAACAAGACGTTGATTGAAGCCGCAAGGACTTTGCTTTCTGATTCAAAGCTTCCAGTTCTTTTCTAGGGAGAACTGTGAACACAGCTTGCTATGTCCTGAACAAAGTTTTGACGGTTAAACGGTTTAACAAAAAATGTCATGAACTATTGTTTAACCGAAAACCAAACTTAAAAGGCTTTGAACCATTTGGATTACCCTGCACCATTGTGCGGAACAAAGATAAGCAAAAATTCGGTGAGGTAGCTAATGAGGGTTACTTTCTAGGCTATATGCCTGGAACACCGAATAAAAGGGTTTTTGATCTAAAAACTGGTAAAATTGAGGTGGTGTTTAACATGGAAATCACTAGTTATTCACCTCAACAATCAACGAGTGGTCCTCCTATATATGATTATGATAGTGTTTTTAAATCATTTAATATTCCTGATTTTTCTAATGCAGATGAGTCTCAATTGATCTATACTGTGATCAGTGAAGATGGCGAGTGTGACTTCATGGCTAGATCGAGTGTATCGATGACAGATGCTCCAGAAACTTCTTCCAGTGCAGCTCTAGAGGACTTCAGTGATAGTGAGTCTGAACCTATTCAGGGGGAGGGCTTCACTAATCCATTTGCTAATATTCAGGGGGAGGTTGGATCTAATTGGGAGATAATCTGGTTGTTGACACCATTGCTATCACACGTGTACATAGAGATCATCCAGTTGAAAACATCATTGGTGATGCTACTGCAGGTGTTCCGATGAGAAGAGGTGTGCTCGAAGGTTCCTGTTTGTTTACTTCGATTCAGAAGACTGGGTTGATTCATGAGTGTTTGTATAGCTGCTTTATTGCCCAAGAGGAGCCGAAGAATGTTCATATGGCTCTAAAAGAAAAATGTTGGGTTGAAGCTATGCAAGAGGAACTAGCTCAGTTCAAGAAGTTAAAAGTTTGGGAGCTAGTTGACTTGCCTGCAGGAGAGAAGGAAATAGGCACTAAGTGGGTGTTCAAGTGCAAGAAAGACAACCGAGGAATCGTGATAAGGAATAAGGCTCGGTTGGTGGTAAAAGGGTTCAATCAGCAAGAGGGGATTGATTATAATGAAGTGTTTGCACCCGTAGCAAGGTTGGAAGCAATTCGTTTGTTCCTAGCTTTTGCTTCTTTCAAAGTTTACCAACTCGATGTGAAGAGTGCATTTCTTTACGTGAAAGTCCAAGAAGTGGTGTATGTCTCACAACCAGATGGGTTTACTGATTCAGACTATCCAGATCGAGTCTATCGACTTAATAAGGCATTGTATGGATTGCATCAGGCACCTAGGGCGTGGTATGAGACACTGTTAGCACATTTGTTAAAACATGGTTTCGAAAGAGGACAGATTGACAGTACATTGTTCATTAAAAGGAAGAAGGAAGACTTTCTGCTGGTACAGGTATACGTAGATGACATCATCTTTGGGTCATCTGATGAGAACATGTGTCATGATTTCGAAGAGGTAATTAAGAGCAAGTTTGAGATGAGTGCGATGGGTGAATTATCCTACTTTTTGGGTTTAGAAGTTCAACAAAAGAAGGATGGGATGTTTATACATCAGACGAAGTATGTGTATGACATTTTGCTCATTTCAAAATGGAGGATTGCGCTACTTTCAATACACCTATATGTGAGAATCACAATCGTGGTCTAGATCATGGGAGTGTGGAGGATGTTGATCCAACTCAATACAGGGTAATGATTGGTTCTCTGATGTACTTGACTGCTCCAAGACCCGACATCATGTTCGCAGTATGTCTTTGTGCCAGATATCAAGCGAATCCAAAGGAGTCCCACATGAAAGCGTGAAGCGGATTCTTCGTTCCTTGAAAGGGAAACCTAAACTTGAGTTATGGTATCCAGCTGCTAGTGATTTTGAAGTTTGTTGCTTTAACTGATTCGGACTTTGGAGGATGCAAATCTACAAGGAAGTCTACCACTGGTGGTTGTCAGTTCTTAGGAGGGAGGCTTGTGTCATGGCAATGCAAGAAGCAGTCTTGCGTGTCTACCTCGACGTGTGAAGCTGAATATATTGCTGCGGGTAGTTATTGCAAACAGGTTCTCTGGATCCAACAGCAGACGTGCGATTACGGTTTGAATTTCACTCGTACTCCCATTATGGTAGACAATAATGCCACTATATCAATCACAAACAATTCGTAAAATACAGTCGCACAAAGCATATTGACATTCGTCATCATTTTATCCGGATTGTGCTGAAAAAAATTAATTGAACTGCATCGAGTCGACACACTAGATAACCTGGCAGATCTTTACACAAAAGCTTTTGACAGGGCTCATTTTGAATAATTTAGTCAAACTCAACGGGATGAGGAATCCTGAATAACCATTTTTCCATAAAAATAGTTTGTAAATAATTTATTGCTTTTCAAAAATCAAAAACAAAAAAAATAGAAAATCAAAAACATAAAAGTAGAAAATAAAAAATGAGTTTTTCACTGTGCGAAAAAGAAGAAATGATAGTACATCAGCAAGTTAGATTGTCACACTGAAATTAAAAGAAAAATTGCTTAAGTGTGATAGCAGCTTCATCATATGATGTACCTGTAGGCAAAATGCATGAAATAATCAACTTACCTGGGTGATACAAAGATAATAAACTGTGTATGAGTGGGTCACATATCAGAGGTGTATGGTTTTATAATCTTAAATCTTGTGTTGATAGATTGCCAAAATATGAGGTTTTAGGTCTTTATATCGTTATTTCATCCGGGGTATCAAGGTTGTCCTTCTGCTACATCCAGATATATGTTGACTAGGCACAACCAGGATATCTTAAAAGAGCTAAAATGCCAAATCCCAAATAATTGAAGAAGCTCTCCTAGAGAGTCATTCAAAGTGCAAATTGCATTATTCGTACCAAAATTTGGTATTTGTCCTAACCCTCGTTGGATATTGGTCTCTTTGCTGTACGGAAGGAGTGACCTGATCACCAATTATCAAACGTTGTAATTCAAAAGGATGTATTTCGGTATACTCACCTACTACATGAATTTTTGTGCATACCTTGATCGCGAGGGTATGTCCTAAAGTGGGGACACACTAGTATTTCAGCATAAACCATTTAAACAGATCACGAGGTAATGGTGCTTGAAATGTTCATGTATTTTGTTTAAGTGGATAAACAATACTGGTAATCGTCTTGAACTGCTTTTCATGAATATAGCATATAAAATAATCAGATAGTGTGAAAACAGTATGATGTTGCTGATATAATCTTCTTAACGGTGATACTCACAAAAACATAGTGTTTATTATATCGCTATTTATTTGCTTTCAGAAAATTTAAAAATCCAAAAATATTTTATTTTCTTGTAAAATCTTAATGTACGGATATTGGTTGTTCATGGAGTAGTTGTTACTG
This sequence comes from Scalesia atractyloides, assembly GCA_947069175.1. Classification (NCBI taxonomy): domain Eukaryota; kingdom Viridiplantae; phylum Streptophyta; class Magnoliopsida; order Asterales; family Asteraceae; genus Scalesia; species Scalesia atractyloides. Next base: position 50,163,444 of record CAMTDV010000013.1, on the reverse strand, counting down.
ATAGGGGGAGACAGTGTTAGAAGATGAGTTCAAAATTTTTTCGATCATGCGGGTTCATGGTGTTTAACATTTTGAGTATATGGTATGAGTTGAAAAGTGCTTAATTTGTGATACAGTTTTACTATCTCTTGAATAATAATAATTTGTTTAACTGGTGTTGAAAAATTCTTATGGTTTCTCGAGATGTTTTGTTTTATAGTATACAGATTGTAGCAGTGCGTTGCTGAGAAGTTTGGTGAAGAGGAGTTTGCTTGGATGCATGGTAGAACCTCCTTTCTACATTGCAGACAAAGTTGAAGGTTTTGGAGATTGCTATGCAAAGACTAAACTGGAGTTTACTCAAACGCTAACGATTTAGAAGATTTGGTGATTCGATACATCAGCTTAGGGGGAGTCTGTTGCTGACGGAGCTATCAAAGCTGAAGCTATCAAAAGACCAACATTTTTCAAAGATACTGAAGATTGCAAGAAGACTGAAGACTAAGTTATGTTATGAAGCTATTGTCAAGGGGGAGTTTGTTGGTGCATATTTGTGACAACAACTTAGATTTGGTCTTTGGATATCTTGTAATTAGTAAAATGATAAACAGTTAGCGGGTTTAGTTTTGTCATAGTCAATTAGAAGTAATTGGGCTGAACTAGACACAAAATAGTGCATGGTAGGCGAATTGGGCTTTAAACCCATTAGCAGTCCATGTAGGAAACCCTAGCCTAGTTGCATAGCCTATCTCTATATAAAGGGAGGTTGTGATTAGAGTTAAGGTTGCTCAGTTAGTTGTTCAGTGCTGAAAGAATTGCTCAGAGAAGTTTAGAGAGGGAGTCTTGAATTGATTGTAAACACTTTGTGTCAGATAATCACTAGAAGACTGTTTGAAGGAATTTGTTCGTGTTCGTGTTCTTGATTTCTGTGAAATCTGATCTAGGGGATTCCGCACTCTAGATTAGATAGACGATTTTGTCAAGATCCATAAGGACTAGGGGAACTACAGGTTTTCAAAAGCAAAGAACGTATAACAAGTCTCAAAAGCTAAATTTTGCAAAGAAAATCAATTTTGTCTATGGGGCAACTATTGAAAAAGAAAAAGAGGTCATTGGTAAACAATCCAATGATGAATTCAAGAAAGAAAAAGAGAGTAGAAAGCGGGATTTGGATTCCTTTGTTAAAAAAGACAGCAAGACGTGCTACAAGTGTAACAATGTTGGGCATATTGCACGACAATGTTCCCAAAAATCCAAAACCTGTTTCCAACTCCAACATATCTACCAAAGATGTGCAACAAAAAGCACCCATGTTTGTACCAAAACAAATTCTGAAAAGAAACAATGAGTCCAATAAAAATGTAAAATCAACGATTCATCTTAATTCAAAATTTGAAATTGGTGAAACTTCCACCAAGAATTCAAAGGATTCACAAACTTGGGTAGTAAAAGTCAAACCATCTTTAGTAGAACTGAAACCACCTATTCTAGCCAAAACAGAGTTCAAACAAAATGTCAAGATCAAAGTTGGTCCGAAATTTGATATTCCTAACCCACCCAAGACCAAGCAGGCTTGGGTTTCTCTGTTTAAATGATTTCTTCTGCATGTGTACATGGGCTCCCAAGGTCGATCATGTCAAAATGGATTATGGATAGTGGAGCTTCCCGACACATGACTGGGATGCTTGCGCTGTTGCACGACGTCAAAGCTATTCGAGGAGGTTACGTTGGTTTTGCTGGAACTTAGGGTGGAAGAATTGTGGGAGAAGGTAATCTTACGAATGGAGTGGTTTCTTTGGACAAGGTGAACTACATTGTTGCGCTGGAGAACAATATACTGAGCTTTCGTAAATCTGTGACAAGAAATTCACAACACACTTCAATGACAAAGAATGCTTAATTCTTAAACCGGGATTCAAAATTCCTGAGAAGTGGATCCTCATGTGTGCTCCACGAGATAATGATTTTTATGTCCTAGACATGAGCGTTGCATCCACTACATCAAAGAAGGTTTAGTGCTTTGTTTTTAAAGCGACCGAGAAGGAGTCAATCTTATGGCATCGGAAGATGGGGCACATTCACCTGAGAAAGATGAATTATTTGGTGCATAACGACCTAGTGGAGGGTGTTAATCTGAAGAATTTTCATTTATCTGATGATTGTCTGAGCTGTAAGAAGGGGAAACAACATAAGAAATCACACCCAAGAAAGTTGCTTAACTCTATTAAGCTACCACTAGAAAGGCTTCATATGGATCTCTTTGGGCCAGTAAACGTGAAAAGTATTTCTGGAGATCTATATTGCTTGGTCGTGACAGATGATTTTTCAAAATTCTCATAGATTTTCTTCCTGGAGAGTAAAGATGAAACGTTTGAATGTCTTGTGATTCTCTCCAGGAAGCTAGAAAACCTGTATCACATTGCCTATCAAGAGAATCCGCGGTAATAATGGTACTGAGTTCAAAAATAAGAGGATGCTCGAATTCTGCAACGAAAAGGGAATTCTTCACGAATTCAGTGCTCCCTATACTCCTCAACCACCACCATCTCCACCACCACAACCAACACCACAACCTACACCTCAATTCAACCTACTCAATCTCAACCCCAGTTCTCAACAGGAACCAGGTTAGAAGATCAGTTTGACTTCGACTTTGGTGATATTCTAGGGGGAAGAGTTCTCAGCTGACATGTTCAACGATTCACGCATTGAAGAGTTAGAGAAACAAGTAATGCTGAACAGTGTCAAAATTGCTGAGTTACAAGAGCAAATCAAAGGGCTTAACAAAGAAAAACAGCATCCAGAGGTTATCTTGGCGAGCATCTTATCCGAAAATGAACGTTTGAGAATCGTATGGTGATGATGCAGAACGCCTCAGAAATCAAAGAAAGATGAGCTTATTTGAGAAACTCCTCATGAAGAAACTGGGAATTAATTTAGCTACTAAGATTGATGAGATACAGAAAGAAGAAGCTCGACAGAGAGTTGCCTAGCGAGAACTCATGGCTAAAGAACTTTCAGACGCTTAGGGCAAGGGTAAAGAGAAGGTTGATGAGGAACCTGTGATTGATATAACTGAGCCAGAAGCTGAATCTATGCCAGTATCTTTTGAGGTGGTGGTGTATGCAGACACGAAAAAGTTTGTATTGATCGGAAAGCCAAAGGATGTAGATATAGATATGTCAAATCTATCTACTAAACATCAGGAATGGCTAAGTAAAAAAAGATGATGAAAAAATTGAAGATGAAATAGATGCGTTCACTGAAGATCCTAAAGAGGATGATGAAGACTTAGACGAAACTAACGATGCATCTAAAGAAAAGTCTGACAGTGATAGTGATGGTGATGATGATGATTTGGGTGGTTCGACTATCCTCGTAACAGAATCTAGTTTGAATGAAGATATCGATTTTCTGTGTACTTGGATGATTCTGCAAACCAAGTGGAACAAGGTAAAGAACAAGGAAAGGAGTTTGAAAGCTCGAAGGATTCAGGAATCTTCACAGTGACTGATATGTCAGCTGTTCCTGCCATGCCCAAACAAAAGATATTGTATTTAGAGCATGATGTGGAAGAAGGAGAGTTTGTGCACAGTTACACAAACGAAGAAATTGCAAGTATGTTGGGCGTGGACGAAGAAACATTTGAGTTTGATTTCGAAGACGAGCTTAACGACATCAGTGCTTTCGAGCATGAGGATTATATCTTTGAACATGTTTCTGACGCTCATGATTATGACAAGGTTATCGTGGAAGATGATTCTGATGACAATGATGAAAATATTACCGAAGAAGGTACAAATGACTCCCCAACTTTCAGTGAATTGTTTGCAGCCGAGAATGATGATGTACTGAAGCAAAATTTGAAGAGGCTATCAAACAGGGAACGACTCCTCAATGCTGGTCTAAAGAAGAAATTGCAGAAATGTGGAAACTATGGTTTAAAGAACTACCAGTAGAGCGTAAATTCAAACGTCCCTTAGCATTCTTCCACACGTGATGCTAACATTTCTTTGGGGGATATCATTAGCTGGGGATGGATCGAAGAGCTTAATGTTTATGAGATTAAACAGGAGTATGGGCTCCAGTACTTCCGATACATAAGCGGTATCAAGACCATACCGTTCTGGGATATCAAAGAATTGGTGCAGACCAAGATGATAAATCTAAAGATGAAATACCATGACCAGCAGCTGTGGAAACTGATAAAGCTGGAAGCTACTCATGGCTTTAGATGCTGGAAGCCACATATACCTAAGAGAATCACAAAGATCGATCCTGTTACAAAGGAAAAAGATGTAACATTGATAGTTAAGAGGCCGAAAGTAATGAAGAACATGCCTCTGATCAAGAGGGAACAAGATTTCTTCAAGATCTTCAAATGGTGGCACTATGATTCAAGTACTGGTGAAGCCGTTATTTGTGTCCATCCAGATGAAGATTCTTGGAAGATAACTGAGGAATTATCCGAAGCCGTCATAGCACACAAACGCATATATGGTCTATGGCGTGGCATTCGAGTACTAGACCAAGAGCAGGCTCTCCAGTTCCAGAAGATTGTTAATGTTTGTTTTGCTAATGACATACATTCAGGAACATCATGGAACACTTCTTGGAGGAAGCTGGAAGAGATAGAGAAGCGAAAGAAAGAAAAGAATGACGAAAGGATTACTGAGCAAACGTGGATCGTATCGCTAAGGAGCTTTCGGTTTCACAACACGTGTAATCGGCCTCCTCCTACAGACCAAATGCTTATATCTTCTAAGGAGTGTTGCAGGCCACCGAAACGTTTCATTGGACGTTAACTGTCAAATCTTTGAAGAATTTTTGAAGACTATCCAAGACTGCGGCAACATCCAAAGGGGAGTTTGTTGGTGCATAATGACTATCACCTACGTCTAGGATATGTCAGTTATGTATATAGGGCTTAGAATGTCAAACATTGTATGTTTATATATGATTTATATGTTTAGAAAGCGGCTCGTATGAGTGAGCTTAGTGGTTCGTACGAATGACACCTTGTCACTCGTACGAGGGAACACTCAAACGAGTCAAACACACCTCTCTCCTGTACGAGTCACGTTGACCTATAAATAGTGGAGCTTGAGTGTGGTGTTAGATATCTTCTGGTGTGTGACTACGGCGAAGCCCTGTCAAAGTGTTAACTCGTCGGTAACCATTCATGTTTATTAATACGAATCAAGGCGTTTAAGCAGCATATCTTTCTTGTTTGTTTGTTCAACTCGCTAACAATGAATTCCGCCTCTGTTAGCTGAGTCAGATCAGTCCGGTGCTCATTGGAGGAGAGCCGATCCCTTCTCACAATCTAGATATTAGAACATATTTTTTTAAAGAAAGAATGATTAGACTATGACTGATTGAGAATTATAGGTAAAATAAGGGATAGAGAGGCTGCTTCCTGCGAGACCCCCGGCTCCAAATACAAATCAAGGTGTAAACGTCATAATGGTCGTTTGTTTGAGTCCTAACGAAAAACTGTCTCTTGTTTACCGGTATGTGGAATTGACAAAAATGTAGTCGGTATATGTTAAAAGCGAATATGTCTATACATGCATTTAATTCCCTCACATCATTACAAATTATCAGAACATGAAACAAGACCAAGCTTATTTTGCTTTTCCTTAATGTTTATTAATTGATCATTTGTTTGAGTCCTAACAAAATAACATTTCAAATTCATAAACAACCTAAATCCACGAATTCCCTCGTCTTGTATTCATCAACGATCTTCTGATATTGAATTATACGTTCCATGTAAAATTTTCCCACCTCACTGCCGGTGTATGCCGTGTCAGTTATCGCTAGTATCCTAACGGGGTACGCATTTGATATTCCCATGTAACTTAACGTAAATAAACTGAAACCTTGATGTGTGAATATTAACTCCAAAAAATAGGAAATCCAATATATACGGGCCATATAACTGTATACGGCCCGTATTACCCTATCGTATACATTGTATATGACCAAGTAAATTTTGATTTTTACATTGTGTATACGGGCCGTATAGAATAAGATGAACTGACAAATGCTGCGTAACCTTTGTTAGTTCATTTTATTCTATACGGGCTGTATAATGTTATACGGTCTGTATACACCATGTGAAAATAAGCTTTTACCATGTAGATTATTAGGATCCTTATTTTAAACCAACTATTTAACCTTTTTTTTTTCGGACGCGACTATTTTATTAAAATAGAGGGGCAGAGCCAAAAAGGATCTAAAAATCCTAAACAAAAAGAAACAAAAAAGAAACGAAATGATTATACAATTACACCTCTAACATTAAAATCTCGTCATCTCACCCAAATTAAGTTTGCATACAGAGATCTATGCCTAAGCCATATGAATAATTCTTCTTTTATCGATTCTACCACCCTCAAAACTTTGAACGTCATGTCTTCAAAAATTAAGTTATTTCTTGCCTTCCAAATATGCCAAAGGGTAGCAAAGGTGATTACTTCCATAACTTTTTTCCAGGCCACTGATCCTTTAGTTGAGTGCACTTGAATGTCATTTGCATAAGCCATCTTACCATTTAGAGTCACTTTTATCCACATGCTTACATGCCACCAAACGGCTCACACCATAACACAAGAGGTGGCCAGATGTTCTACCGTTTTGTCCCTATCTCCACATATTTTACAGGTCTTCTCTCCCCCTTTTACTCCCTAGTGTGCCAGCTCCGTTTTTGTGGCGATGCCTCTGATCATTAGGCATGTATGCCCTATGGATTATATGTCCCAATATTCAATATTGCACAAAGAAAATATCGTAGTGTTAAATTTGGTATATGTTGATCTTGGTGTTGATTTCATGTAGCGTTTGCGTATGTATGTTTGGTTTCTAGAAGCTTGCTAGATTTCTTTGTAATTTTCCTTTAATATATATATATATATATTATTTGTGTCGTTAAAAAAATAGTAATAATAATATTTTACATTTTACATTTTACATTGAAAACTTGTTTTTAATAGAATAGGTAATTTTATAAACTCTAAAGCAATTATATGAAATTCCACATACTTTATTATTTATGTTCGTATTCATTCATAGCTGTTAAAGATGATGACATTTATGTGAATATTACACAATTTTCATCAAGTCTTTAAAATGAAAGGGTATCTTGGACATTTTGTGTATCATCACATCTAAATGATTCCCAGTTACAAAATCCTACACAACTTTACACGTGATTTACTCTCTCCAATAACATCGCCGGTGAGAATGTTTTTTGTTCTCCAAATGCAAACAAACATCCTACACTGTAAGAAAACATACTTGATAGTTACACGATTGTTGAACATACAACGAAGGTCCATTGAATCAACATTCTATTCAGGTATCATTCCCTATTTCACTGTAGATATATAACATCAATCATATGTGTAGCTACTTCAATTCCTTGCAAAATTGGTAAAGTGTTAAATCTGAGAGTTAGTGAATTGTGTGTGTTTTTGGGAATGGTTGTCAATGATTCATATATTATTCATATGTCAATTACAATCAATTGTACAGTTTGTACTCTCTCTAACCAGGAGAACTCTTTCTCTCTCTTAGATTCGTTGTGAGCTCTTAGAGTTGAGTTCACTGAAATACAAAGTGAACTATATATAGAGGAGGGAACTGCTGGTGACATCACCATGAAAGCCAGTAGTTGCGCATAACTCTTGGACAATTAGAAATAAACTATAAGAAGCAAAACTGCTGGTTTATGTAAACAACTGTGATCCTTAAACTGTTGGTGGATTCCAACACTTTAGGAATCCAGTACTTCTAGTTTTCACTTGACTTGTTGACTTGGTCATCTGGTCTTGAGTCTTTATTGTGTTGACTTTGACTATTGACCAGCACTTTACATAGCTCTTTGTACTAGCTGTCTTGTATCTTCAGGTAGTAGTTCTTGATTCCAGTAATTTGGGTGGTTGTTAGGATAGCTTACAAGGGAGGAACTTCTAGACAATGACTTGTAATCGAACTTATTCCATCAGACAGGGAGATGGTTTCCCTTGGGTTTTGGCTTTCATCATCAGCAGATCTTACATAACCTAATAATCTCCCCCTAGATCTGCTGATGCCAAAATCTTTCTTATGGGCATGTATTTTATTCTCTTATTTTTTTGATGAAGAGTCCTTAAAAATGTTATTTTAGTTGATGTCCTAGACAATCCTTTATCTTCATCAAAATCATCGATCCCGCCTTTAGAGAATGGTTCTTTGTTCTTCACATCTTTTAATCTATAAGTAGCATGTGATCTCTAAGTCTCTGGATTATGGAAGATTTAGAGGCTACCATTTGGGCCTCTGAAGAAGGAATAAAACTCCTTTACTTCTGAGAGAAGTGGTATGTTTTTTTATTTCCAAGCCTCTATCAAGAAATAGTATGTGATTTTATCTTCTTAAAGTATGCTGATAAAGCATAGATCTTCAGAAGCCGATGAAGGATTTCTTGTTTTGAGCAATTTTCGAATTATGAAGTGCTAGATGTGAAAATTGCTCACTGTTCTATGTTTAAGCTTCCAGTTGTAATTTTTTTCAGAAGTTTTTGGGTCTTGATTGATAGTTCCAAACTCCTTGATCAGGTGATGATGCAAAGTTTTTGTAGAAGAATTTGTAACATCCGCCAAAACGGGTCTAAGAATACCCGACCCATTTTGAAAAATTGGATCTTGAGCGAATTAAATAAAAATGTGAAAATCTTACTATTGATTGTTTTAATAATAAATGTGGAACGTTAATTACTCATGGTTTAAAAATATCAAATTTATAAATAATTTAAGTTAGTTTCGTTAGTTTTATTTATACTACAACTAGTAGTGTTAATAAATTACAAAGAAAATCACTACTAATTCTATGGCATTGTGAGTTCAATCTTATCATTTATGGCATTTATGGGAAAAATTTTACTATTCAAAATCCCAAGTTGTGTCACGGAAGGCAGTTTAGGCATCATGATTATATCCTATAACTCATTTTGCAAACTCCCAAGTGCTACAAGTTAACTTCGGGACATAATTTTTCTTAAGTCGCAATCAAATTCCGATACGCTATTCTTAGGCTTCATGATGTGATACTCATATCGCTTATGACAGGCTATAACATACTTTACTATTCACACTCTTTGTTTTTGCATCCCTGGCACTAAAAGTGATTCCTTATCTTGGTATCCAACCCTTACTAGGAACATTACCACCTCAATCAGATCTAAACGTAACCACTGTTGTATTGTAGTTTGTGTACTCTTAGCATCTTCACGATTCATGTTTAAAGTTCATTATCAGGCATTCCTAAGAAACATCCTGATTCTAAGCTCTTAGTGTTATTCTTAGATTTAATCGATACCTTTTTATGTCCCTCAGAAACCATCTACATCATCATACACTAACTGTTTTCTCCTAATTTCGGGACGAATTTCCCAAAAAAATGGGAGACTGTAATATTGTAACGCCTCGCTTTTTCGTATTTTCCTTAATTAGAAAGTGTAATCGTATTTCTATTTATGGAAACTTGTATTCGTATTGCATTCGTATTTCATTCCCAACCTTGCAATCCGAGAATTTGATCATAATAAAATTCATACTTAATACCTACTTGTCTTACATGCATACGATTATTATATACATGAATACATATAAAATTATACTTGTTATACGTGAAAATACTCATACATACATACTCAATACTCAAAATATACTTACATACATGTTATACACTTAAAAACATGCCAAAACACCAAGTTTTAGCTTAAAATGAAGGAAAACTCAAGTTCAGGAACCAAGTTGCAAAATCTGCCAAAATGAGCCTTTGGCGGGGTGCGAGAGGCTAAGCCCTTTCCTCTTGCGGGGCGCGAGAGGCCTTGATCCGCAGTAAGTTGTTTCATGCATACGGGTTGGTCCATTTTAACACCTTTTCACACCCAATCACCTCTAAACCTCATTTAACTCAAAACCCTACTAAACCACTATATAAGCAAGCTTCCTAACACTCATTTTCACTTTCCAAACTCTCTTGCACTCTCAAAACACTCCCAAATCAGTTGTAAACTCAAGAACAAGGCAGAAAACTTTAAGTGCAAAAGTGAGTCCAAACTCACTTTTCTTCATCAAATATTCCTCTACAAAGCTTGGAATACCTCTAGGATTGTTTCCACAGGTTTTCCATGGAAAACCAAGGTGGAATATCACCATTTTGAGGTCCAAACTTTCTGTTCCAAAAGAACTTTTGTTAAACTTTTATAAACATTGTTTTTCTTAACTTATTCTGTTTCCTACATATTCTTAAACCTATCTAAGGTTATGAGACTTGTTAGGAACAAGTTTTTATGAGATTAAGAGGTGTAAACATCTCCAAACTTTCTGTTTTAATAGGGTTATCCACCCACATGTGATGAAACCATCCATGCTTGACAAAGCTTGTGTTTTGGTAAAGGTGTGATTACTTGGAAGCCTTGGCTATCCTACTTTCAATCCACCACCTCACTTGATGATTTCTATGTGTAACCACTAAATTATGTTCAACCTTCAATTAGGTAACAAGGCTACGACACGTCCCCAAACATTACCATGTTCAGGATGCACGCACCTAGCTTGCTTACTTGGTAGATACATAGTTTAGTGAAGTGTTTTTTTTACCATTCATGACCCTCTGAATTGTCCTTGTAACAATATGTGTATTGGTGAATCTTACGAAGAGGTTAAAGGACGGTTATCCTCCTACCTCCATGCATGACATCTATGAAATCTATGACTTATATGATAGACTTAATGATATATTATATAATATACACGTAAATAGACTTATACATAACCAAACTTTTAACAATGATCATGTGGTTACTTGTCCTAACATTAGGTTATATTATCTTGGACTTAATCCTCTCGTTACTATTCTAATGGGCACTTAACCCATGAAATCACAACAACCCATACATGATATATAATGTCAAAAATGAGTGTTTAAGGCTAGATAATTACTTTCTTGAATACATACTTTTACATACTTTAATTCTGAATCCAAAACCTCCATTATTATCCCAATACTTACAAACCTACATTTCCTCATGTAGGATAACTTGGTGTTCCATGCTTCAAACTCTCCAACTCTTCACAGATTTACCAAAGGAAGCTTTGCAAAACCGTGAGTATACCCGAAAGCCCCTTTTTACGCTTTACACTTTTGGGTGCAATGTGTTTAACCTATCAAAATACATGCAAACACACGTATACTTTATGCAAACACATACAATCCATTATACATGCTTAAATAGATGATACATGATTTGTATACATTCTTATGTGATTCGCTTATCATTAACTTCGTACGAGCCTCCATTTAACATGTATAGCGCTATAGGAGTAACGCACCGCCCATAGTCTTGTGGTCATGTTAAGTCTTTAATTCTTGTCGTAATCAGATGGTTGACTTGTAAAATTGCATGCCTTGATACATTCATTTAGTTAACTATTTTTCCATGTGGATTCGTTTAAATCTTTTTCATACTTATGTGATATCAAACTTGTGTACTCGCCAATGCTTTGTGTGTTGAACTATACTTTTAACATGTTGCAAGTTAAGGATGTTGAATATGACGGAATCATAGTAGGGGTGACATAGAAACGCATCTAGAATGCTACGTGTTATGTTATAATTTTGTTAATTTTGTCGTATTTGAATTTATGTTGTATTTGACAATTCAATCAATGAAATAAAATGGGTTTGAATTTAATATTGTCACAAATAGTGTTATGATGTCTCGAGCAATCTTGTTTGTCTCACTCCAATGTTTCCAGCATCAGTTGGGGTGTGACAAATATCCGCCAAAAACGAGTCTTAGAAAAATCCGACCCATTTTGAAAAATTAGATCCTGAGCGTATTAAATATAAATGTGAAAATCTTTCTATTGATTGTCTATTTAATAAATGCAGAACGTTAATTATTCATGGTTTAAAAATATTAAATTTATAAATAATTTACGTTAGTTCCATTAGTTTCATGTATAATACAGTTAGTAGCTTTAATAAATTACAAAGAAAACCACTGCTAGTTATAAATATATTAGTTATATAGGTTAGGTGTTATCTAAAATAGATGTTGGAGGGGCTGTTTGACAAGCTGTGAAAGTTGTTAAAGGGAATATAAAAGGGAAAAAGGTGTGAGGCGGGTTTCGAACATGGGTACCTCCACACAACAAACATTCACATAACCAATTGAGCCACATTGTCTTTCTGTTTAAAACCCGACACAACTTTTATTTATACACAATTCTCCTTAAACCTGAATCTTTTTCATCTTCATTGCAGCATGACCCGGAACCATATGATATAACATGAAATAAATGAACTAGGCTATTTAAGCTAGTTATTTACTTAGTTAAACAAGTTAGGGATGAAAGTTGAGACAATTATGATCAAGTGATAAATATGAGGGGCTGAACTTAGAGATTTGACATGAAGTTTGGATTAAATAGGAAGTTCAGAATTTGGTGTGAGTAGTGTGTGTGTGTCGTGTATAGAGATGGAGAAAATGGAGAAATACTCTCAAAACAAGAATGCAAAATTAACTCCAAATCAAGGTTAAATTGAATGATAAACCTTGCATGAATGAAGATTTCTCACCATCTAGCTCTAAGAATCATACGGTAAGTTGTAATATTTGATTTGGTGATTTTGCAAGAAGTGGGTTTATTATTAGTCCATGAATTAGTATGAAATTAAGCATGAGTATGTGTTGGAATCACCAAATAGAACTTGTGTTATGAATGCTTTCAAGTAATTTGATGTTTGAAGGTGAAAACCACTAGAGGTGGTGAAGATGATGACATAGGTGTATCATCCATGTCCAATCCTTGTTTAATCTTTATGTGTCATGTTTAATAATGGATTCTTGTAGGTAGATTGAGTGTGATATGAAATTTTAATGTTTTGATTATATTTGATGAATGAAAGCAAGAAGTATGAAGATAGGCATGAAATACTTATACATTTTGCCTTAATTGTGGTACGCACACCAAGTGTTTGATGAAATGCCTAAGTGACAATTTTAGATGAAATTGTGTGCAAGTGATGGATGGATATGTGTAAAATGTAACAATGAGGAAATTAGTGATAGGTTAGCATGAGATTTGTATTTTGGATGAAATACTTGCGGGTATTAGTTTGATGAAACACTTTTGGTAAAAAATATGATTTAGGAGTTTGTTCTCCATACTTGAATGGTGTGGTGCATACCATATGTCGGGCTAGCTTCATAATGGTAATTTAGAAATGGATGTGTACTAAACATATAGCTTGTGGACTTATTAGTAAAGGATGATGTTGGGATTATGTTAAATTGCTAACTTGAATGTAGTTGACAATTGTAGTATCATGAGAGCATAAGTATGAATTGAATTGATTATCTTATGTATGATTAGTTAGTTGATCATATGTTTGCATGTGTCCAAAAACATGAGTATGAAATGTGTATGGTGTTAATACTATGGCCTACCATATTAAGATGGATACATGTTCATAAGTTGAATGTATGTAAGTAGGACAGTTGACTTTCTGGAAGTCAACAATGTATGAATAGCATGGTTAGGCTTTTAGAAACAATTGTAAGAGTGGAGAAGTCATGTGTTACGTACTAGATGATTTATGTGATGTGTATGATGATAATTGAGTTGCGTAAGTGTGGAACAAGGTAACTTTTAGTCTATGCCTTATGTATGTGGTATTTGGTTAATAAAATGTCAAGTAATGTGTGAATGGAAATAAACGAATGTTAGTATTAATGAACATGTGTTTCTAAACATAAGGCGATTGTGATAACATGAAAGGTTAGAAATCACATTAGCATGGATTGAAGCATGAAAGGCTAATGGGCCAAGAGGAGGCGAGGAAGCAAGGATGAATACGGATGCTTAAGGTAAGTGATTCTCGAGCTCACTTCTTGTTATTTAAATGAAGTTATATATGCTTGATTATTGGGAACCATATAAAGATAGGTATGTCATGGTAGTATCAAGGTAAGTATGATGGAAACTGATTATGTTTGAAAATATATGGAATAAGTAAACGGGTCACAAATACGAAAGTAATTAACCAATTTGAGAAAATTGGATGTTGGGAAATGAGAATTAGAATAGGAATGATTTGGAGGCTTGAGAAAATGTCAATTCATCTTTCGGGACCATCGGGTGCGCAAAAAGGGGTCGAAACGCTCAAAAGAATGAAATTCAAGTCGACAACGCCATGCCCTAGTTCTAGTTTTTCTTGGTTCTTAAGATCCCATTAAGCTTCCTAAAGGTACCCAAAGCCTACTATAGAGTTTTGTGGGGTATAAGTAAGGATGGAACCCGTGAGGGAGCTTGCACGAAGAGGGAGCATGTATGTTGGTGCGTGTAAATGTGGATTCATTATGTATGTGATTGATTTTCTTAGGAATGATTGTACTTGGATGTAACACATGTGTGAATGGACATAACTAGTACATAGGATGTTTATATATGGAAAATGGTTTGCCTAACAAAGTAATGTGCTTGAAAAAAATTAACTGAAATGTGATTTTTGTATATGTATATAAATAAGAATTGATAGTGAGTGTAAGTAGTACGAACTTATAGGTGTATAATGTGTATGGAAACGTAAGTATGTGCTTGGATATGTAAACGTGTATGCATGTGATATAATATAATAATGTAGATTAATAGAATGTGTTTATGTGATGTTGTGGGTTTTCAATATGTGTAAGGGTACACGATGCTAATCATGTTATCGTTGAGAATGGAATGAAAAGTGCGTGCATGATAACGTTAGGTCCAAGTGAGTTGATGCTGGGAAGTAGTTGGCGAGTTTGGAAGGATGATCGAACAAGATATCTAGCGTCGTTAGAATGCATTATGGTCTTTCGGATATATGTTTATATTATAAGTATGATGTCACCATTTACTAATGTCTGTTGTTTATGGTGAGCACATGTTATTAGGATCATCATTATCGTCATAAGAACAATTACATGTGAAAAGGAATGAATACATGTACAAAGGAACAAATACATGTACAAAGGAAGAAATTCATGTGCGGAATAAATACATGTCAAAGGAACAAATATTTACAACAAAGAAACAAATACATGTACCAAGGAACAAATACTTGTATAAAGGAACAAATACATGTACAAAGGAATGTAACACCCCAAAATTGTGGACGAGGATTGAGTTGAAGATCATGGATTGTACGGAGAAATGGTCATGTAGTTTGTATTCATAGATTATAAAGGTTACATTAACTAAGGATGAATGATGTACTTATTTTAAAGAAGACGTTTTAAACGATTTTCTAGTATGTTAGAACAATTAATTGTGTTAGAAAAGTAATGTGCTTGAAAGAAATTAAGTGAATGTGATTGTATGTGTGTATATAAATAAGAATGATAGTGAATGTAAGTAGTACAACTTATAGGTGTATACGTGTGTATGGGAGACATAAGTATGTGCTTGGATATGTAAACGTGTACGCATGTGATGAAATCTAATGAATGTGATTAATAGAATGTGAATATGTGATGTTGTGGGTTTTCAATATGTGTAAGGGTACACGTTGCTAATCATGTTATTGTTGAGAATGGAATGAAAAGTGCAGGTATGATAACATTTGGTCCAAGTGAGTTGATGCCGGGAAGTAGGGGGCGAGTTTGGAAGGATGATCGAACAAGATATCTAGCGTCGTTAGAATGCATTATGGTTTGTTATTTATATAAGTATGATGTCACCATTTACTAATGTGTTGGTTGTTTATGGTGACCGCAAGTTATTTGGATCATCATTATCATCATAAGAACAAATACAAGTACAAAGGAAGGAATATATGTGAAAAGGGATAAATACATGTACAAAGGAACAAATACATGTACAAAGGAAGACATACATGTGCAGGAACAAATACATGTACAAAGGAACAAATATTTACACAAAGGAACAAATACATGTACAAAGGAACAAATACTTGTATAAAGAAACAAATACATGTACAAAGGAATGTAACACCCCAAAATCATGGACGAGGATTGAGTTGAAGATCATGGATTGTATAGAGAAGTGATCATGTAGTTTGTATTCATAGGTTACAAAGGTTACATTAACCAAGGATGAATGATGTACTTATTTTTAAGAAGACGTTTTAAATGTTTTTCTAGTAAGATTAGAACAGTTATAAAGAAGAAGTTTTTGGTTCGCATTTCCGCTACGTACATTTTGTTTAAAACGGTTAGGGTCTTACACCGATCCTAAACCCCTTTATAAGATCCTAAACCCCTTTATACACAACGATACATCTTTCTTATGATCCCATTCGGTTCTCAATAATGGAGAAATGGGTACACACCTCTTAATTAGTCTTTAACGACCCTTAATTAGTATAATCAAACTTGAATTTAACCACCATTAAAACCCTTTAAGAAAATAAAAAAGAATTCATCCAGTTCATTGAAATTAGCTTGTAATATGAACACCAATAGAACCCTTAAAGCTTCTTACACTGATCCCGCAATCCATTTCCCTTTTCATCCATCAAAACTCACAAATTAATGTAATGAATGAAACAAGGGCTCATATCTTCTTTCGGTGATTTCTCCTCCAAAGCGTCAACCAAATCATGTAATTCCAAAGCCTATTCTTATTATTTTTCCGTGGTCTACAAAACCATGCTATCAATTTATGTGATTGAGGGCATTTACAATCTGAATTGAATTATTGGAAAAACTAAGGTTCTTAGATGTTTAGATTTGAGGGTTTTGATCTTAGACTTGGGTTTTGCTAAAATTGATCATATGTTGTTATATATCTTGTTAGGAGAGTCTGTAAACATTTTGGGGATTTTTAGTTATCATCTGGATTTTATATGAATTTTACATGGTTTATCTATGTATAAAATCAATTAAAAATACAAAATAAATTAATTTAAATATTTTAAATGCTTTTAACGATAGTTTCAGAATATATAAATGATCTTGAATTTTTAATTTTTTGTAATTATTGATAATTAAATTGTTTTATAAATTATGTTGTTAATAAAGTCTTGTATAAATTTAATTATTTTGAAGACAAACACTTGTTAAACATAAAACCAGGATTAAAATCCCATTAATGAATTTATATTATTTTAGAATAATTTAGGTGTTTATTGGGTAATTAGCATGTTAAATTTCTTAGTTTTGTAATTATCAACAAATTAATTAATTTAGAAATACAAATACTGATTTTAGATATTTTTTAAATACATATTCATATATTTTAAGCCCCAAATAGGAGAACCAATTTCATAGAATATTTGATTATTATCTATTTTATATATATTTAGTGTTTTGATATTTAATTTTTTAGGATAATTATATAATCGATATTTAAATCGTGCGGTTGCATTTTAGTGGAGCGAATCTTTATAGACAATGAGTAAATTCTATTCCTTTTTACATTAACATCCTGAGGTGTATCAAGGTATCACAAACTTTCTTGAATATTTTAATCATTAACCAAGCATGTAAAATTAGTGTGCATTACATGTATTAGTTGGTTGTTTTATTTGGTGGTTGTTATTTAGTTGTTATGTTGGTTATTGAATTCAAGAAGCAAGTATATTGTGGATCCACGGTTGACCTTTTTTCATGACTATGGGATGTTGGTATCGCCGCCTCATTTAGTCACACCCTTGTGAGTGTGGGACACAAGCATTTGGTTTGGTTTATTTTATTCATAAATTCATTGTATCATTCATCATATATGTTTATACGTGAATTTGCACGTTTATTTTACCTAACTTGGATTTACTCATCAGCTCATTGGAGTTGACCAAAAACCCTTTCTACAAATGATATAGGCTGTGAGAACTAATGGCGGATTGGATCAAGATCACATAGGTACCGTTGCGTTAGTAATTAATAAAGATAAATTTTATGTATTTATTTGGATAATTGATCTTATATGAAACGTGTGACATACTAAGAATCACTTGTTTTATTATGAAATTTTAATAGTGCCATAAGCTTTGGACAATTATCGTGCCCCTTACCATTCTGTTGCAGGTCGGGGTGTGACAGAATCATCATTTCAACCCTTATTTGCCTACCATTTTGATTATTCTTTGCTACTCCAGTGATTGGTAAGAAGCTTTTAAAAGATATCAACTAGATTTTCTAAGGTTGGAAGAATACTGGCTTTGCTTGAAAATTTTCCAGATTCTTAATTAAGTCTTTTTGAAGGTGAATAATTTGACAGGTATGTACGATCTCCCCCTGGTATTAGCATATGTTTGGATAGTGTAAATGCACCCTTACTAGTTGATGATGAGGTGGTTGTTTCCTCATCAGTAGTGTGTCTTTCTGTGATTGGATGGTGTGATAGTGACTAAACAATTTGGAATATGAGAACTCCTTTTGGAAGGAGGCTAGCTGTTAGGTTAACGCTGGGACAGCTAGACTTAGCATAAGACACGTTGGTTGCCATCTTCTTGAGATGGGAGACCTTAGCCTTAGCTTGTTTCATCAATTCCGTATGTCTAAGATTTTGGCATCATTCAATTTAATGAAATCATTTGCTCACCCACTCATGGTGGTTGAGTCACTAGTTTTGATAAACCGTGATGCCCTTTTATCTTGGTACTAGGGACTTCCAACAATTTTTTTTTACTTTTTGAGAAAGCAATTCCTCTTACCTATAAGGTGGTCTTACTTATGTTTCTACTGTTAGTCTATGATCTAGTGAGATTAATCAAAAGAGTAGAAACCACACATGCAATCACATCAGTAGGATATACCGCTGATAGATTTCACCTCTTCTTCATGTAGGATAAAAATTAACTCTGTAATATCTGAGCATTATCTTAAATGTAGTAGTGAGATTTGCTCATTTTGTGAGGTTTAGGAGTTCATCCATCATGAAGAGTCAGCTATTGTTATCAAGAGAATGAGCAGTTGTTTTGTCATTAGGTAGTAGTTTGATGAGAACATCAAGATGAGTTGTGAAGAAGTAACATCTATCTTTTGTGTGAGTGAATATATGAATCACTCTTTTTGGAGGTAGGTGTGCATATGAGATATGATGTAACATGACAACATGTTTTGTGAGGAGTTTTGCATTGGGATACCATAAGAAGGTGATATTCCTTGGATAGGCAGGAGCAGTAGGATAAGCTTTTTGAAAAATCGATTTGAAAGGATAGAGATTATACATGTATATCTAGAAGATACAATTGCTGAGTTGGGAATTAGTGGTTTTAAAATGTTTAAGGAAACTACCGGATACATAACCAGTCTTTTAACATACAACTAGTATGTTTCTAGAAGTTTTATTTTCTTTTTGTTAAAAACATCTCGTTTATGTCTAAAAGTTTAATTGTTTTACTATCTTCACAAAGGAAAACAAAAGAAGAAGTTTTTTTTTTGTTTTTAAACAACTCATTCTAGTTCTAATATTCCAAGTCTAGAGATCGGACTTGGAAATGTTAATGTTTCCAGTGGTTTTGTAAAAATATCTGAAAGTTCATTTGCAGAGGAAATTATGCTGTATTAAAATCAAACTTTTTTTATAACAATCCCTAACAAAATGATGTCTGATATCAATATGTTTGGTTCTTTAATGTTGGACATGATTTTTGATAATGTTTTGTGCAACTTCACTATCCATTTTGATAGGAATTTTAAGAGAAGTAATACTATAGTCCAGCAGTTGATTTTGCAACTAGGGATTTGCGATGTATAACTAGTTGCTGCAATGTACTGCCAAGAGATTAATGCATTGCCCAAGTCCTGACATCCTCTTGTGGTTGACTTCCCTGTTGTGAGACAACCTACAAAATCACTATCTGAAAAGCCAACTAGCTCTTGATTATCATCAGCTGGATACCAGATTCCTTTGGAGACCCTTTAAGATATATGAATATCCTTTTTAAAGCTGGTAAATGTGATTCTTTTGGAGATGCTTGATACCTTGCACCAAACACATGTTGCATACATAAGATGGTGCGGATGTGCTCATATGCACGCATGAGCACATACGTGCGTATAGGGTGTACCTCCATGAGCATGTGTACATCTGTGAGCATGAGCACATCTGTGAGCATAAGTATATCCGTGAGCATGAGCCTCATACTCATGAGTTGCCTATAAATACTAGGCTTATGCTCATGGACCATTCAAGTTTGTGAAATCCCATTTGAGAGGGATTCAAGTTGGAGAGATGTATTGATGCTCTATCCAGCTTGCCAATGATGTATACTCTTTCGCTATGGAATGGAAGCTTTTACTACGGTTATTCTACCGAAATTTCTACCAAATTAGTCTTATCCTATCCAAACTTGCGTCTAAACACAATGGAACTTTCAACTAGTATACTAATATCAGAATAAAAAACAATGAATAATCATGTCAATCTACACATTTAGTCAAAAACAAAAGTCAATCAATAAAAAACAATATGTCTAGTTCATCTAACCTAAGTAGCTACAAGGTTTTTAGCTGTTCATATTGTTCAAAAACATGTTCAAATCAATGATCAAACCAAAGGAAAACATGAATTCAATGTTAAAAGTACGAATAAACGAGCTTAAACTAAACCCTTAACACTCCTAACTTAATTCTTTCGATCCCAAGCCTTGAATCATGCTAGGACAGCTCCCAAAGTCGCCTCAAACTATTGTGGTTTCGTCAATTGCGAAGTGTCAAAAACCCTACGACTGAATAGGGTTTTAAACACAAAATATATGTTTTCCGAAACGCTTGCGAACCGTATGGCATCAGCCTTGAGGTCACAGCGTGTTTATAATCTTTTTCACCAACAAGGTCGTTGCGGACCATATAGCTCCCCCCATGCGGTCTGCAAGTGGTCCTGAACAACAATAATTTTCTTTTTTTTTCAATCTTCTCGACACGTTACTTCACGATCTCTCCAGCTCTTCTGATTTTCTTCAGTTACTCCGTCCAATTACAATATTTTCCACCATTTCCGACAAGTTCACAATTTACTCAAATCAGTATCAAGAACATGGGGAAATCACACATAGACTCATCAAAATGTAGGGATATATTATGTATAAAATCAAGCATATCAAATATCCTCATACTTAAACTTTTTCTTTTCCCTAAGATGAATTCCAAGCAACATGTCCAACTTAAACACTTAACAAGAACGAGAGCCTCAGACAAGGTAAAAAAACAGGCTACAAAATCATCAACAACAACGGTTTCACAAGACTTACATTGTTTAAAAGATTGACCAATCAAGAGGTTGCAAATTTAAAAAAAACATGGCCTACTTAATCAAGTTTCACGTACCTTCGAGCAATCAACTATGCAATGCCAGCACCCCTCACAATATATCATCATATATATATATATATATATATATATATAATAGAAAAAGTGTAACGTACAATAGGGCTTATCGTACGATCGTATTCGTCGTCAATTCACATGTTATGAAAAGGCGTGTATATGGATTTTGCAAAATCGCATGTTGATACACATGCAATGAAATTGCATGGGGTAAGCTATTTCGCATGGGAGGTGTGTAAATGATGAAATCGCATGGGAAAACACGAAATCGCACGTTGAAAAAGCCTGCATACGTAAGCCATTTGTATATTAACTGGCACACACACACACACATACATATATATATATATATATATATAGGAGAAGGATTCATTAGGAAGCACCCTTTATTGCGAGATACCCGATAACCAATATGAACACAACCAAAAATACCTAAAAAATAATAAAAAAACACACAATTTTTTAATATATATATTTCTAAAAATATTTCTATATTTCGTCACTAAAAAACAAAAAATCGAGTAACAATTATCCATGAATATGTGCATATGTATCATTTTTTTGACAAATTTCGTAATACATTAACAATATTAGACAATTGCACTTTCATTTACACTATCATCCATAATACACTACTTTTTACATTAACAATATTAGAAATGCACATGTGCATCTATATGTATGAACATGATATAACATTTTTGGTACAATACTTTGAATATACTTTCTCTTTTATCTATCATATCATCCATAATACACTACCATTACCTCCTACCATCCATAATACAATACCATTACCAATATTTCACTTTATTACGTGTACATCAACACCCTTTATACCATCCAAATAACATATTATATCATAAAGTGACAAATATAACCAAACCATCAACCAGTAGATATAAATAACCAAAAAACATAGGCCTACTTCATCATTCAAAATCACAAACTTTTTGTACCAACACACGTCATATCATGGTTATACATAGTGATGCACATGGGCATTTTTAATATTTGTAATGTAAATAGTAAGGTATTGTGGATGGTAGTGTAAATGAAAGTGCATTTGTTTACTACTGGTAATGTATTACTGAATTTGTCCAAGAAACGATACATATGCACATGTGCATAGATAATTGTTACTCAGTTTTTTTTGGTAATGAAATATAGAGATTTTTAAAAAAAAATATTAAATATTTTTTGTGTGTTTTGTAGATATTTTACGTATTTTTTGTGTTCACATTGGTTCTTGCGGTTCTCACAATAAAATTGGTTCTCGCATGAACCCTACCCTATATTATATATATATATATATATATATATATATATAAATCCGGATGAATCTCTCAAAACCAAATTGTGAAGCAAAAACATCATATGTTTGTATGTCAATCAAATCTCCACCTAATTGCTTAGAACTCAACACTAATCAACATGGCTTTAAAGGATAGGACTGGGTTAAAGGTAGGTTGTCTTATTAGGAAAATTGGCTAAAATGAAAAATATTGATAAACCGGATAAATAGTAGACAAACATGAACACTTTGGTCAATTGACCCACAACTTTTATTCTATTTTTTTTTCTTTTTCTATATTTTCTTTTTTTTCTGATCAATTAATTAATTTATTTACAATACACAAATACATATAATAACAATACTAACACACGATTCAGACATCAAGAACAAAAATGAGTAACAAACGTAAGGTTTCAAGCTCAAAGTAGTTTCTAAAGGGAAGTAGTGAAATGGGTTAAATCATAAAAAAATAGGTAATGCAAACGCCTTTATCATATTTTTGTCAAATCATAGCCTAATGCCTCTATCATATCTGTGCTAAATCCTGAATATATATAATACAGACCATGATAATCAAAACAAAATAAAGGGAAAAGTAAAAAAGTGATAAGTAACCCAAAAACTAGCTTGAACGATCTATGGTTGCTCCTGCTGTTGATCCCGTGATTGCGTGATGTAGAAATGACCCATGATACTCTACAACATCCCTCTAATCTGCACCTGCTCTTCTCTAAGTAACCTAACACTCTACTCAATCCTATCCATGCGCTCCCTCTGCGCAATATGATCCCTGTGTACCACAACCGATATAATGGCTCTGGGCGCCCAAGAAGGTCCAGCTGACATGTCACGCGTCCGCAGTCATTCCAGGCATGGCTGACGTACCCCTGTCACTGGGGCATCCTCTAGTGCCACCCCCTCGGGCATAGAGGCTGGTTATATCTCACGAGGCTCCCTAAACCTAGGTGGGTCATTTGACATAACTAGTAACGCCTGCCTCATATCTCTAAGCTTATAATACTGATATACGAGCTCGTCCTCAAATACCATGTTGGGTAATCTTGAAATACCTTCAAACTCTTGGCCAAAACACTAACATATGGCCTCATAGTGACTTGAGAATCGGTCCCTCGCTTGCGTGGTCAGTGGAATGAGCTGAGTAAGGACATGGCCAAATTGGCCTCTCGAAACTGAATCATGTAATATAAAGCAAATAGATCATAACACGTCACACCCAAACCAATAACAGAAACATCGGAGTGAGATGAACGAGATTGCTCGAGACTTCATAACGCTAATAAGTGACAAGTATTTAAATAACAAAATTTCATTTTATTGATAATATCAAGTACACTGTTTGAAAATGAAATTACAATACGTTTGCATCAAAATAAGATACAACAAGTATTAAAGTTTAAGGTATGTTTCTAGGCATCCTACTAGGTTCCGTGCATCATCATCGTCAAAATCCTGCAAATACGTTTTAAAGTATAGTTCAATACAAAAGTATTGGCGAGCATACAAGTTCGAGTACTAGCATATATGTAAAGAAGGGTTGAACAATCCACATGAAAAAACAGTTAACTAGATTAACGTACCAAGGCATGCAATTATACAAGTCAACCCAAAGTTTACCGCAAGCGTAATCTTATCGTCACAACGATAAGACCGTAATGAACGAATGACTTAACATGACCTCAAGAATACGGACGTTGCGTTACTCCTATAGCGCTATACATGTTAAGGGAAGTCTTTAAACAAAATTAATGACAAGTAAATCACATAAGAATGTTCCAAGAATACAAATCAAGTATCACGTATTTAAGCATGTGTGATTGGATTCTTTGTGTTTGCATAAAGTATAAGTGATTGCGTGTGTTTAATAGTATAACGTATTGCACTCAAAAGTGGAAAAGAAAAAGGGGTCATGTATACTCACAATTTTGCAAAGTTTTCCGAATAGTCGTGAGTGACGAGTTATTTGAGAATGGGGAATCGAGGGTATAAGGTTATTCGAGGTTTATGGAGTGGTTAAATTCGGAATCTAGAAATTAAGTACAAAAAGTACATACACGCAAAGTAATTATCTAGTCTTGAAAACACTCATTTTTGACACTATATATCCCGTGTGGGTTGTTGTGATTTCATGGGTTAAGTGCCCATTAGAATCTTAACGAGAGGTTCAAGTCTTAGATAATATAACCTATTATCATGACAAGTAACCATGTCTATTATCATCAAGGATTTGGTTTTTTATATATTTTATATATATATTATAGTTTATATAATAATTCTAAGCTAAGTCCATCAAGAGTATCATAGATTATCAAGTAAGTCAAGCATGGAGGATTAACCTCATTGTATGATTCACCAATGCACAAATCATCACAATGATGATTCATTTGGTCATGAATGAAAAGGAAATGTACAACTTCTTACTATATCAAGTAGCCAAGTAAGCTTTAACCCAGGTGAGTCATTCCTGACATGGAAAGAGTTAACAAAGTATCGGAGGCTAGACGAGGTTAAGTTACTTTAAGTCTAGAAAACTACTTGAGATAGTAAGGTAAAAACATCAAGTGAGGTGGTGGAATGAAGTTAGAATAGCCAAAGCTTCCGAGTATTCACACCTATACCAAAACACAAGTCTTGCCATCAACTTCATGGCAAGCTCGGAATGTTTCATCACTTGTGGGTTGCATAAACCCTTGCAAAAAAAAAAAGTTTAGAGGTGTTTATACCTCTTAAACCCATAGGGATCTATTCCTAAAAAGTCTCTCAACCTTAGATAAGCTCAAGAACATGTAGGCACAAGTATAAACAAGTTTTCATCAATAAAGGCAAGATACAAAAGTATAAATGAAAGGAGAATTTTAATCCTACTTTGGACCTCAAATGTGGTGAGGTTTCACCTTAGTTTGGCAAGGCAAGCTTGTGAAAACCTTCCTAGAGGTTATCCAAGTAGAAAGAAAGAAGAAAACATAAGAAAATAAGAAGAAAAGTGAGTTAAAACTTACTTAGAACACTTGAAATTTTCTGCCCACTTTTGGAGTGTTCTTGGAGAATTTGGAGAATTAGAGAGTGTTTTGAGGGAGTGTAAAGTGTTTAGATGGTGTGGAAAGGACCTATTTATAGTGGGGGAATTAGGGTTTAGGTAATTAATGAAGTTGGTGGTGGTTGGGAGTTGGAAAAAGGGAATGGAGCCAAAATTTGCGTATTTTAAAAGATTCTACCAGACTTGGTCATTTTACACGGCCGTGCGGATCATGTGCACGGTCGTGCGGATCGCGGATCGCGGGGTGGTGCACATCAGGTGCGCGGTCATGCGGATCGCAGTGTGCATGGCCGTGCGTCTTAGTTGCATGGTCGTGCACTACCTACAGAATCTACTAAACTTTCCAGAATTTGTAGTTTGACCCCTAGAGTTTGATAATTCCATTATTTTATGCTAGAAACTCATATTTAGGCATGTTTTTAGGTATTCCAAGTGTATCAATGTAATGTATGTGTATAAAGCACGTATAATTGATAATTTCAAGGATTTCAAGTGCCGTTTTTTTGCGTATAAACACGTATTCGAGATTGTAGCGTATAACACAAGTATGTAACATCTATAAGTATAAAAATAAATTCATTAAGAATTAACGACTCAAATTGTGATAACGGAGATGGAGTACAATTGTAAGGTTTCTAAAAATAGAATATGAATACGAACTTTCTAAAATAGGAATACGAAATACGAGGCGTTACATAATACGTCACCTTCTCGATTCCCATGTATCGAGCAAGGGTGGTGCATGTTAGAATCCGATGTACAAACTGAATAACCCGATCCCAAATCTGTGATGCTGGAATACCGAAGAAATATGCGCCATCCCCTATAGTAGGCTGACGTGGTTCAAGCGTGGGTATAATTTTTAGTATTTTTAAGCCCTTTTGCTCGTTTATCAAGCTTTAAATTTATAAAACACAATATAACACAGTCACTCTCTACAACACGCTAGGGCAAGTGCACCTATCGTTGGCATAGTATAGCGATGGTAAGATATCGGGGTTGTCCAAGGACACAAGAGCTTTTAATACCGGAATATCGCCAACATCTAATCTAACCAATTTTTTGGAAAAAAATGTTTAGTGATGAAAAATAAAGAAAGAAACTAAAATAATAAAAAGAAATAATAGACAAGATAGAATCACTTGGTTCCGACTCTTCTTTTACGTATCCTTTGATGATTTCCGCACTTTGGATTTTTTAGAGATTATCTTAGTTATAGTGGTATGTCCCTCTTTTGGAGGCAAAGCTACCCTCGACCATATTGGTTTGAGTCAGCAGGGATACAGTCCCGCAAGGCCGGAATATTGTAAGATAATTAAGTAAGTTACTAATGCAAATGTGGCATGTCCCTTTTTTGGAGGTAACGCTACCCTCGACCACATTGGTTTGAATCAGCATGGATACAGTCCCGCAAGGCTGGTTTAAAGTTTTAATAGTAATTTATTTATAAGGGATTTAAGCCGTTCTTACTTTCCTCGATTTGATGCTATCTGCCTCAAGAGAAGTCCTAATAAGCTTGAATCAAGTACTCGTAGGATCTATACACTTAACGAGGCAAGAAATTTAACGTTGTAGGATCTTCTTATCCAATAAGCACAGGACCTAATATGATTAACTAGTTATAACATGTGCGGAATCCATTTTATAACAAGCGACAATATCAAGAATAATGTTTAAAGTTTACTATTTCATTAATGTGGTAAACGTGTACAATCTTGAAACAAACTGTGAAGGGCTTCGCCGTACACTCAGCAAAACTATTACAGACTCAAGACCACAACTCTCCTATTTATAGACTAGGCCAAATCGCACGAGTTGAGTGTTCATTTTGCACGAGGTGGCCTCACTTCGTATGAAGTGACTGACTTGGTACAAAGTGATTAACCACTTCATGCGAAGTGCACAATACATATATCAAAAACATGAAACCTAACATCGAAGCGCTATTACAATGACTCAACATGACCCTAAGATGTAGGCTATAGACATTCTGCATCAACAAACTCCCCCTTGGATATTGCCGTAGCCTTGCTCAGTCTTCAAAATCTTTAAAAACTTTATAACATTAACATTTATCTTCCGAAAAAGTTCTTTCGAGGCTTCCGACGTTCTTCACTAGGAATTGGCGTATGATCAGTCGAAGGTGCCCATTTCATAAATTGAAATTTTCTAAGAGCAGCTTTCTATGTAACAACATCAATTCTTTCTTCTTTTTGTATCTGCTTCATAAACTCTTACGTTCCAGCTCTCTCCATTTTGATTTCCACATTTTCCTTGA
This sequence comes from Scalesia atractyloides, assembly GCA_947069175.1. Taxonomy (NCBI): domain Eukaryota; kingdom Viridiplantae; phylum Streptophyta; class Magnoliopsida; order Asterales; family Asteraceae; genus Scalesia; species Scalesia atractyloides. The sequence goes on along the minus strand of CAMTDV010000013.1, from coordinate 50,135,510 downwards.
ATTTTTATGATGTGCATAGCAAATGTTAGTTACACCTTGGTATTGCATCGCTTGAGTCTTTTCTCGTGTCTCGTAGCAAATCTTGTTAAAGAATACACTCCACATCTTTCTCTAGACAATATACTAGTCACATCGGGGCTAGTATTCGTATCATCCTTCATAAATCTTCATTCTTCAAAATAATAACTGCTTCACCCATTTCTACATCATATTGCCACCATTGAAGAACTCATAGAAATCCTACTCAATTTTCTTCAAAGGCATGTTCTTCATGGCGCATGGTCGTTTGACAATCAACGTAATGTCTTTTTCTTTCTTCACTAGTTCAATCTTGATTTTCTTTTTTGCTATATGTAGTTTCCAGTAGTTAAAACCATGAGCAGCTTCATACTTTATCAGCTTCCATAACCTTTGATCGTGGAATTTCATCTCGTAATTGATTTTCTTGTTTGTACCAACTCTTCCACATCCCACCAAGGTAACGTTTGAATATCATAGAGAAATCTAAGGTATTGCACTTCGAACTCCCTCTTGATAGCATAAATATTCAACTCTTAAATCCAACTCTAACTAAGAATATTACCCAATGATTTATCCTGATCTCGTGTAAAGAAAGCCAATGGTCTTCTGAATTTACATTCTTTAGGCAGCTCTTTGAACCAGACTTCTTTGCTTATGTAATTTCTTCTTTCGATAATCATTTAGGAACATTTCTTTCATTCAAAGTCTCCTCAACCTTATGCTTCAACAAATCATCAAAATCTTTAGCAACAACTCCTGAAAGGTTGGGAAGTCATCCATATTCTCTCCAGAATATTAACTGTCTCATCATCGGAATCATCCTCCATGACAACCTCATTGTAACTATCAGCATCCGCAACATATTTGTACAACTAATCTTTTGGCTCAGATGCACTGATGCTATTCAACTCCTCCTCGAAATCAAAATCAAATGAACTCTTGTCAACACCCAACATTTCAACAATTTCCTCCTTGGTGTAACTGTAAACAAATTCATCTTCTTCGACACCACGTTCCAAGTAGAAAATTCTGGCCTTTGGCAAATCAGGTTGGATTCCTGATTGCTCTGCATCGTTTACTGGATCCTTTTGCTCCCCTGTCTTTGTGAATCAACTTCTTGATTAACTTTGTCATTCAGATAAGCATCATAGTTGAACGACTTAGTGATCTTCGCATCTAGAAAAATCACACTCATACCCCCTTGATTATCATCATTGTCATCACCCAACATTTCTGTAATTTCCTCCTTGGTGTAATTGTGAACAAATTCACCTTTTTCGACACAATGTTCCAAGTAGAAAACTCTGGGCTTTGGCAAATCAGGAACAACTGATATAGGTCCAGCTGTGAGGATTCCTAATTGCTCTCCATTATTTATCGGATCCTTTCTCGTCATCATTTTTCTTATCATTTCCATTTACATCTTCATCATCATCCTCATCATAGCCATCAACCTCCTCATCGATCTCAGCATCCAACTTTTTCTTCTCCAAGTATTTTTGCTATCCTGAAACTCTAGAAACATCAACAGATTCTCCAACTAGCACATAGTTAGCTAACGGTTCATCTTCAATTTCTGGCTCAGTGGGAATAATCACAGGAATTTCATCTATTTTTCTCTTTCCTTTACCCATGGCTACAACTTCAACTTCAGCTTTCTTTGCTCGTCCAACGGCTTTAGCCTTTGCCTCTTCAATTTCTAACAGATCAAATTCTGCGTCAAAGTCAATACCCAGCTTCTTTGCTAATACTTTCTGAAATAGATCAAATTTTTTTATCATTCCTCAATCTCTCAATTTCATACTCTTCAAACCAATCTTCTTAATCTTTCATTCTCGAAAAGAAAACTTGCTAACACAACTTCTAAGTTCTTTCTTTCATCTTCAAGATACTTGATTCTGCTTTCTAATTCTGCAATTTTTGTGTCATTGAAGAAATCTCCATCTAATCCTCCTTCAAACTGAGTATAAGGAATTTCACCAAAATCATATGTTGGCAAAGATTAACGTTTTTGAGCAAATTGTGGAGTTCTTTGTTGTACTGGAGGTGATGGCTGCTTTGGTGTTGAAGATGCTTGACATGGTGTAACATGTTGTGGTGATGTAGGTGGTTGTTGTGGTGGTGACAGTGGTTGTATAGATTCGACATTTACAGTAGTAGCTTCCACCTTTGGTGTCTTCCTGGCCCTTTTATCCTTTTGACGAGCTTTCTTTGCCGCAGGAGACCCTGTTGTCTTCTTGTGAATATCTGAAGTCTTGCTTCTAACACGTTTAGCTTTCTTTGTTGGCCTTTCAGATGTTTCCTCTGGATCACTGGGAACATATGTTTCATCATCATCTCCATCCTCCTTACGTTTACGTTGTTGCTTTCGCAATTCAGCTCTTTCTTTTTTTTGCTGCTTTCTCCAGGTCAACACTATCATCTGAACTCTCTTCATTATCACCTTCAAATGCTTCTTTCTCTATCTTAGCAGTTAGATTACACACATTCACTTCGCCTCTTTCATTGTCAGAAGTTAGAAAACACTTCATCATGTACATTTACGTTCTCATCAACAGCCTTATTCACTTGTACTTCTTCTTCTTCTTCAGATTGTTCATTAATGAGCAAAGTTTGTGCAGTGCACGCTTTCTTGCTTGAGTAGGCTTCTTCTTAGGAGTTGAAAGTTTCTTTTTCTTCTCCTCTTTCTCAAACCAACTACTCCTCCTTGGAACAAAACCATCTAATCGTTCCTCTTCATCATTCTTTGAGTTGCTCGTATCTTTCCTCCAGTTGCCCTTTGAAGGTGCAACATAAGTTCTCTCTTTAATGGCTCCAAAAAGTATCTTTGCAATAGGCTCAGAGTCTTGCTTCAAATATAGATTCAATCTAATCAAAGTCTCTTTATCCATATGAACTAACTTCAATTCATCGTCTTCTTCTTTCGCCAAGTTCTGAAACAGATCGTCTAGCATCATTTGAATAAATCTCAGATACTGCCAAAACTTTTCTTTTGATATATTCGCCACCATTTGATCAAAAATAACTTTTCATGAAGTTGTAAGGTAAGTTTAAGCTCAAAGCAGCAATCATACACATTAGGTAGTCTAGTATAACGTCAAAACCTCCCTTCCTGTGACTTAGTGCATGTATAACAGAGTGAGCAAAGAATTTGTATGGCTTCCCTAAACTTGCGTTGCTGAAATTTGCTGCATTGACGTAACCTTTATAATCCATCCTGAAGAAACAACCCTTTACCATTCGTTAAGGGTATCCAGTAGGATCAACATATTTATCCATGAAGTCTAACACCCTCCGAATTAGCTCTTCTGTAATCTTGACCTCGAACTCTTCATTTCCGATCTTTACCACTGAATATATCGCTTTTTGTTCAAGAACAAACCTTGCAGCATTCCAAAAACGTTCGATATGTGACTTATACACTTTGTGTTGATGTGTCAACGCCTTCTTGATTGGTAAGCGATCTATAAAATCTAAAACACAACAAATATTATGGATTGTCTTATTTTCCTACGACACAAAAAATTTCAACACTTAGAAAAATTTGATGAAAATTAAAATCAAACTTTTATGCGAAGTGGTTTGGTGCGAAGTGGTAATTTCCACTTTGTACAAAGTGGTGTAATAATGAACTTTTGACCTAAAATACAAGTCCACTTCATGTGAAGCTGTTATCAATTTTTAGCACTTTCATTTCGTGCGAAGTGAATAACTCACTTGGTACGAAGTGACTTCCACATCGTGCCAACACTGATGATAGCAAAATTCACATTTTGATTGATTTTAATGATACTGATGATTCTATTTGATACTAACAATGCCGATTTACAAATATATGTGTTCAATTTTGATTTTGGTCGTGTGCTAATCAACCTCCCCAATGTCAATTTTGGCAGCACTTCCTCTTAAATCGCTTAAAAAACTCAAATCGTACTAAGGGTCTCTCAGATCGCTCTAACTGGTTAATGATCACTTCGTGCAGTCTATATTCTTTAAATAGTTAGGTTTCTTACTTCGTACAAAGTGATTCACTTCGTGTGGAGTGATCAACTTCGTGTGGAGTGGATACCAATTCATGCGAAGTGACACGCAACTTTTCAAAATTGTAACTTTTTCGAACATTTTATCAGTTTTAACAACCCACTCCATTGACCAAGTCTAAGTTAATGACCCTAGTTAACTGATTTGTCTACCAAGTTCAAGTTAATGACCTTGGTTGAACACTTTAATGAAAAATTGATGTTTTAAGGCAATTTTAAGTTTCAAATTAATGAACTTTTGAGTTTTTCAAAATATTTTCTCATTTTAGATAAGGTCCAGAACCCGTTGTCCTCTAGATTTTCTTCAGTAACCACATCTTTGCACTTTGAAGATCCGCTTTCCATCATCGGTAGTTGAAACTAAGATAGAAATAAAATATTTTTAAATTTTCCAAATTTTATGCTAAAACACACTAAAAATATTTTTGTGTTTTTCTAAAATGAAATGCAATAACTATGTACAAACATATTTATAGACATATTTTTGTGAGTTTGTGTTAGAGGATCATATCAGTTTTGAGACAAATCACTAGTACCGTTGATCTTGAATAATTTATGTTTTAAACAAATTCACTTACATTGTCAGTATATTGATCCATTTAAACCTCTACACATTTCGCAATTGCTTTGAGATGCGTTAATTAGATGTATTAAAACTTGACTTAATAGTGTTTCCCACCTCAGAATATATTTCCCTGGATTTCATCTTAAAGGTGAATATATCTAACTGATATCTGTATCTGGGTTACGCGAGACCTAAGAGCTCAGGTTAGTACCAGCATACAGACAAAGAGATGAAGGCTCGACTTAAAAGTGGTGTTCCAATTAGGAATCTTTTGATACTTTCAATATGCTACAGTTTTCGAGTTTAAAAGCAAAAGTATTCTACAAGTTCTAGGCCATTAGTGACATAAAATCAGACGAACATGTATAATACACCAGATATCAATTATCTATAAAGACCTAGTATCTCAGAATCCAGCAATCTCTCAAACGAAATTTCGGTGTACTAAGACCATATATCCGAGAGATGTTAAACCACTAATTAAGAAGTTTTTCTTTATGTTTATATCTCAGAAACAATTTACTGAATGTGCGAAGCCTACTAGCAAATCATCAGTGAGACTTGTTTAAACATTTTTACATTACAATTCTTTAGCATACTGTGATTGTCCACTGATATACTATTATTTCCTCTTTTTACATGAAAACTCTTTTTGCCATTTTCATGTTTTTGTACATTTCCAAATTTTTATATGTTTTTGTATTTTTCATAACATTTCTCCCCCGAAAAACAAAAACATATATTTTTGGATTTTTGTTTTTAAAGAAAGAAATTCTAAAAAACTATAAACTATGAGAAACCAATGAGGATCACGTCAAATCGTCATCCGCCTCGAATTCAACCTCCTCTAAAATCCCCCCTGATGTCAGATTTTTCAACCCATTAAGTTTCAAAAGGTATCTGAATGTGCTCTATCAAAAGCTTTGGTGTAAAAATATGCCTTCTGTTCATAAGTGTGAATCTTTTCAATTCTAACCAACTTTTTCTCGTGGCAATCACGGATAAAGTGGTGTCGAATTTCAATATGTGTAGTTTTAGAGTGTTGAACCGAGTTTTTAGTTATATTTATGATAGCCTCGTTATCTACATATATAGGTGTACTAAGAAACTACAATCCATAGTCTCTCATCTGTTGTTGTATCCACAAGATCTGGGAACAACAACTTGAAGCTAAAACGTATTCTGCTTTGCAAGTAGAGAGCGAGACTGTGGTTTGCTTCTTGCATTGCCACGTTACTAATCGTGTGCCAAAGAACTAGCGACCGGTAGTTGTAGATTTAGCATTTAAACGCCAGCATCTGAAATCAGAATATCTAATGAGGTTGAAATCATCGTTCCGCGGATACCACAAGCCGGTGCTTGGGCAACCCTTCAAATGTCGAAGAATCCACTTGATGATCAGCATATGAGACACTCGTGGACTTGATTGATATCGGGCAGAGAGGCATGTCGGATACATGATTTCTAGCCTAGATGCTGTGAGGTACATTAAAGATCCAATCATTGATCGATATAAGTTCTCATCAATCTTCACTCCTTTTCCATCTGGTTCGATGTCATGATTTAGTGCCAATGGGGTAGACAATGGTGATGTTCCTGACATATCAAATTTCTCCAATACATCGTGTATATACTTCGTCTGATAGAAGAAGATTCCATCAGGATACTGATCGACCTGAAGTCCTAGAAAGAATTTCATCTCTCCCGTTGAACTCATTTCAAATTTCTTTTGCATGACTTTCTCGAAGTCTTTACAAAGCTCATCATTTGTCGAAACAAAGCTTATGTCATCCACATAGATTTGTATGATAATCAGATGTCCATCCGTTTGCCGTGTAAAGAGGGTACTATCTACTGTTCCTCTGGTGAAATCGTCCTCTAGAAGATGTTGAGAAAGCGTCTTGTACCAGGCTCCCGCATCTGGTGTAAATCGTATAACGCCTTATCCAGTAGGTAAACCTTTTCTTTGTGTATCGGATCAAAAAACCCCGATGGCTGTCCAACGTACACCTCCTCTTTCACCTTTCCGTATAGGAACGCGGACTTCACATCCAATTGGTACACCTTGAAACCTTTCCATGATGCAAATGCAAGGAAATGTGGATAGCTTCTAATCGTGCGATGGAGCATAGACCGCCTCTGTGTATTCAATACCCTCTTGCTGGTAAAAACCTTGGACTACGAGTCGAGCTTTATTGCATACAACCACTACTCTGTCATCTTGTTTGCACTTGAAGATCCACTTTGTACTAATTCACTTGTGGTTATCCTGTAGGTCGACAATCTTCCAGACTCCAAGTTTTTCAAACTGTTGCAGCTCTTCCTACATAGCATTTACCCAACTTTGATCTTTAAGCACTTCTTTATGTGATTTAGGCTCAACCTGTGAAATATAGAAAACTATATGAGCATGATTCTTTAATAGGTGCAACTTTAGTATAAAAACAACTTAGATACTTATTGATCTGATTTCTCGTTTTTACTCCAGCCAACAACTCTCCAATTATGTTCTCCGATGGGAGGTATGACAACGTCCTCGGCATAACCTCATTAGAGACACTCACTTCATTCTTCAGATTTGTAATATTCTGTTCAGTAACCTGATTACTCGTTGATGCTCCATTCTGATTGCTTGGACCCATACATTGATTATATAAATTTGTGATCTGCTTGGAACCTTCATCGGAACTGGATCCTCCATTATCATAAGTTGGCTCACCATCAGAATTAGAATCGTTTGATTGATCAAAAGTGGGTGCAGTGTTGTTCATATCTCGTTTGACTATGGGTTCTTGTTGTGTGTTGCTCGGACTCGCTTTAGAATCGTTTGTGCCAACATGTGATTGTGAAATCACCATTGGTCTAGGAACTTGTTCTTGAGCAGACGATTGTTGTTACTGATATAGCAATACAAGTTCCTCTTCGGTAGGTTCGACAATTCAAAGGAATCCTACAAACTCTCTTAGTTAAACAACCAAGGATTATAGGATCGTATTTAATCAATTAACTGATTTCATTCAATGTTTAACAGTTACAAATGACCAGGAAATCTGACAAAGCTTCCCCATCTTAGTCGTAAAAATTCTACACATTAACACCTCACACTAGCTATATATATAGACATGTTACCTTTGTGCGATGGTTGTTTATCTTCGCACAAAGGTAATTTACCTTCGTGCGAAGGTAGACTTTACCTTCGTGCGAAGGTAGACTTTATCTTTGTGCGAAGTTAAATACAAACAATGTAAATCTAACATTTTTGCCCTATTACAAAATACAGACACAACCCTAAGACGTAGGTAATAGACATTATGCACCAACAAACTCCCCTTGGATGTTGCCGTAGTCTTGGCCAGTCTTCAAAATCTTCCAATATTTGACTTTAACGCCCAAAGAAATTGTTGTGCGACTTCCTACACTCTTCAGATGATATTGGCATTTGATCAGTCATAGGAGCCCACTTCATAAACTGAAATCTTCTTAAACGAGCTTCTTTAGAGTTTTCTTCAATGTTCTCCAATCTTCGTACCTCTTTCATAAACTCCTCCTTTTTCTAACTCTCTCTATGTTGATTCCCACATTTTTCCTGAATACCGTACGCATAGCAAACATTAATCACGCCTTGGTATTGCATCGCTTTTGTTTTCTCCTTCACATCATAACAGATCTTGTTGCAGAACAAGCATTTGATATGATCTTTTGAACAATTAACTAGCCATATCGGGTCTAGTATACAAATAGTTCTCCACAATCCCCATATCCTCTTTCGTTCGATCATCTCTGGATTCAAATCTTTAGTAATATCCTAGGTGTCATCAGCTTTCAAAACAATCACAGCTCACTTATTTCAGAATCCACTTACCACCACTGGAAGTATTCATGGAAATTCTATTCGATCTTCATCAACGACACATGTTTTTCATTAGACGTGTCCATTTCATCACAAGCGTGACATCTTTCTCTTTAGTATCTTTATTAATCTTTATCTTTTTCTTCGGAATCAATGGTTTCCACTTGTTAAAACCATGAGCTGCTTCGTGTTTGATTAACTTCCGTAATCTTTGATCAAGAAACTTCATTTGGAAGTTAATACTCTTCGTTTGTACAAGCTCTTTGATATCCAAGTATGGCAGTGTCTTCAAAGCATTCAAGTACCTGATGTATTGAACACCGTATTCCCTTTTGATCGCATAGACATCCAACTTAGGAATCCATCCCCAGCTCAAAATATCACCCAAAGATTTATCTTTGTCGCGTGTGAAGAATGCTAACGGTCGCCAGAACTTCCTTTCTTTTGGTAGCTCTTTAAACCACATCTTTTTAGCCTCAACATTCTTCTTTGGATAGACGTTTTGGAATACTTCCCTCTGCAACTGTCTTTTCAATCCTTCTTTTTAACAAATCATCGTTTGCTTTACTAAATAACTCTTCAAAAGTTGGAAAGTTATCAGTTCCTTCACCAGAATACTTGATCGCTTCATAATCACCCGATGCATCTTCAATAATCACTCTATCATATGTATTAGCAGCTACTGTATGCTTGTAAACATAATCCTGGCTCGAATGCACTGACGATATTCAGTTCCTATTCAAAGTCAAATTCGAACGACTCTTCATCAACTCCAAGCATAATATCAATCTCTTTTTTTGTATAATTGTGCACGAACTCGCCTTCCTCAAAATTATGTTCCAGATACAAAATTCGGGGCTTATAACAATCAGGAACAACTGTAAATGGAGTAGCTGTGAGGACTCATGAATGTTCTTCGTCGTGAGTTTGCTAATTCTACTCCCCTGGCGTTGTGTATTATCTTCTTGGTTAACAGAATCATTCAGATAAGCATCGTAATCAAAAAATTCATTAATCTTTGCGGTTTCAACTACCGACACTTCAGTACCTCCCTGAGTATTATCGTCATCATCACAATTATCATCGTCATCTTTTTTACCATCATCTTTATCATCTTTATCTTTGTCATCATCCTCCTCGTCATCATCAAATTCATCTAACTCTGCATCTATCTCAACATAAAGTCTCCTTCGTTCTGTAATCTTTTCAGTCATAGGATTTTCAGAAACATCCACCAGTCCTCCAACAAGTACAAAATTAACCGGTTTAGCATCAACATCTATGTCAACTTCTTCCTCATTCTCAATACTAGCAGTAGTAATTTCTGGCACAGACTCAGCTTCTTATGTAGATTGTTCTATTACAGGAACCTCATCAATTTTTCTTTCCCCTTTCCTAATGCTTTAGCATCTTCCTCTACCTTTTTAGACCGTTCAGCTGCTTTTTGTCTTGCTTCTTCAATTTCTAAACTATCAAATTCAGCATCAAAGTCTATCCCCAACATGCTAGTAATTACTTTCTGAAATACATCAAATTTTCGATTACTCCGAGCACGTTCATTCTCAAAATCATTTATCACCCGTCTCAACCTGTCATTATCAATCACCAGGCTTTGGATCATAACTTCCATATATTCTTGATTTTTCAAGAACTTTCACTCTGTCTTCCGAATACTTCATTATTATCTTCCAAGGCTTTGATTTTGCTTTCCAGCTTTGCTATTTTGGAGTCATTGAACATATCTGCATCGTAATTTTCATCAAGCCCTTCTGTAAATAGAATATCCCCAAAATCTAGGAAATCTATCTGACATTGATTGTCTCGGAGCTGATTTAGGTGTTGGTTGCTTGGGTGTTGTTTGAGTTTGTGGAGATGTTTGATGTTGTGGAGATAGTGGTTGGGTGGAGTTTGATTTGAGGGTGTGATATGTTGTGGTGATGGCTGTGGTGGTGGCGATGGTGGTTGTTGTGGTGAAGAAATGTGAATAAGTGAGGTATTGGTTGTTCAAGACTTTCAACCTCTGCTGTCTTTCTCCTCATATATTTCCTTCTTTCTTTCTTTATACAAGAGATCCAATAGTCTTTTTTTGTACATCAGGCTTACTCTTGACTCTCCGTGCCTTCTTAGTTGGCTTTTCAGCTTTAGAATCATTATCAGAAGGAATATACACATCATCGTCGTCTCCAACCACTTTCTTCTTCTTGATCTGAGCCAACCTTTCAGCTTTTTTAACTCTATCAAATGTATCTTCAGAATCTTCATCGTTATCACCACATGCACCTTCCTTTTCTCTATCTAAGTCCTCAACATTCACTTCTGCTTCAACATGTTACTCATATTTGCTCAATCTCTACTTCCTCATCAGTAGTTCTGTCTCTAAGGATTGTTTCTCTCTTTCTTTTCTGAGCTTTGGCTTTTAGAGTAATCTATTTCTTAGCACTTTCTTTCTCATACCACACACCTCTCTTAGGCTCATAACCATCCATCTGAGCAGCCTCATCATCAGAACCACTGCCTTCGTTTATCCATTTATCCTTCGAGGTGCTTTGTATCTCTTATCTTTAAATCTTAGTCTGCTTAAGATACTGACTCAATCTCACCAAAGAAGCCCTGTCATGTGATCTAGCGGCAACACATCATTCTTGTTTTTGCTAAGTTGGGAAATTGATCATCCAACATCATCTGCACAAATCTGGGGTATTGCAGGAACTTTTCTTTGTCAATGTTCAATTTCATCTGCTCAAATATCATCTTGGTAAAGTTGTAAGGCTTGTTCAGTGCAAGTGCAACGATCATGCACATCTGATAATCGACTATACCATCACCTCCCCCTTTCCTGTGGCTTAATGCAGATATCACAGAATGTACAAAAAACCTTGTAAGGCCTTCTGAGATAAGCTTTATTGAACTGTGTGTTGACATGTCCCTTATAGCCCATTATGTAGAAGCATCCTTTGCACATACGTTCATTGGATCTTCGTCTTTATCTTTAAAATCTAACACTCTATGAATCAGGCTTCCGTAATGTACACCTCTTTATCTTCATTACTAATCCGCACAAAAGATCGTATAGCTTTCTTCTCTGGTACATACTTTGTGTGTTCCCAGAACCTCTCTATGTGTGTGCGATAGGCCTTGTGAGGGTCTGTAAGTGCTTTAACAATCGGTAACTCGCTCATAAACTTCAACATTGACTTGAAAGAGCAATTTCTGGAATACTCTCATCAAGAACACAACAGATGTTGTGTTTCTTGTCGAAGTTCGATTTCTTTTCCTACACAAACACAAACACACAAAGACTTAGAATTTTTCTCAAAAAATATGTTTTACCTTCGTGTGAAGGTAACTGGCGCGAAGTGAACCTTTACCTTCGTGCGAAGGTAAATAATCAAAATAGAAATTTTGCACTTTATCTTCATGCGAAGAGAAATTACCTTCGTGCGAAGGTAACCTTATACACACTTCATAATTTTTACTTGATTTTCGTGAAATTAATGTTACTAAAACAACTTGAAAGTGCCGATTTTCATAACAGTATGCTCAATTTTAATTTTGGCCCATTAGATTGTCCTAGATCTACGTTTTATGTTCGTTTTACCGAAACATTGATTTTAAGTTCAATTCAAGTTCAATTCGGTCCAAACTACCTTAGGCATTGTTCGTGGTGTGCCAATCGATCACTACAAGCTAAGAAATTTCGACAACACTTCGTTAATTGTTTTGCAATTTTATCTTCGTTCAGAGCAGATGAACAGTGAACATATGTATTATCTTCGTGCGAAGATAATATATATAGTCATGCTATCTTCATGCGAAGATAATATATATAGTCAACCTATCTTTGTGCGGAGATAACTTCTTTGAGCGAAGGTAAAACTGATTTTTAACATTCTATCCATTTTAACCAGTTTTAACGACCCACTCAGTTGACCAAGTCCAAGTTAAATGATCCTGGTTAACTGATTTGTCTACCAATTCCAAGCTAATGAACTTGGTTGAACACTTTGTGATCAAACTGATGTTTTAGGCAATGTAAAGTTTCAAGTTAATAAACTTTTGATCTTTTCGAAGTATTTTCACAACTCAGATAAGTTCCCAACCCGTTGTCCCTCGGTATTCTCAGCATTCGGTAACTCTGGATTTTGAAGATTCGCTTTCCATCATCGTAGTCAACTAAGATAGAAATAAAATATTTTTGGTTTTTCCAAAGTTTATGTGAGAGGGGATCAGCTCTCCTCTTATGAGCACCGGACCGATTCGACACAGCTAACAGAGGCGGAATTCATTGCTAGCGAGTTGGACAAACAAACAATCAAGTATGCTGCTTAAACGCCTTTGATTCGTATTACTAAATGTGAAAGTTACAGATGAGTAAACAACTGGACAGGGCTTCGCCGTAGTCACACACCAACAACTTCTAACACAAAACTCAAGCTCCACTATATATAGGCCAACATGGCTCACACAAGGAGTGAGTGTGTGTAGGCTCGTGCGAGTGGTGCCTCGTACGAGTGACAAGATGTCACTAGCCACAACGGTCACTCGTACGAGCCATATAAAACATATAAAATATTGACAAAACTAAGTCCTATTTACACAACTGACATATCCTAGACGTAGGCGATAGACATTATGCACCAACAAACTCCCCCTTGGATGTTGCCACAGTCTTGGATAGTCTTCAAAAGTTTCTTCAAAAATATTTGACATTTGACGTCCAAAGAAACGTTTCGGTGGCCTGCGACGCTCCTCAGAAGATATCAATGTTTGGTCTGCAGGAGGCGGCCGATTGTACGTGTTGCCAAACCGAAAGCTTCTCAGCGATGCAATCCACTTTCTCTCCGCAATCCTTTCAGCATTCTTTTCCTTCTTTCGTTGCTCCTTCTCTTCCAGCTTACTCCATGAAGTGTTCCATGTTGTTCATGAATGTATATTGTTAGCAAAACAAACATTAACAATCTTCTGGAATTGGAGCGCCTGTTTTTTATCTCTCTCCTCATAACTGATCTTGCTGTAGAATAAAAATTCTATATCCTTCTTTGAGCAATTGACTAGCCACATTGGGTCTAGTACTCTAATGTCACGCCATAGACCATATATACGTTTGTGCGCGATGACGGATTTTGATAGTTCTTCAGTAATCTTCCAAGAATTTTCATCCGGTTGGACACAAATAACAGCTTCACCTGTGCGTGAATCATAGTGCCACCATTTGAAAATTTTGAAGAAATCTTGCTCCATCTTAATCAGAGGCAGTTTTTCATCACTCTTGGCCTCTTAACGATCAATGCCACATCCTTCTCTTTCGTTTAGGATCAATCTTCGTGACTCTTTTCGGCATATGTGGCTTCCAGCATCTAAAACCATGAGTAGCTTCCAGCTTTATCAGTTTCCATAGCCCCTGGTCATGAAATTTCATCTTTAGATTTATTATCTTAGTCTGCACCAGTTCTTTAATATCCCAGAACAGCGGGGTCTTAATATCGCTCAAGTGTCGGAAGTATTGGATCCCATACTCCTTCTTTATCGTATATACATCAAGTTGCTCGATCATCCCCAGCTAATGATGTCCACTAGAGAAATATCAGCATCTCGTGTGAAGAATGCTAGGGGACGTTTGAATTTGCGTTCCTCTGGTAATTCCTTGAATCATAATTTCCTCATCTCAGCTATCTCTTCTTTGGATAAACGTTGAGGAACCGTTCCCTGTTTCACAGCCTCTACTACTTTATGCTTTAACAAATCATCACTTTCGGCTGCAAACATCTCACTAAAGGTTGGGAAGTCATCCGTACCCTCTTCGGCAATATTAGTAGTATCATCGTCATCAGAATCATCCTCCACGACAACCTTATCGTAATCGTGTGCTTCAGAAAAGTGTTCGAAGATATAATCTTTAGGCTGGAAAGCACTGATGTCGTTCAGCTCATCTTTGAAGTCAAATTCAAACGTTTCTTCGTCCACACACAACATTCTGGCAATCTCTTCCTTTGTGTAACTATGGATAAACTCACCTTCTTCCACATCATGCTCCAAATACAAAACCTTTAGTTTAGGCACGACATGAATAATTGACATATCTGTCACTGTGAGGATTCCTGCCTGCTTAGAATCCTTTGAGCTATCATACATCCTTTCCTGATCTTTGTCATCGTCAAATTGGTTGGCTGAATCGTTCAAATACACAGAAAATTCAATATATCTTCATTCAAAGCAGATTCTGTTACAAGAATTGCCGAACCACCCATATCACTATCATCATCATCACTATCACTATCAGACTCTTTCTTCGATGCATCATCTGTTTCGTCTAAGTCTTCATCAACCTCCTTAGGATTTTCAGCAAAAACATCTAAATCTTCCTCAATCTTTTTCAACATCTTTGTTTTTCTCACCCATTCCTGATGTTTTGCAGATAGTTTCGACATGTCAATATCTACATCCCTTGGCTTTCCAATCAACACAAACTTCCGTGTTTGCACACACACCACTAACTCTGAAGATACTGGCGCAGATTCAGCTTCTGGCGCGGTTTTTTCTGTCACAGGTTCCTCTCCAACCTTCTTTTTTCCCTTTCCTTGAGCGTCGGATAGTTCTTTCGCAATACGTTCACGCTCTGCAACTCTTTCCCTTGCCTCTTCATTCTCAATCTCATCAATTTCGGCAGCCAGATTAATCCCAGCTTCTTGATAAGGATTTTCTCGAACAAGCTCATCTGCCTTTGATTCCTAAGGCGTTCTTCGTCGTATTCTTCCATTCGCTTCCTCAGTCTTTCATTCTCTGACACGATACTTGCCAAAATAGCTTCAAGATGCTGTTTATCTTCTTTTAGGCCCTTAATCTGCTCCTATAACTCAACAATCTTAACACTGTTCAGCATAACCTAATTCTCTAACTCTACAATTCGTGTGTCATTGAACATATCTGCTGTAAATTCTTCCCACCTCAGAATATCTCCAAAATCGAAGTCAAACTGATCTTCAAGTCTGGAGCCTGTTGAGAATTGGGGTTGAGATTGAGTGGGTTAGGTTGAGGGGTAGGTTGTGGTGGTGGTTGAGGTGATCGTTGTGGAGGTGCTTGTGGTTGTGGTGAGGGTTGTGGAGGTGGGGATGGTGGTGGTGATAGTGGTGGTTGTGGCGTAGATTCAACATTCTGTGCTATATCAACTTTCTTTTGCACCTTTCTCTTTGATCTAGCTTTCGGGCAGTCTGTACTTCTAGCCGCTGGCCTCTTTAAACATTTTGATGGCCTCTTCGATGATTTGAGAACACCAGTGTCACTGTTAGACTCAGATGGCACATATGTAGTATCGTCTTCTCCTGTCTGTTTTCTTCTTGTAAGTCCCGTAAACGGATCAAACATGTATCACTAACCTAATTAGTAGCAAAAATTATGATTAGGAAGAAGAACAACTTGAATAACTTTGAATGATTCTACCTTGCATACACCAAAATGTCTGATACAAGTTTGTGCTTTCAACTCTCTAACCTTTTCTCTATGAGCTAGCCCTTCTATTTATAAGCATCACTAAGCCCATAACTACAACCCAAGGCCCATTAGGCACTGGGAAGCCCACATTAACCCTAAAAGCCCAAATACATCCCTAATGAATAAACCATTAATTCTCCAAGCCCAACATTCTCCACCTAGGTTTACTCATTGGTCTTTTGGTTGAGCATCACACCTAGTCGTCCAGCGATAATACCAGCAACCGCAGTAGTCCAATCCTTAGCACAAACCTCGTATAGCTCAGTAGTTCTAATTTGATGCAATGCAAGAACCTGTAAATCTTCGTCGTGAAAGCTAACCAGATCCACCACATCATTGACCCTGAACGCCTTCTCTTTGGTCACAATAGTAACACTTCTAACTTTAGGATCGTATAACCAAAAGTTGAAATTCTTCAGAATTCCCCTCGGAAAGGTAGGAGCAACCGGGATAACTAATTCCTTGTCTGTTGGCGGCCACATCACCGATTTGAACCTCTTGCCCGTGTGCGCATCGTGAACTCCCTTAGCCGCTCTCAAGTACGGTTCAGCAGTCTTCATATTCTTAAATCCGCTCCTAACCTCGCGTTCAAGCTTCCTAAAGAATCTCCACCCCGGTCCACGTTCTGTAGTGTCATCATCAGTGTATGGAGCTCTCAAAAGATCAGTCAATGCAACTTTAGTCCATGTCTCGAATTGCGTCTCTTTTGAATAGTATTCACGGGATCCATCCTAGCGCACGATGATCCACATATTTTTAACATGATCGTACATCCAACTGAGTACCTTCGACTTGTTTCCCACCTTACTATAATAACTTGATCCGAACTCGATCACATATCTCTCGGACTGATTGGTTGGATCTTTCAGCTGAAAATTCTCGTCCAGTGGATTCATGTTAACATTCTTCATTAAGACCATTTGCTTCTTCTTCTTCTGATCAGCAGCACGTTTCTGACTTGCGGTAAACTTTCTACATGGATCGCTCATATAATCATCGAGACCTGCTTGATGTTCGGCTGCCAGCTGCGCAGCTGCCAATCTCTGTTCTTCAGTTTCTTCAGCCATACGCTGTTGTGTTGCACGATGTCTAGTTTCAACATTCATCAAATCATCAGTAGGATCACTAAACTCCCTTCCAAACTTGTTTTCCAGCTTGCCCCTTAAATCACACACAAGAGTCATAAGCATCGTGACATCTCCCTGCAGCTGATCAATAGTTTGATCTCGAACGTCTAAACGATTCTGCAGAGAGGCAATCTGAGCATCCTTTAAAATAACCTCTTGTTCCAACACAACCACCCGTTTCTTCAAATCAACTACATCCACCTCTGTATCATCATCACCGCTGTCCAATCCACCGAACTCGAATGCCCTTTTCTCTTATCTTCGCACATAACCGTCAGCAACATCATCAGTATAACCAACTCCACTACCACCTGCTTCCGAACCACTAGCACCTGACGAACTGCCACCAAACTCCATCATTTGTAGAACTGTGTCAGCAAGAATCGACACAACGGTAGACTGAGTAATAATAGGAGCGGTTGGCTGTGCAGATGAAATAGGCGTATCAACCATCGATGTGTGAACAACAGATTCAGCAACGATAACCTTAGCAACACTAGACGAAATCAAATCAGAATCAGCAACAGTGAAAACAACGGGAGCTTCAGGTGTACTAGATGAAATGCTCGGCCCAGTTCTTCGCCTTTTGATCAATTGTACCTCATCTTCTTCGTCTTGGTCATCTTCTTCAATCTGAGCGGTTGGTGCAGCAATAGATGGAATGTCGAGTGGAGGATCACCCTGTTTCTCTTGGATATCTTTCAAGTGAGCGATCAAGGCTTCTAAGTTCTCAGACGACAACTCTGGCAAAACGAGAGTCAAAGTGGCATTAAACTCATCAAGATCGTCAAGAAAAGCTTGCAACATCATCTTCATCATCAGGGACTAAACCCTCTACCTATATCACCTTTTCTTTTGCAGGTATGCCGTGTTCTTCAGCCACTATAGCGTTTACTGGAGGCGGAGGAGGTGGTGGAACATTCAAACCAACAACTTCAGAAAACTTCCCGAATTTCTTCAAAGCAAAACGACCTACAAACACTGTCTTTGATGTAGAGCGGTTCTTCTTCATTGTAGCAAAAATAGTAGGCCCCATCGGCTTCATATTAAGCAGGTTAGCATCTGTAGCATCCTTCGCCAAATCAGTATAACGGGTATCAAGTATGAGCTGGACAAAATGTGGGTATAGCAGGAACATCCGCTTCTTGGACTGCTCTAAGATTTTCATCATGTTATCAAAGATATAACCAGAATAGTTATACTTCCAGTCCATGACTAACGAAACTATCGCAGATGTCTGGGCTTGATTTGGCTGATCCAGACTGCCCTTGTTTTCTGACACACACTGCATGAACATGTGCACGAGCAACCTCCAGTATGCCGGAAACATTTTCTTCAACAGTGGCGGATAAGAACCCTCATATCCCATCTCCATAAGCACAGGCAGCACCTTTTCTTTGGCGTAAGTGGTTGGATAACTGAAAGTATCTATAAGCTACAACACCTCTCTCACACAAGCTTCGTTCACCACAATCTCTTTCCCTTGAATCTGTGAACGAATAGATGGTCTACCATCTTCACCCCTCGGCTGAATACGTGCTCTTTTCCAAAACGAATGGACTAGATCTTTATATATCACAGGGTTAGCACGGAGGGCATTGCAATCTTGCAAGCGTTGAGAGATACCTGGCCTGGTTGTGGAATTGCTTCTCAACCAGCATCACCGCGTCAAATGCTTCTTCCACCATATCTGTCAAAAATCAACCAAGTTAAATCCAACTAACGGAAGTTAACGGAGTTTAACATATAGCAGTTAAAAACTAACTGGATAGGTCAAACAGAAGTCAAGGTTCAAATTAATATGAGTTCAAATTAATTAAGGGGTTCAACAGTTGAAAAGTTCAAAACTTCACATCCAGATTACTAATAGTTCAAAATGAATCAGGAATGAACCCTTTCATCAATCCGGATTGAAGGAGGTCAAACAACATGGTCAAAGATGCAATTCGGATTATGTATTGTATCTTGGATGGATATGCATTCCAGATGAAGATCCAATCCGAAATGATATCCGAGTTCATCATTTCGGATGAATACCAATCCGGAATGTAATCCGAAATGCTTAAAACTTGAAGATCAATCCGGAATACGATCCGAAATGCACTAAATATTCATTAATGTCATCCGAAATACATATGTTTAATGCAGTTATACCTAATCTGGAATGAGCTGTCCGAAATGCACAATTCGAAAGAAAGAGAATCAGAGAAGACAATACTAATTCAGATTTTGGATAATCCGAAATGAAATCAGAGATGGCAATATATATTTCCGAAATGGGCTTGGGCCTGGGATTTTGAATCCGGATTGGGCTTGTGACAGGCCCAATCCAGAACAGTAACACAGTGGGCCTGTCCGGAAAAGTCCAAATGGGCCTTTCCGGAAAAGCCCAATCTGGAACAGTAGCCCTTTTTGCCCAAAGAAGCCCAATTTGGAACATTAACATGAGTTTCTAGTTTTCAGACTTTAAACCAATTTCATTAGGCTGGCCCAAATCCCAAAGCACACTGGGCTAGTCCAATATCTCTTGATAGAAAACATCCCACCAAAATTCATCAAGTAAACTAACCAAGCATCCAACCATCTTTTAACATTTCATACGGAGGAACTATTTAAGACAACCATAAATATTTAACACAGCCTTGCTAAGGGATCAAATCGTTTCAAAAGCTAACTAAGGAACATTTTTCAGTATGAGCAGGTTCAGTTGGTCTAAGCGATTGTCAATATACTTGTCCATTTAAATCTAAAACTCAACCCTTATAGTTCAGGCATTATGATACGCTTAAGGTAATATTATACTAAGATACTCGTGTGTCCCATACCATGACATACCCCGCGATCAAGGTAAGCACAACAATTCATCATAGCAGATGAGTATACCGTGGTCATCCTTTATTTTACAACATCAGGCTATTGGTGAACAGGTCAGTACTTCCGTACAGCAGAAAGACCAATAGGGACTGACGAGGGTTAGCCAAATACCTTATGAGGTACGTAAGAACTTAGGAAGAAACTTATGTTCTCTTAGGTTTTGTCCTTTCCATTTTGGCTCTTTTACAAAGATATTCTGACTGTGCCTAGGTCTGCATATAATCTGGATGCAACAGAAGGGCAGTCAAGATATCCCTGGATGACTCAACAGCATAAAGTTCCCGAAACCTCAGATGTTGGCTATGTGACAACTGGCAAATAGTTGGAAATTCCGTACAATGTAATCACTAAGTCATATTATAATCTCATGCATAATTATCGTAATTTAAATTCAAAACCAAGTCGTGTGTTATTAGGGCAAGTAAATCTGATCATAACATACACTGGTTTCCGTTACAATGAGAAACAGACCAAAACAATGCCCTAAAAGTGTTGGTAGAAAGTGTTGGACGCACTAATTGCGGTGACACTAACGGTGTCGGAAAACCCGCTGAAACAAATCAAGACACGAAATAACGGCATGATAAAGCCATACCTGAGTCCATATACAAATGAAAACACATATTTGAGAACAACCATTTCAAAACTACATAACTTTCCGGTATAACGCCTAAATTGCAAAATTGTCCGTTTCGACCAAAATGGCGACAAATGGCGATTTGTCCGCAAGACTAATTTGGAGGATTCTGGAAGTCAAGAAAAGAATAAAGCAATGCTAAACACCCTAAAATAATGTGAGAATAGCAAAAATGCGCAAAACACATCGTTTCCGGTCATTCGTCAAACACTACACAATTCGACCGGAAAGCGGTCGATCGTCGAAACGACGAATATTTTAGTAGCCGATAGCCTCATTTGGGCGTCTAGTGAACTAGTTAAGCATTATTTGGGACTCAGAATCCATTCAACTAACATGAGGTCACGGAAACACAACTTTTGAAAAAGTTCGACGGCGGATCATAAAAGTGCTGACATCGATCAAAAGGTCGAACGAAAGACATATCGGTCGAACTAGTCATGAATATTTTTGGATCTGAAATGCATTAATTTGACACCACATTAGTTGTGGTAGTCGAAAACAAAGGCTTCCGGTAATAAATATATAGTTCCTTTATAAGCGAATACTTCGACGATGAGCGATCTAGCGACATATCCGTCATCCGAAACTTACTTTGGAGGATCATATGGATTAAATGCCATGTAACCACACCCTAAATACAAGTCTTATGCTTAAGATGCTAGAAGATTAACCTTAATCACTATACTTAACCTAAGTATCAAAATATCTCCTAATTTCAACATGTGTAAAAAAAAATAAGTTACACTTACCCCCCTCCATTTTGACGGTCACAAGTGGGTCCCACCCCACTTGATTTTGTTGAATTTTTGAGATCTTAAGTATGGTGTATTAGATGAGTGATGGAACTTGAAAGATTAGATATATATCATCCTTTTTCAAAAAAATTCATCATTCTCATCTTCACCAAAAATTGCAACATTTCCTTCTTTTCCCCCATTGTTCATGGCTACAACATCACCACCATAAGCCACCATTTAGCCACCACCAATCACCACTTTATACACCATTTGAAGCCTAATCAAGTCCACTAAAGAAGCTTGCATGGATGGAGCTCATTAGGGATTCTTAAGGAGCTTTCTTTTCTTCTAAATCTTCAAGGAACTTGTGCACTCATTGTGAGCTAAACTTCTCCATAATCTAGCTTATTTTTATGCTTAGATTATTAGTGTACAAGTTGATCATCTTGAAAATCAAGAAAAGATATATCAACAACCCTAAAACACAACATAATAATAACACTAAATATTGTTTATTTTGTGTTGATTATATGCTTATATGATTGTTAGATTGCATGTTGAAGTTGTTTATGTTAACAATATGATATAAAAGATGCATGATCTGTGTGATTTAGTATAAAAGTGAAGAGTTAAACATGTTAAGGTTTAAATCTAAACAAGATCATCACTACATCATCCATGAAGAATACTACAACTTAAAAATAATTTTTATACATATGAATGATTTTTATGAGAAGTAAACAGTTATATTTAAGTTGTAATCACCTTAAAAATGTGTAGTAATCAAGGGGTTAAGTGCATGAACTTGTTTAAACAACATGCTATAGTATTGATTTGAAAAGGTTAATAAATATTAAAAACCCCCATTGATTTACTAGGATTTTAAACCATAAAAGTCATGGATGATGATGTGTTGATTTTGTAGAATAGATATTAGATGGGTTGTTGATGATGATTATGAGTTTAAACAGGTTTTAAATACGTTTTTAAAACGTGGAAAATGCCATAGTTTAGGGGAAACTATGGGAAATTTTCTAAAAATCTAATCACGATTAAAACATGATTAGTGGGATGATTAGTGGGACTAAATGTGATTTGTAACTTAAAACATCATTAAGTAGACTCTAATGACAAAGGTTATCTCTAAATAACCAAGTGTTTAAATAAAGTTACAAATATATATTTATAGGTAAAATAAATGCTTTTACAAATATATATTCTTATGTGGAAAATAATACAAGTATTTATATACATATTGTTACCAATAAATTTGTATGTATAACATGTGTGTACTGTATGTGTATGTATTAGAACCTTAGGATATTCACAATAAAAATACCCCACCATATACAATATACAAACACTTGAAAGAACACACCAAGTATTGGTAGCATGATAAATATATTTTGTTAAGCGTCGAAACAATAATCGGATAATTGAAACAAGCCGAACAATAGGCGGACATACAAGATTACACCTTCATGTCGACGACAACGGACGATCCTCGATGAAAATAAACATGTAATAAACGACTGCCGACAACGAGTCTAAATATATATTTAGACGTTCAACATGTGTATATATTATCGAAATGAAAAATCCGGAAAGTTAAGTATATGGAAAGTTAGAAAAATTATAAGTAAATACTTATAATAAAATGGGCTTTTATACATATATATTTGGGCTAGGCCTAACTTGTGAAACCCATATATTAGGCCCAAATTCCATAATGTTATGGAGGTGGCCCAAAAAATAATAAAAGCCCAAAACTATATAAAAAAATACATGGGCTAGGCCCAAGGATATAAAAATACATGGGCTAGGACCAAGGATATAAAAATACATGGGCTAGACCCAAGGATATAAAATACATGGGCTAGGCCCAAAGACAAAAAGACATGGGCTAGGCCCAAAGACAAAAAGACATGGGCTAGGCCCAAAGACAAGAAAACATGGGCTAGGCAAAGTCATAAAATTACATGGGCTAGGCCCGGTGACAAGAAAACATGGGCTAGGCCCAATGACATGTGAAGGGCAAGGCCCAGTTCACATGGTTAGAAAACAATAATATATATATATATATATATATATATATATATTTCTAAGAAATATATATTATGATATTAATCGAACAAACAAACTACCAACACTATGATCACATTATAAGTTGTTCATTCATAACAAGTAAATACATGACAAAAATTCAAGATGAACAACGAGTACAAAGTCCATTGAGAACTAGGTGTCTAATGAAACCAATACGCATGTAGGTTACATACGTTGCAGACACCGAACGATAAACAGTACGACTTATACGGAACGCAAAAACTATGAGTTCATGTCCCTCCTTTCACTTACTTTAAGTTTTGTTTTAAACAACCGAGGGGAAATACATGTCATGTCAAAACAGTATGTTAGCTATGAGTTAGCAGATAACAGATCACTGTGCGTAAGTAGGAAATAACCGTACTAACCATTAATCACTTAGTGACCAAGGTGCAAAAGAGGTAGATCTATTGAGTTTGAGACCCGCTCCACTCCTGGTTGGTATACCCATTGGAGTGCTTTTATGATCCCAAAATGTCAAAGAAGTCTCGGTTTGGTTACTTACTTACTGCACTAGTATGTCAGGGTGCTCGCGACACACTGATAGATCCTAAATTAACTAAATTTATGCTAATAACATACTTTAAACTACATGAACTCGCCAACTTTATGTTGACTTTTTAAAATACATGTGTTTCAGGACGAGGACTTGATCTGGTGATAGGGTTCTGGTATGGGATTTTCAAGACAACGATGTACTACCTTTGGAGGGTTTGCCTTTTATTTCCCAACCTCGTTGGGTATATAGAGGTCAAAGCCTCAACATGAATTTGTTATGAAAACAATATCTTATTTTGGAACATGTGTTTTAAACTATGGTTGTAATGGTAATTTGATACTGATAACAATGTGGTTTCACTTTTGAAGGATGTAAATGTTTAATGAAACTTAGTAAAGGCATGACATCGTTGTTATTAATACTGTTTACTAAATTGGATGCAATGATTACCTAATAGTCACACACTTGCGCTTCCGCTACGACCAGGGTGTGACATGCTATCTATCAACACAAGATTTAAGACCATAAAATCATACGACTACAGTAAGTGACCCACTGAGTACATAGTTCGTTATGTTTATATCATTTGACTTTCCCTATCCGGTTGGTTTTAGACCTACCGACATATCACTTTCAATCCAAATCTTTTCCGCTTCTACACCGTACATGTGTTAGTCAAACATTTTATCACGAATATTCATTTCATTTCCCTATCCTTTGCAATACCTTTTTTTATTTCTCCCTCTAAATTTGTGCGTATATATTTGACCATATTTATGAAGCAAGGAAAAGAAAAGAAGAACAGTAAACAAACACGAAGACAGCAGATGCCAGGTAGAAAACCAAATCATTTTGAGAAGATCCACAAGCACTTGAAAACGCGCGTTGCTAACATATTTCGTGAAAAATCCGCCACATTTGCATCAGTGTGGATTTGCTCAAGCTTTACGAGACCCTTTTCATAGCAATCACGGATAAAATGAACTTTAATGTTTATGTGTTTGGTTTTGGAGTGGAAAACAGGGTTTTTAACTATTTGGATTGCGTCATCATTATCACAATAATTTGTTGCGTTTAGATAAGTCAAACCATAATCCGCAAGCTGATGTTGCATCCAGAAAACCTGGGAGCAGAAGCAGAGGCTGCAACATATTCTACTTCTGCAGTGGAAAGCGAAACCGTCTGTTGCTTCTTGCATTGCCACGAAATTAAGCGATCTCCCAGAAATTGGCAACCAGCCGAAGTTGAGCGCATGTTCCTATCTGTACCTCCAAGATTACTGTAAGAGAAAGCAAACAGTTTAATACATAATTTTTACGATACAAGAGGCCCAGTGATGGTGCCCCTATGAGGTACCTAAAAATTCTTTTAACAAGCGTGTAAATGAGAAAGTTTAGGAGTAGCCTGATAACGAGCACAGTGGAAAAGGCAAACATGATATCTGGCCGACTAGCAGTGAGATACATGCGTGATCCAATCATTGAGCGATACATAGTAGATTAACAGGAGTTCCTTCAGTATCTTCATTTAGCAGAGCCGTTCGCATAGGGGAAGCCATAGGTTTGGAATCTGTAAGCTTGAATTTGACAAGAATGTCGTGGACATATTTTCCTTGATGAATGAGTATGCCCTATGGGCTCTAACGAACTTGAAGTCCTAAAAACATGGTCATCTCCCCCAATGAGCTCATCTCAAATTTCTTCTTCATGATTTCTTTGAATTCGCGGCACAAGCCATCATTAGTGGAACCAAAAATAATATCATCAACGTAGATTTGGACGAGAATAATGTCCTTATCAACGCAGTTTGATAAACAGAGTTTGGTCAATGGTTCCCCGTGTGTAGTCATGAGCAAGTAGATGCTCTGTAAGAGTAGCGTACTACGCGCGAGGCGCTTAATGCAACCCATACAAAGCCTTGTCTAGTTTGTAAGCATAATCTGGCTTGTCAGGATCAGTAAAGCCCGGTGGTTGTGCCACGTAGATTTCCTCTTACACCTTGCCGTATAGAAACGCAGTCTTGACATCCATTTGATAGACAGTAAAATCCATGTATGATGCGTATGCCAAGAAGATGCATATAGCCTCCACACGCGTGACAGGTGCATAGACCTCATCATAATCTAAACCTTCAATATGTCGAAACCCTGAACCACCAATCTAGCTTTATTCCGAACGATAACTCAAGTGTCATCCTGCTTATTGCGGAAAACCCAAGCGAGTTCCAAGAGCACGCTTGCCCTGAGGTAGCTTCACCAACTGCCAAACACCAAGCTTTTCAAATTGATTGAGTTCCTCATGCATGGCATCAACCCAGCCTGGTTCCTGCAAGGCAACATCAATACTTTTAGGTTCAATTTGGGAAATAAAGCAAGAATAGAGACATTTACTGATATCCCCAGATTGGTGCATGTGCGAACATCAGCGTTGACAGGACTGATAATATTCTCAATGGGGTGATCACGCTGTAAAATGTGGTATTGGGGTAGCGGGAAACAGAACATCTGTTTGCAAGTTGGTGACACTAGCTGAAGCGACTCCAGATGTCTCCCCCTCAAAGGGGCACCAGTAGAAGTATGTGGTGAGGAATCCACCGCACAATCGAGGGGAGTAGGCTCGGGCAACAAAGAGGAACCCAAAACATCAGGAGGAAGGCCTTCATTTGTCATAGGAGGCTCTGGATCAGAAACCACATCTTCAGGAGCATCCATCTGAGCAGGCGAAGAGATAGTTGGTTCTTGAGAATGCGAAACTGTGGAGGAAGGCGAGATAGCGTCATTGAATCCCGGAGGAGCCACACTTAGCTGCTTTAAAGTCTCATTTAGCGCGGCAACGTCAGCATCATCTTTAGAAGTAATGGGCACGTTGGAAGGATAGAATTCGAACTATTACCTGCAGGCACATTAGAAGACACATCAAAATGATTAAATAAAGTGGAGTAGTCATACAACCAGTCAGGACCAATGCGTTTGTCCTTGGGATTTTCCTCCAGCCAACCCACATTGTAGGTTTCAACTACCATCTTCTTGATCTTGTTATAAACGCGATATGACGTATTTTTAGAATAACCAACGAAAATGCAAGGATCCCCGCATGCTTCAAACTTTCCTTTAGCGTCCATGAGCAGGAGAACACAAGGACATCCGAATTTGCCAAAATGCTTGACCGAAGGTTTGCGACCTTCAACCACTTCGTATGGAGTCTTCATGTGGCGTTTATTGATCAGGGCATGATTCTGAATATAGCATGCAGTGCTAATTGCTTCTGCCCAGAAGATGAGAGGTAACTCGGATTCAACCAGCATAGTGCATGCACCTTCAATAAGTGTGCGTTTTTTGCGTTCTGCAACCCCATTTTGTTGTGGGTTTCTGGCTGCACTGAACTGTCGGTCAATCCCCTTGGAGGAGCAGAAAGAGTTTAAGGTAAGATTCTTAAACTCTGTCCCATTATCACACCGAATAGCCTTTACCGTAGAATCTGTCTGGTTTTCCATAAGCATGACAAATTGTTTGACTAGCTCAGTGGTTTCACTTTTCTGTGTGAGAAAGAAAACCCAGGTGAATCGAGAGTAGTCATCAATAATAACCAGACAGTAAGCCTTCCCTCCAATGCTGCGGATGTTTGTTGGACCGAAGAGATCCATATGGAGCAGTTCTAAGACCTGAGAAGTGGAGGGTACGTCTTTGGTTTTGTGCGGCTGTCGACGTTGTTTCCCACGCGCACATGATTCACATTTTTCGATCTTCATGAAATCACGAACTGGTAGATCTCTGACTAGACCACCTTTTGCAAGACGATTTAAATTCTTCATGTTGATGTGACCCAGTCTGCAATGCCGTAGCATGGCGTCATGTTCGGATGTCGAAGAGAAAAGGCAAGTGAGCTTGTCAGAAGGAGCCTGGTTCATATCAATTACATACGCGTTTCCTTTACGTGAAGCTTTCAGAAGAATCCATTCATCTGGAATGATTAAACCCGTTTTAGCACATAACATCCTTTCTTTGTGAAGAGAACATCCATATGATTGTCACAGAGATGAGACACACTCATCAGACTGTGCTTCAATTCTGGTACATAATGACATTCTTAAAGCTCAGGGCTCCATTGCAAACAGTTCCTCTCATTGTGATTTTCCCTGTTTCTCCACCTGCGAAGGAAACAAACCCGCCATTGAAAAACTAAATGTCATTCAACTACGAGATGTCTCCTATCATGTGCCTGGAACAGCCGCTATCAATGTACCATAATCGAATAAGATGGCGCCAGAGCTGTTCCTACACATTTCAACAGGTTCTAGTTAGAAACGGGAACCCAGGCCATAGAAGATCTGGGCTTGCCATTAGAATCAACATAAGTAACCTCACGAAAGATCAGATTAGTTGAGGATGTGGTTGATGATGCTTTTGATTTATTAGTCAGTGGGGTAGTAGACTGATTCTTGGCCACTGACTTAGACCTCCAGGTTACCAAATTAGACCTCTGCACAATCCTTGGAGTGCTAGAGGGATTCTGGGAAGCTAAGGTCTCAATGGTTTAACATAAATTTTCTTGGCCAATTTCCAATCTTGATCAGAAGACTTAGCCACAAATCGAGCCTCAGGTGGGCGATTAGGCATAGCATTCTGATGTCTGGAATGCAAAGTTTTGAATGAGGTAAAGTTCTTTTGACAATTTCGAGCAATGTGCCCGGGAGATCCACAATAGAAACAGGTCTGCCTCTTCTAGAAGAAAGCAGTCCGTTCAGCTTGGGAAATTCTGGGCAATTTGTCTATCAGTTTCTTGCTGGCGGGTACTGACGGGTGATGCACGGTCTTGGTCTTGACGGTGTCCTGCGCACAACCATCAGCACAGTTGTTAGTTTTGTGATTTGAATTGAAGGATTTTGAACATGGAGCTTTTGGCAAAATTTTAACTGATATCTGTTCAGCTGGTTGCTTAACAGATTTAGTGTGCGACTGCTGAGTTGATTCCTCAGTTTGATGAGAAGACTCAGCAGTTGCCGTTTCAGTTTGTGTAGATGCTTGTTTGGTTTTCTTCTTTTTTAGATCGGCGTGTTCTCCTCTAGTATTACTCTTCAAATCACACTTCGTGACAGTTTTTGTAGAGGATACGAGTGGCTCTACAGGGACATCCTGTTCTGAAATTTCAGCAGATGACTGTGGAACCTCGCAATTTTGAGAAGTTTGAGGTTCCGATTCAAGATCAGGTTTAATATTTTCATTTGAATCATGAGTAAAAGTGTGTTCATCTTCTGTTGTTTCAGAATCAGTCCCTTGTGTTGAGTCGCCCGAGTCTTCTAGAGTTATGTCACCATCAACGTTTACAGAAACGGTTGGTTGGTCGACTTTCACACTGTCAACCCTAAGAGATACATCAACAGACGCAGCCTCTGAAGATGAACATTCGGTACCCTCAGCTGAAGCTGAACATTCAGTATCCTTAGCTGAAGCTGATGAAGCCGAATCATTTGTTGATGCAGAACCTGCAGCTAAATTCATTTTCTCATCACACAAGTTATCACAGTTATTAGCATCGTTCAAAACATTATTATTTGATGAAAAACCAGAATTAAAACTATCAAAATTCTCAACACAACCAACACTGTTTGAGCATGTAAATTGTTTAGCAAGAAATTGATTTAAAATGTCAAAGGCAGGTTTATAAAAAGCATAATCATCAGCTGAATTGTCTGAATGTGTATTCAGACATTCCTCTTCATCACCCTGTGTGATATCCTCAACTACAATTTCTTCTACACACGAATTAGACACATTAGTATCGTTCACAAGTTTAGTTTGAGTATCAGAAGATTCTTTTTCGTTAGATTTTGTGGAGGATGTTTCTCCTTCAGGCACTTTTTTCTCCAATCCATCTATACTTTCAGAGGGACGATTACCATTTTCACAAGGAAGCGATGTAGAAGCCACAAAGATATCATCCCTCTTGAGTTCAATGGGTTTGGAGAACTTTGGGTAATAGGGCATCCATGGTTTGGATAAATAATCTGACGGTTTACCATACATCATTTTTTCAGCATTTTCTACGTCTTCCTCATATTCAGGCATTCTAGTATAGTTATGATTATATGGTGGAGGTGCCCTACTGTACCCATGGCCTTTAGTAAAATTCTTTTGATAATTAAGCTGGAGGTCACATAAGTCCTTGTCTAGTTTACTGGAAGTTTCAAAATTCTTAAAGTTTATTCCGTTTTCGTGAAGCTTCCCTGTCAAAGAATTCAGCTTGGCTAAGGCTGCTTGAAGTTCTACGCCCTTTTAAGCTAGTTTTAGCTTGTAGTCGTAGACCCAACATTGATGTTGGTTCAAGTCTAGCTTTAGCTGAGCCACATCCTGTTTCTGAGCTTCGACCTTCTCCATAAGAAGCTTGTTTTTATGTTTAAGGGCGATGTTTAATGACGCTGCTTGTTGATATTCAGCTACTAGAGTTGAATTGTGGGTGCGCATTTGTGATAATTTAAAATGACAACTATCAGAACAGAGTATTCGATTTACCGTTTCCGAAAGATCGGGCGTCTCAGTTGTCTGCGCCATCATGTAGTGGTTGCTGTTCTTGGATAGTTCAAGGTTTCCATTTGAGCTGCAGCGTCTGCCCAGTTTAAAGCCTCATGCTGTTGGGCCACCAGTGCTGTGGACTTCCCGCCTGAGCTGCTTGATGAACTCGTAGTTGACTTGAAAGGAGAGACGAGAACCAGCTGTCTGTCACTTCTCTGTATATCAGCGACCCTGGATGATACATACCCTGATGGTGGCTTCTTGCATTCCCTAGCGAAGTGTCCTGGTTCGTGACATCGGTAACATCTAAGTTTGTCCTTTGTGAGACCAGTCTTCAAGTTTGACAAGGGTTGCCTTCCATACTTTTTCGGAAACTTGTTGACCTAAAAAGCAGCCATTGCTAAATTCCAAGAGACATCGATCTCGTCCAGGTCCTCCTCCATGATCTGATAAACTTCTGTTAGAAGAATAGATGGAGGGCTCAGATCACCTGCAGGAAGGCGTTTAAGCTTTTGATCATTAATGCCGCAATAGCCAGTTTCTCTTCGTTTTCCTTAGTGAGAAATGCAGTGTTGGGCGCGGGTTAAGCAGGTCCAGGGACTTGTCCAGCAGTTTGAAGAATGACGCCTTGTTGCACTATTTGAGGAGTTGTAGGACTGAAAACCATGTTAGGATGCTGAGCATGGTACTGCGTGTGAACTTGAGCAGCTGAAACCGTTGTAGGATTTGGAGATTGAAAACCATACACATACTGAGTGTTCTGAGGCGTGGCAATAGGACTGTAAACCACAGTTGATCCACCCGGTGCTTGTGAATTTCCTTGCAGAGGACTATAGATGAGATTCTGTGACATTAAAGCCGCGTTCTGCCCATTCATCCCTGCGGCCATCAAACTGCTTTGATGGTTGATCTCCCTCTGCTTGTTGTCAATCTCACATGATTTGATAGTAGCTATCATCTCAGTGAGAGTGACATCATTTAAGTTCTTTGTCTTTTTTATCATGCCCACGTCTGCATCCCAACTTTTGGGCAGTGAATTTAATAACTGTCGGTTCATGGCACTGTTGGTAAGGGTGATCTCAGCTGAAATCATCTGGGAAACCAGCTTGACATAGCGACATATCTGGTTTTTGATGGTTTCCCCATATATGTGATTGATCGAGCTGAATTGCTGATTCAGCTGATTCACCCTACATGTTTTCATGTCGGCATTTCCCTCGTAGAGATTTTGCAACTCACTCCAAACCTCCTTTGTGGTTTTACAGTTTCTGACCGCGATAGAAATATCAGGTCCAGAGCCATGGTTAGAGTTGCAGAAGCCTTCTCATCTTCCTCTATGATCTTGATGTCCTCTGGAATCCATAGGGCATGGGCTTGGGAACTTTCGTTCAGGATCTTGCTCTGTGCTGTACACTATGGTTCTTGGACCATTCATGAATGCATCTCCACACGCCGGGTTCTTTTGCCTTGCAGTACTGTTCGAAGCGGAACTTCCACTCGTAGTATTCATCTCCGTACAATAAACATGGCACTTTGGTGGAAGTGCCAATTACCTGATCCAACTCTTGGTGGAGGGCTAAAGTTTGCGATTGCAGGGCAGCCAGTGTGGCATTTGTCAGGTTTTGTGTGGTCATGAATCCAGCCATTAAAATTTACATAGGCCAACATGGCTCACACAAGGAGTGGGTGTGAGTAGGCTCGTGCGAGTGGTGCCTCGTACGAGTGACAAGATGTCACTAGCCACAAAGGTCACTCGTACAAGCCATACAAAACATATAAAATATTGACAAAACTAAGCCCTATTTAGACAACTGACATACCCTAGACTTAGGTGATAGACATTATGCACCAACAATTTATGCTAAAACAAACTGAAAATCTTTTTGGGTTTTTCTCAAATGAAATGTAATAAACTATGTACAAACATATTTACAGACATATTTTTGTGAGTTTGTATTAGAGGATCATATCAGTTTATGAGACATATCACTAGTACCGTTGACCTTTATAAAACATTAAGGTCTAAATCATATTCACTTAGATTGTCTGTATACTTGTCTACTTAAACCTCTACACATTTCTCAATTGTTCCGAGATACATTAGGTAATTTTAGGGACTTGACCTAACAATGTTTCTTACCTTAGAATATACTCCCATATCAAGATTCCTTGGATTTCATCTTACAGGTGAATATATCTAACTGATATCTGTATCTTGGAATGCGAGACCTTGAGAGCTCAGGTTAGTACCACTGTACAGACAAAGAGATCAAGGCTTGTCTTGAAAGCAGTGTTCCAATTTTGTAATCTTTTACTACAATTGTTGGATCTTTGTATACTTACAATTTGCTGAAGTTTTTGGGTTTTTAAAAACAAATTTGAAAGTCTCGATAATCCGGATCTATCAACGATATCACACAATCACCAAGGATGGGCGGAATCCAAACTTGGTGATCCTCAAGAAAACCGAAAAGATAAAGAACAACACGAATCAACTTTAACACCTTGCACACGATTTTGTTACTTAAACAAGCAAAACTGTCTGGTACAAGATGGAGGCTCTCTCTAGAGAATTCCCAAAAGCTTTGCTTATATACCTAGGGTAAGGGCATGCCCCTCATGGGCTTGCCTGGCCTACAGGCCTATGACATGCCCAAATGGTCTATAAAGGTCCAAACCTAATACAAACTAACTCAGTTAATCCCAGTTAACTACCATAGACTGTTGCGTAACTTTGATGTGTCAGTCTCACACTTCTAGGACCTAACAATCTAGACTGATGCATCAAATTGTCTTGATAGCATAAATTCAGCAACGTCTTCAACATAGACTATGGTTGTCGCTATGCTGTAAGTGTTGTGGAAGTCAGTCTCAAACTTCTTGGACCTCACACTTCAACGAACTCTCAGCACTGGATCTCTTTCTTCAGCTCTTGTGGTTAGCTTCATATCAGGATCTTGATCAGCTTTGCTTGAAACATATTTGATTAAAAGAATGTGAGAGGAGGAACCTCAACAACTCTTTTCTTCTTGAATCTTTCTCTTTCAAGCAAGCAGGTTCACAGGTACTTCTCCATATATACTATCACTGTCAGACGATGACTGGCATCTGGTGCTTCTGACTCAGGTACACTTTGCTGTTGTGATACTTCGTGCTTGTCGGCAACTAACAGCATCTCAATTTTCAGCAACCCCTGTTTCTTGACCTAAATCAAGATCTACACAATTCTCAGAAATTTATAAGCAAATATTCTTATGCAACAGAGCATGAACACTTGGTACATCCAAGTACTTGTACTCGGATCGAAATTCAAATTTCTTTCATCTTTTGATGATTAGTCAAATCTTCAAGAATGGTTAATAATTTTTAATAAAATAAATAAAGCACTCTATTTTTGGATTTTTAAATTTTCTATAATTTTTAATTTTTTAAAATATAAGAATATAAACAAAAACACAAACAAACAAAGAAACTAACTCAATAGTTACAACTATACAATTACAATAGGATCAAAATCATTTTCAGGAATGGTCTAAATGATTGCCAATATGCTTGTCCACTTAAAATTTAATGCTCAACTTTCATTTTTCAACGTCATGATATGCTTAAGGTAGTATTATACTATAATATCCGTGCGTCCCATACCATGACATACCCCCGCGATCAAGGTAAGCACAACGATTCATCATAGCAGGTGAGTATACTGAGATCATCCTTTATCTTTACAACGTCAGACTATTGGTGAACTGGTCAGTACTTTCGTACAGCAGAGTGACCAAAATATCTGACGAGGGTTAGGCAAATACCTTATATGGTATATTTGACTTTTTAAGCACATGGAATTCTCTCATGATGAGATTTCCTTTCTTTCAAGGTTTTGGCCCTTCTATTTTGGCTCTTTTAAAGATATCCTGACTATGCCTAGGTCTGCATATAATCTGGATGCAACAGAAGGGCAGCCAAGATATCCCCGGATGACTCAACAGCATAAAGACCCGAAACTTCAGATGTTAGCTATCTATCAACGCAGGATTTAAGACCATGAAATCATACGCCGATGGTATGTTACCACAAGATACATATTATGTTTATATCACATAGTATCTATTAATCACTTTGAGCGTTAAGCCTACCGACATATCACATTAGATCCTAGTCTTTTCAGCTACAACACCTTACATGTGTCAATCACGCCCTTTATCATGAATATTCATTTCATTTCCCATTTGATGCAAAAAAATTAGTTTTTCAAAGGTTTTTGTATTTTTCTGATTTTCTCCCCCTCAAACACTACATATATACATGTATCGTCCTCTTCCCCCTAAATTTGTGCATCATACTTTATGCACAAATTTACCTAATAAAGAAAACGTACTTATAAAGTTTTAAACAAAAGAAAAGGAAAATATTTTTGTTGTTTTTGCTTAATCGTTCCCTCATTAGATTAAAAACTAACCAATTTCAAAATTAAAGCACGAAATTTAAATTTGTACCTTTTCGCTGATCTGTTCTTACCTCATCTCCTCCAAAGGAAACATCGCACTCGTAAAAAAATTGAACTTTTTGCAACAGTGAGATATTATCTGATATGTCCCTGGAACAACCGCTATCAACATTCCAGAGATTGTCAACAGCTCCTCCTTGGTTGTTCCTGAAAAATAAGAAGATTAGTAAGACAGTGGACCCAGGCACAAATCCCTGAAGCATCAAAATAAGACACTTCTTTCAGACACAAATCCCCTTTTGTTTCAAGGATTGGTGATGTTGCTGCCGCTTTGGATTTGTGTTTTCAAATCTATTTCATTTTAACAAATGCGGTTGTTGCCTTTGATTAAGCAACTTTGGCTGTTTCAGGTTTAGTTCTTTTAGAAACAGATTTTTGTTTCTGAACAACCTTGCGTTTGTTTTTGGCAACATTCCAATCCCCATCAGATGGTTTAACCTTGGGATTCACATTTTCATTGCCTTAGGTGATGATACCTTCATCGGCTTCGAATAATTTTTATCCTTAGGTGTAACCTTTGGATTTTAAACATGATACGGAACATGGGGACTATGTGTGCAGTTTTGAGCAATGTGACCAGGAATGCCGCAATTGAAGCACGTTTGTCTCTTCATATAAAGCATGCTGATTAGCTTGATTTGCTCTTGCAGGCCTTGAAGGATGAACTGATCCCTTATGTGCTTGATTCCTTGCACGTTTCTTGCAGACGAAGATGAATTTGGATGTTTGTAGTTGTCGTTTGCAAGGGCCTTCTTCTGTGGTGGAGATTTCTTTTGATTCAGCTTGTTTAGTTTAGACTGCAAGTCTTGTTCAGAAATCTTCCCAACCTTTCCAAAACCTTTTCTAGCACGGTCAAAAGCATATTTTTCACATTTGCCATTAAAGACCGCCTTAACAAAAGCATTTCTTACAACACTAGCCTTTTGGAGAGTGTGATTGTCGTTTACGTTTGGACTTCTGCTTTCTTCGTCTCTGATTTGCTCGTTTATGCCCTTTTAGCTTGCTATCAACCTTTTCATCGAAGTAGAAGGTTCAGATTGTTCAGTTTGCGCACATGGAGCCTTGTTCACGTCAGCTCTCTCTTCATCAGCTGACTCATTAGAAGAGTCAACAGCACCAGATGGTTCCCGTGTGTCTGACGAATAATCACCGGGTTTGCCGTACACCATATGTTGTGCTTTCTCAATATCTTCGTCGGTTTTAGGCATTGTTATGTAGTTATGATTATACAGTGGGGCAACCTGATTGAATCCATACCCTTACCTTTGTTCTCCTTATATGCCAGCTGCAAATTGCACACGTCTTGAACAAGCTTGCTGGATATATCAAACTTCTTTATATTAGCTTCGTTTTGTTGATATTTTCTAGGAAGAAGTCCCAGCTCAACTCTTACCAAGTCGCATTCCATGGTTTTTGAATCTAATCTGGTTTTGTAATCATGGACCCAACATTTCTGTTGATTTACGTCCAGGTGGAGCTGAGCTATGTCTTTCTTTTGTGCTTCAACCTTTTCAGTGAGTAACTTGTTACTTTCATGAAGGCTGATGCACTGAGCCATTGCATTGTTGTACTCATCAGCCATTTTGGAATTAAGTGCCCTGAGTTGAGCAACCCTATTCCTGCAGGTTCAGTGCACAAAGGTAGTTGACAATGTCAATGTGCGAGCTTGGTTTGTCGGCGTGAGTTTGTTGATACACTTTTGTGCCTGTCGGTTGTTCTTAGTAACATTTGTAATTGTACTGTCTTTGCTCAAATGTCTGTATAAGTTTGGTCGTGTCGACCAAATCAAGATATCCTTCTATCTTGGTTTTGTACGACATCTAAGTTAGTCTGTGTTAAACGGGTGCATGTGTGCATACCGTTGAGTCTTGTGTACGTCATGCTCCTTACGAACCACATGCTCCATACGAGCCAGTTGCTCCGTATGAGCCAGTTGCTCCGTACGAACCAGTTGCTCTGTATGAACCAGTTGCTCCGTACAAATTGGTTGCTCCGTACGAAATTGGTTGCTCCTTACGACCCAGTTGCTCCTTACGAACCAGTTGCTACGTACGAAATCAGTTGTTCCGTACGAGCCAGTTGCTCCATACGAACCAGTTGCTCCATACGAAATTGGTTGCTCCATACGAACCAATTGCTCCGTACGAAATTGGTTGCTCTGTACGATATTGGTTGCTCCGTACGAACCAGTTGCTCCGTATGAACATTGCTCGTATGAACCAATTTCGTAAGGATGACCAGCATGGACACTATATAAGCAGACATGCACCTCTCAGTCAAGGTTAGCTCTTGGTTGCACTGTTAGCTCTGTTGATCTTTTTGTGGGATCTCTCTGTTGACATTTCTGGTACAGACGGAGACACAAGAACACATGTAGTTTGTTGAGTCGTATGAGCATTGTTTGTATATGTTTGTACTTGTTCTCATCTCTTAATCAAGATAGTGAATCTTTGGTTACCTCGTGTTCTTACTTTGCTTTGGTTTGCATGCATACTTGGATTCCGCACTCGTATGTGTGTTGCATGAACAAGGAATAGGTTTAAATTGATCCTCAGGTGGACCTACAAGTGGTATTAGATCTTTGGCTCTCTTCCTTGTTCAAAACCAAGCTTAGTGTTGTGTCTGAGCAAGTTTGAAGGTTTCTTGAAGTGTTCTTGAACTCCCAGCAGAAAACTTAAGTTTTGAATAGATAACTAACTTAAAACTTGGTCAAAATCTGTTATATCCAGAAATTTTTCATTCAAACTTTCTTTTGTTTTGTGCAAGTTGAACAAATTTGTAGAAGAAATTCACCAGAAAACTCATCCGTACGAAGTTGGTTCGTACAAAGGAACTCATCCGTACGAAGTTGGTTCGTACGAAGGAACTCATCCGTACGAAGTTGGTTCTCACGAAAGAACTCATCCGCACGAACTTATCCGTACGAAACATTGGTTCGTACGAATAATCTTCGTTATTGTTTGTTTTTCGTCTTTCAGATTTTAAAGTTGTGTGCTTTTCAAATATTTTCAAAATTGTGAATTTTTAAGAGGGAACTATTATTTTCAAACTTAAAACCTTTCAATTTTTCATAATCAAGAAAATATAATGAGTTCTAATCCATGGGATTGGAGTAGTTCAAGCTCAAATCAGGAGTCTTCGCAAAGCTCCGCAACATCATGGGTTAAGTCTTTGATGCCTCAACATACAGCTATGACTCTGCAAATCAGTGGCATGTGTTGCGAATCAGATCAAGCTCCAAACTCTGTTAATGGCGAAAGTGAAACATGGAGTAATAACCGTCCGCCGAAGCTAAACCACATGAATGATTATCCTTCGTGGAAAAATCATTTTCATACGTATGTTCTTGGACAGAACACATAATTGTGGATGTGTTTTACTACACCCTATAAAGAATCACTTGAAGAAGTCAGATCAAATCCAACCTCCTTAGCCAATCTAGACGAGAGTGACAAGAAGGCATATGATCTAGGGAAGAAGGCGTTTGCTATCCTCACACAAGCTCTTCATAAAGACATTTATCATCAGTTTGTGTACTGTACAACCACGAAAAATCTGTGGGATACTTTGGAAGCAAGAGGAGAGGGTAATGCTGCTACCAGGAAAATTCAGCATGATTTACTCAAGAAGGAGTTTAAAGGTTTCATGTTTATGGCAAATGAAACGATTGAATGATATGACCACACGGTTTTATCATCTGCTCTAGCGAGATGTACTCTTACAAAGTGTTAGCAGCACCACAAGAAATTGTGATGCGATTTGCTAATGCTTTACCACCAAATGGGGTCAATTTATTGACTTATTCAAACATAAAGGTGTTTTGGACTCAATTAGTATTTATGAATTTGTGTAGAAACTGGAGAACAAGAATGAAGAAAAACTCCGGAAGGCACAACGAGCCACCGTTCCACAAAACCCTGAGATGTACTTCGGAGGTATTAATGCAGGTACAAACTCAAGCCACAACCGAAGCTGCAAACCGCGTTTGTGTCAAATGTGAACCCCTTCGTACCACAACCTGTTCAATCAAGTCAGTCTGCGGGCTCAAGTACTCAAGCTTATGACAAGCATTTGATCCGAAAGCCTTCCTTCCACAGCCAAGAGATTTAGCACATTAAGCTCCACAGCAAGCTCCTCAACAAGCTTTCTATGGAAACAATTGTCAATCTGCAAATCCCAACATTGTCAAACTTGACGCGTCACATCTCTCCAAAGTCAGCGTAGAAGTTGCACAAGAACACATGGAACTTCTCAACACAATGGTCAGTGCTTATTGTGGTTTAGTTGCAGGTCAAATAGGAAATATCAATTTGAAAATGAAGACTACTAACAAATTGATCAAGATGAGATGGAGCTGATGGATATCAAGTTGGCATTTGCAAGCGCTGTGAGAAGAGCAAAGGACTACATGCGGAGAATAGGGAGAACCAGTTTGGAAAGCAAGAAAGATACAAAATACGGCTTTGATAAAACTGTCGTAACTTGCTTCAACTATGGAGAAAGAGGTCACTTCAAACGGGAATGCACAAGACCCAGCAAGGAAGGAAATCACAACCCCTTTTGATATCAGTCTCAACCACCCAACACAACTCAGTTCAACAATGAGAGAAGAATGGTAGCTGTTGGCAACTCTAACAATACCAACCAATCAGACCTTCAAACATACATAGAGCTTTGGTAGTTCAACCTGATGAAGGATGCGATTGGTCAGTAAAGTTGGGAGCTAAGAACAACGGAAGAACTGCTTGTTATGCAAAGATCGTTGATCAAATCAAACATGTTCATTGCATCAATACTCCAGATAATGATGATACTTCTGGGTATGCTGGTAGTTCTGATGAAGAGTGTTCAAGTTCAGGTGGTTATGGATCTGATTCTAATATCAGAAACGAGAGTGATGCTGAGGTTAGCAAGTTGCTGAGTGAAGCTGAGATAATGAAGTGTGAAAAGGTGGGTATGATGAAAAATGCAGAAGCTGCAGTGAAGGAGATAGAGACACTCTTTACAGATGATGCAGCCTTCCCTCATCACACTGCCTTCATGGCAAATGTTGCAGGTTCTACAAGTTAGGTAAATTCTGACCCTCCTACAATTTGCAATGACTCTGTTGAATTAAAAATAAAGTATGAAACCCTCAACAGTCATAATCAAAATTTAGTTCTTGAACTATCAAAGTGCAAAGAGACGAATTTGGCTCTAACCCGAAATGAAAAAGAATTCAAATCTGTAATAGAAACTCTTAAGAAAAGCGTTTCTGAATTGACAAAAACAGTTTTGAATAAACAAATAGGAATTAAGAACTATATTAATCTCCTGGAAGAAACTAAGAAAGAGTTAGCCATCGCCAAAGGCG
The DNA here is from genome assembly GCA_947069175.1 of Scalesia atractyloides. Taxonomy (NCBI): domain Eukaryota; kingdom Viridiplantae; phylum Streptophyta; class Magnoliopsida; order Asterales; family Asteraceae; genus Scalesia; species Scalesia atractyloides. The sequence continues at coordinate 50,095,198 of CAMTDV010000013.1, read as the reverse complement.
AATATGATTCGATCAAGCTCAAATTGGAAAGTTATTCTAACTCCCGCTATGTGCTTGATCATATCATTGATGTTCAAAAGCTAAAGGGAGATGTTCAATGCATTGGGTATAAGTCTGTCCCCCCCAATGAAACACAACTACACCAAAATGCCTGATGAAGAGGAGATGCCTCGTTTTGAACCTCTGTACCTTTGAATCCTGAAGAATTTGCAGCAGGGTTAGGGTTCAAACTAGACAATTCCTCTCAAGAACCAAGCAAGCCAGAAAATTCATCGTCTGATGTTGTTCAAAATCCGTCTGATGAAGAGGATGATGACACATCAAATGATGAATCAAGAAAAGGTGATCAGGATCAGCCTCTTAATGAAAGGAAAAGAGTAGAACTTTTTGCTACTCCTAGTACTCAATCTGTTGAGATTAAAGAGACCGTTCCTAAGAGATCTATCAAGACAAAAGTGTTGACAGATGAAGCAGATAATGTGTTTTATACGTTGGTTGGACATAAGAAAATCTATTCGAACAAAGATTTTCCATTAAAAACGTAAATCCAATCTCTATAGATCAAGTGTTTGAGAAATCAACACCCAAAGTTTTAGAGAAGAAAAAGCCAACCAAATCACAACCATTATCTGCTTCAACAGAAAAACAATGGAAGCGAGTTGAAAAGTACAACTTTCACAATCAAAAGTTGACGCAAAAGGCTCTCGCTACAAGAAAAAGGTTAAAAGTGTTAAATTTGTGAGTTCTAAGGGTACCGATAAAGTCGAAACTTTTCAGGGAAAATCTAATATAGATTTTGTAAAGAAAGTCAAGATTTTGAAAAGAAATAGTCAAAATAATTACACCCAACACACGGATGGATGTAATGAAAATAAACCCACTACCTCAAGACCCACAAGTTCTACATCAAGCCAAGAAACACGATCTCCTAGTTTTGTTGAAAGGAGAACATGTTTCAAATGTGGAGAGTTTGCGCACATTATAAAAGATTGTAAAAATCCAGCCAAACCAAGATTTGTTGAGAAAACCCCTCATGAAACAACTTGCCAACGTAAATCTGTTTCTCCAACATAAGATAAACGAATTATTAAAGATCAAAAAGAGAAACAAAAACGTAAACAAGTAAAAGCAATTGAAAAAGCTTTAAAACCGGATTCTTCAGAAAAGAATCAAAGATCTTTAAAGATAATAAAACCAGAAACTATTAAAACTGTAAATAATAGTCAATCTGGTAATAATCAACGATCTTGGAAACAGAAGACCGGTAGTAGTTCAAGAGGAGGAACTCAGTTTGATAATCATCAAGAAATAGAGATCACATTTCTTGATGATAAGGGGCGACCCAAGACCACTAAGGCTTGGGTCCCCATCTCAAACTAATCTTGTTTGTGAAATGTGCAGGGTGTTCCAGGAGGAACTATAAACAGTCATTGGATTGTTGACAGTGGAGCATCAAGGCACATGACAGACGACTTGCGGCTCCTGTATGATGTGAAAAGCATTAGGGGTGGTTATGTTGCCTTTGCTGGTGATAAAGGTGGATACATCACTAGAGAAGGAATGGTCTCCAATGGTGTTGTGAGCTTCGAAAAGATCAATTATGTGCGGCAAATTGATCACAATCTTCTTAGCGTTTCTCAAATCGGCGACAAGAAGTTCACAGTACATTTTGATGATACCGGATGTTATGTGCTGAAGCCTGGATTCAAGATCCCCAGGAATGGATTCTCCTGTCGGCTCCAAGAATTAACAACTTGTATATTCTTGATATGAGCCAAGCTATTACAACATCTTCACAAGTCACATGTTTTGTCTCCAAAGCCACCGAGAAGGAATCAATCTCTTGGCACAGATGAATGGGACACATTCACGTGAGAAAAATGAACTATTTGGTGAAGAACAATCTAGTGAATGGTATACCAGTCAAGAATTTTCATCTTCAAGACGTCTGTGTATCATGCCAGAAGGGAAAGCAAGCAAGAAAATCCCATCCTTGAAGAAGATCAACACTGTGAATATGCCTCTGGAACGTCTTCATATGGACCTATTTGGACCTATGAAACACAAGACAACCTTTGGTGATTCTTATTGTCTGGTAGTTACTGATTATTATTCTAGATTTTCATGGGTAAATATGTTGGCACACAAGATTGAAGTTCCTAATATCCTCAAGAATCTCCTGACTCTGTTAGAAAATTTTTGCAATTTAAAGGTAAGGAGAATCAGAAGCGACAATGGCACCGAATTCAAGAATCAAGTAATGGATGAGTACTGTTCCTCAAAGGGTATTCTGCATGAGTATAGTTCTCGCTGACACTCGACAACAGAATGGTGTCGCTGAGGGAAGAGTAGAACTCTGATTGAAACAATAAGAACTATGTTAGTAGAATCAGAACTTCCCGTTCAATGTTGGGGAGAAGCTGTTACTACTACATGTTACACGATGAATAGAGTTCTAACGGTGAAGAGACATGGGAAAACATGCTTTCAGTTTCTACATAAAAGGAAACCGGATCTTTCTTTCTTAGAACCTTTGAGTTGCTACATAAAAGGCTATCAAAGGCTTCTTCCTTGGATATGCTACTCCGAATTTCAGAGTGTGGAATTTGTCTTCAAAGAAGATTGAAGAATGGGGTGAAGTCAAGGTTCAGAGATATACAAAATCAGTTTGAGCTCTGGGTGCTCCTTGGATGTTCGACTACGATCGGCTTTTCGACTCCTTTAATATGCCAACTTTGATGATGCATCAGCTGCTGCTCAAATGCTACTGGAAAGTGATACAGCAGTTGACTCGTCACTAGTCCGACAATTATCGTTAGCCCTCAAGTGTCTACTTCAGTTAACAATCTTGTTCAAAATGAGGAATTCGAAGATGCTGCGGATTATAATGTTTTATCAGAAGAAGATGAGTTTCATGATGCAAATGAAGCTACCTCTGGTGTAGTTCCTAGAATTTCGGATGTTGCATCAAATATTCAACCTCAAGGGACGACTGAAGGTCATGCATCTACATCCTTATCAAATCCAGCACTCGATTTTAACTATTGATCTGAATATCAACAATCTGGGTATAAACTGTTGAGTTCCAGATGTTCCAGAAACTCGAATTCAAAGTATCCATCCTCAGTAGAATATTATTAGAAATGTCTAGAGTGGTGTGCAGACTCGGAATCAGCTTCGAAACAACCAGAATGCTGGATTGTGTTCGGAAACCAGAGAATCAGGGGAGCAGAATGATTGGTCTTTTGCCTGTTATGTGTGCCAAGTAGAACCAAATTCTTGGAAGGAGGCAATGAAATAAGACTCTTGGGTTGAAGCCATGCAGGAAGAACTTCAGCAATTTCAGAAGTTAGGCGTCCGGAAATTGGTTGACCGGCCTGACAGCTATAAGAAGATTGGTACACGATGGGTGTACAAATTCAAGAAGGATGACCGAGGTGTTGTTGTGAGAAACAAAGTGCGATTGGTTGTTCAAGGTTTTAATCAGGTCGAAGGCATTAATTACTATGAAGTTTATGCACCGATTGCACGACTTGAGGCGATAAGAATCTTTTTGGCTTATGCTCCTATAAGAAGTTCACCGTTTATCAGATGGATGTGAAAAGTGCATTTCTTCATGGTGTGGTGGAAGAGGAAGTATATGTTGACCAACCGCCAGGTTTTGAAGATCCAATCCATCCTGACAAGGTTGGCTTCTCAACAAGGCGTTATATGGTCTTCATCAAGCTCCGAGGGCTTGTTATGAAACGTTGTCTACCTATCTGTTGAAGAACGGTTTTTGACGAGGCTTGATCGACTGTACTCTCTTCATCAAGGAAAAGAACGAGGATTTGCTGCAAGTGCAAGTTTATGTTGATGACATTATCTTTCGGTCTACCAACGATCGAATGTGCAAAGAATTCGAACAGGTTATGCAGGAGAAGTTCGAGATGAGCGCTGTGGGAGAAATGACTTTCTTTTTAGGTTTGCAGGTTAAGAAATCAAAAGAAGGGATTTTTATCCATCAAACAAGTACGTCGGGGATATTCTCAAGCGATTTCAGATGGATGACTCAAAGCCATTGGGAACTCCATTAGCTCAAAATCATGGGATTACTCCAAACGGAATGGGTGAACATGTGGAACCATCTCTCTACCATGCTATGATCGGATCTCTCATGTATCTTACTGCTTTAAGACCCGATATAATGTACCCAACATGTCTTCTGGCGCGCTATCAGTCTAGTCCGAAAGTTTCTCATTTGATGGCTGTGAAAAGGATCTTTCGTTATTTAAAGGGTCGCCCGGACACTGGTCTATGGTACCCTAAGGATGATAACTTTGATCTAACAACATTCAGTGATTCTGATCATGGCGGCTGCAAAATCGATGCAAAGTCAACAACAGCGGGATGTCAGTTCTTGGGAAATCGCCTAGTCACATGGCAATTCAAGAAGCAGACTTGTGTAGCTACATCAACATGTGAGGCTGAGTACATTTCAGCTTCTAGTTGCTGCTCTCAGGTTGTATGGATTCAACAGCAAATGCGCGACTACGTTTTGAATTTCTAACTACTCCTATTTTTGTTGATAACTAAGCTGCTTTACAGATCACTCAGAATCCTGTACAGCACTCCAAAACAAAACAATTTAGATTAAGTATCATTTCATACGAGATTGTTATGAAAAGAAACTTAGCAATGTTGTTAAAATCCATACCGATCACCAATGCGCCGACCTCTTTACCAAAGCTTTTGACAAATCTCGTTTTGATTATCTACTTTTGGTAAATGGCATCAAGGTGAAAACCGAGTAACTCAACCATGGCTAATTATTCATATTTTTCTAAAAATCTAAAACTACAAAAAGATTTTTCATTTTATATTTTCGGGGGAGAAATTTTCAAGAAAATACAAAAATATGTATTTTATTTATTTACCTTCTATATTTAAGGGGGAGAAATTTAGAAAAATACAAAAACAATAGAAAAATCAAAATGATTTCTTGGATAAGTTGAAGATGATGAAATACACCGTAAATCTGTCAGAAATGGTCAAAAGCATAGAAAGAAGATTGATAAGTAGCTTGTCTTATGATGTATCGGTAGGCTCACAATCAGACTAAAATGTGCATGTTGATATAAACTTAACAGACAGAACGCCAGGTGGGAACCATTCATTGGCATATGGTCTTGGTACCGAAATTTCGTATGATAGAGTGCCGAGGTTTGAGATATATGGTCTTTATGCTGACTTATCAACTGGGTATCATGGTTGAATCTTTTGTCGAAAAATAACGGTGACGCAAATCTAGAACTTCCATGATACCATACATACATGTACATACTGCACACGACAATCAATAAGCGATAAAAATATCACATCCCCAAAATAAGTGATAAAATATCACAACTTTATGCAGGAGCTAAGTTCGTCTCTTTGTCGGTACGATGGTACTAACCTGTTCACGGACTTACTCCTACGCCCTGCATGCATATGAAAATCAAGTTCCTCATCAATAAGTGATTTAATCACATAGGGCTTGTTTTCAATCAAAATAAGTGAGTATCTCATATCATATACATCAAAACAAATGATAAAGCAGTATACTCACCGGTAAGATTTTCTCTCGTGCATATCTTGATACGGGAATGTGTCGTGAAGTGGTTGAACACCGGCTAGTAAGTATAAATCATACCCTAATCATATCTCCTAATCATAGTTGAATACTTATCTGTTTAACTTTGAAGTTTAAACCGAATATCGTTTTTGAAAAAGATTAAAAAGCTGGTATGATTCTCTTACCTTGAAACTCGAAAAAGGTTGTTCGATAAATATATAGTTTATCTGTATATTTTTGATTTTAAGTCTAGTTTACTTAGTTGCTTATAATATGTCTTTTTGAAAGTTAGCCATAGTTGAGACTCAAAAGTTTCTACCATGATACGCTCAGAAAACCATTTGTTTGATATCGCAACTTCATAAAGTAACATCATGCAACAGGTAACCCATCAAAGAAACCAAAATCTGTTCAAAAGCACTTTTCCTAAACATAACTGTGTGATTTGTGTGGATATGTGCAAAGTTCAGTTTTGAAAAACAGGAATTCATACGAGTGTGTGTATCTCGTACGAATGAACCTGGTCAGCTATTTGACTTGGTCATTTGTTTACTCAAATGAGTTACTCTTCATACGAATTAAGTGTTATTCGTATGGTTTGGTATTTCTTCGTTCAGGGAATACATTCATACATAAAAGTTATGATAAATTTTTCGTGTGTATTCCCTGATAAATTTATGTTCTAATTATATATCTATTTATTGAGTTCAGAATGGAACAAAGAACATAAACAAAAACCAGCAATGAAGAGAACTAACAAGTCAGAAGAAGAAATAGAAAAGATTTGATGTTTCTGAAAAGTTTGAAGACCTGATGCTCTATTAGTCGATAGCAGATCTTCACGGGGATTTTTTTGATACTCCAAGCCATTCCAGTGAGAAGACCAAAGATCGAAGACCGAAGACCAAGCAACATCCAAAGGGGAGTTTGTTGATACACTTTTGTGCCTGTCGCTTGTTCTTAGTTACATTTGGAATTGTATGGTCTTTGCTCAAGTGTCTATATAAGTTTGGTCGTGTCGACCAAATCAAGATATCCTTCTATCTTGGTTTCGGACGACATCTTAGTTACTCTGTGTTAAAGGGTGCATGTGTGCATACCGTTGAGTCCTGTGTACGTCATGCTCCGTACGAACCACATGCTCCGTACGAGCCAGTTGCTCTGTATGAACAAGTTGCTCCGTATGAAATTGGTTGCTTTGTACGAAATTGGTTGCTCCATATGAGCCAGTTGCTCCGTATGAACCAATTGCTCCGTATGAAATCAGTTGCTCCGTACGAGCCCAGTTGCTCCGTACGAAATTGGTTGCTCCGTATGAACCAGTTGCTCCGTACGAAATTGGTTGCTCCGTATGAACCAGTTGCTACGTACGAACCAGTTGCTCTGTACGAACCAATTTCGTATGGATGATCAGCATGGACACTATATAAGCAGACATGCACCTCTCAGTCAAGGTTAGCTCTCTGTTGATATTTCTGTGCAGACGAAGACACAAGAACACAGGCAGTTTGTTGAGTCGTATGAGCATTGTTTGTATATGTTTGTACTTGTTCTATCTTTATCAAGATAGTGAATCTTGGTACCTCGTGTCTTACTTTGCTTAGTTTGCATGCATACTTGGATTCCGCACTCGTATGTGTGTTGCATGAACAAGGAATAGGTTTAACTTGATCCTCAGGTGGACCTACAGAGTTTGGGCTTGAGGTAGAGTTTGGGGTGCTGGGTTGTTGATTGCTGCTTGCTGGGCTTGAGATTTCTGTTCGGATTGTAAATGATCCCACAACCAAGATACAAAGGCGTCTTTGTCATCACCCAAAACGCTATTCAAACTAATCTCTTACTTCCTCTTTTCGCCTCCCACGTTCAAGCAAACGCATCACATAGTCAGTAACCGGATCAACATTGTAGTTTTTGATAAACTCATTCAGCTTTTCCTTCATTCATCCCGCAGGTTTGGGTTTTGATTTTGTGCTGGACTGAAAACTGTGTTCGAGGGCTGAGCTTGGACTGTAAACATCTTCGGATAATCGAAACCATACCGGTAAACACGATAAAAAATGTGCGGAAACTAATTTTACCAAAATGTACCGTTAGACTCGTCTCGACGATATCCAATGATGTATAATGTTCGATAGTGATTTTAGGAATTTTCGTGCCTTAAAATCACACGATTCTATCCATGCAACCGGTTTGTTCAGATTGTCTATGGATCAAGTTCCGTGTGCGAAAACGTTTAACTCTGGTTACGTCAGCTGGTTAACTTTCCACCTTTGAGGGTACAACTCGGAACAGTACCGAATTCGGAACAGTAACTCGGATTCTTAATCCGAGATGGAATCTCGAAATAGTGATCCAGAATAGTGATCTAAGATGCAACCCGAGAGGCAATCCGAAATATGAGCCTGATCTAAAATAACAGATCCTTATATGGAATGAAAGTAATCTGGATAAGGTTGTTGAGAAGGCTGATGAACAGTTGTCCGGAATCAATCCGAGATGGATGATCTTCTTCGTGTTCTTTAGGATCTTCAACAATTTCGGATCCAAAATTCAACAGATTAATCCAAAATCAATTCGAAATCTATCAGAAGTTCAAAGAATTTATCCGAAATGCTTGAATGTTGATCCGAAATGCTTTTTTTTTCAGTAGAAACATAACAGAATCAGTGTGATATCAGATCTAAGCCTGGAAAATAGGTTCAACAGGCTCTGATACCACTTGAAGGTCCTGATAATCCGGATCTATCAACGATATCACACAATCACCAAGGATGGGCGGAATCCAAACTTGGTGATCTTCAAGAAAACCGAAAGATGAAGAACAACACGAACCAACTTTAACACTTTGCACACGATTCTATTACTTAAACAAGCAAAACCATCTGGTACAAGATGGAGGCTCTCTCTAGAGAATTCCCAAAAGTCTTAACCCTAGAAATGACATAGGCTTAGCTTATATACCTAGGGTAATGGCATGCCCCGCATGGGCTTGCCTGGCCCACATGGCCTATGACATGCCCAAATGACCTATAATGGTCCAAACCTAATACAAACTAACCCAGTTAATCCAAGTTAACTACCATAGACTGTTGCTTACATTTGATGCGCCAGTCTCACACTTCTAGGACCTAACAAAAGTATTCTACAAGTTCTAGTCTATTGTCCACGCAAAATCATAAGTACTTGTATAATACACCAGATATCAATTATTTATAAAGATCTAGTATCTCAGAACCGGCAATCTCTCAAATGAAATTTGGTGTACTAAGACCATATATCCGAAAGATGTTAAACCACTAATTAAAAAGTTTTTTTTCATATAAGTTTATATCTGAGAAGCAATCTACTGAACGTGCGAAGCCTACTTGCACATCCTCAATGAGACCTGTTTAAACTTTTTAACACTTCAAATCTTTAGCATACCATGAAAGACCGCTGATGTACTATCATTTCCTCTTTACACACGAAAACTCTTTCTGTCTTTTTTATGTTTTTGTACACTTTTGCATTTTTTTAATGTTTTTGCATTTTCTACAACATTTCTCCCCTTAAAATCAAAAACATAGTTTTGGATTTTTTTTTGTTTTAAAGAAAGAAATTCTAAAAACTATATAAAATGTGATAAATCGATGAGGCCGATCAGTATTCAACCTCTAGCTCCACATCTGATGTTAGATTTTTCATACCATTAATTCTCAAAAGATATTTAAATCTGATTCGATCAAATGGTTTGGTATAAAAATTTGCCTTTTGTTCATCAGTGTAGATCTTTTCTATTCAAATCAACTTTTTCTCGTGGCAATCATGGATAAAGCAATGTCGAATTTAAAAATGTTTAGTTTTAGAGTGATGAACCGAATTTTATTTATATCGATGGCAGCCTTGTTATCTACATATATTGGCGTATCAAGAAATTACAATCCAAAGTCTCTCATTTGTTGTTGTATCCACAAGATTTGGGAACAACAACTAGATGCCGAAACGTATTCAGACTCGCAAGTAGAGAGAGCGACCGTGCATTGCCACGTGACTAAGCGTGTTCCAAAGAACTGGCAACCAGCCGTTGTAGATTTGGCATTAAGTTTGTAGCATCCGAAATCTAAGTCTTAATATCCTGCAAGGTCAAAGTTTTCATTTTGTGGATACCACAAGCCGGTGCTTGGGCAACCTTTCAAATATCTGAAAATCCGCTTGACTATCATCAGGTCTGACACTTGAGGACTCGAATGATATCGGGCGCAAAGGCATGTTGGATACATGATGTCTTGTCTTGATGCTGTAAGATACATTAGTGATCCAATCATCGATCAATATAAGGTTTCATCTATCTTGAATCTATGTTTGTCTGGACAGATGCCATGATTAATTACCAATGAGGCAGATAATTGTGACATTCCCAACATATCGAATTTCTCCAAGATATCATGGACGTACTTTGTTTGATGGATGATGATACCATCAGGAAACTGATCGACCTGAAGCCCCAAGAAAAACTCATCTCTCCCATTGAACTCGTTTAAAATTTCTTTTTCATGACTTCTTCAAATTCTTTACACGATGCATCGTTCGTAGAGCCAAAGATGATGTCATCCACATAGATTTGTACGCTCAACAGATGTCCTTTCACTTCCCATGTGAATAGTGTGCTATCAATAGTGCCTCTGGTAAAGTCGTTGTTTAACAGGTGCTTGGAGAGTGTGTCATACCAGGCTCTCGGGTCCTGATGCAACCCGTATAACGCCTTATCTGGTAAGTAAACCTTGCCTTTATGCACTGGATCAACAAACCTAGTGGTTGTCCAGTATACACTTCCTCTTTCACTTTTCCGTAAAGGAAAGCTGATTTGACATCCAACTAGTACACTTTAAAACCTTTCCATGACGCAAACGCCAGGAATATGCGGATTGCTTCTAGTCTCGATCAGAGCATAACCTCTGTATAATCAATGCCTTCTTGCTGATGAAAACCTTTAACAACCAATCGAGCTTTATTACGCACAATTACCCCTCGATCATCTCTTTTGCAGTTGAAGACCCATTTAGTAGCAATAACTTTGTGATTAGCCGGTAGGTCAACAAGCTTCCAGACACCAAGCTATCATTGGCAAGCGCTTCCTTATTCGATTTTGGCTCAATCTGAGAAATAAAACAACGATGTAAGCATATATCTTGATTGGTGCAATTTTGGTATAAAAACAACTAAGATCCTTGTTGATCTGGTTGCACGTTTTACTTCATTAAGAACATTTACTTCAGATTGTAGCTCTCCAATAATATTCCCTGAAGGGTGGTAACACAAATTTCTCGGCATTACTTCATTAAGAACATTTACTTCGCTTTCCAAATTTGTAATGTTTTGTTCAGCAACCGGAATACTCGTTGAAGCTTCATTCTTAGAGCTAGGACCTGCAGATTGATTTAACAAACTTGTTATCTGCTCAGAACCTTCATCGGAGCTAGATTCACCATCTTGATCATATGTCAGCCCAACATCTGAATGAGAATCATCAGATTGGTTGAAAGTAGACTCTGTGGCATTCATACTGATACGACGACTGGTTCTGTTTGATTCATGCTCGGACCTGCTCCAGAATCATTTGTGCCAATAGATGGTTGAGTAACCACTATCGCCTTGGAACTTGTTCTTGATTAGACGCTTGTTGTTGTTGATAAAACAACACAAGTTCCCTTCATTTGGTTCTTCTGGCAGATCGAAAGAAGTCCATAAACTCTTATAGTTGAACATCCAGGATTCACCAGGCTTTTGAGTAGGCATTGTATACTTCTGACAATCAACATGTTGAGCAAGAATAACTCGATTTAAACCTGGCAAATATACTCTTCTCAACGAACTTGCATATCCTACGAAAAATCCCTCCAAAGATCTGGCACCAAATTTACCATCTGGGTCAGTGATCATACATGGAGATCAAAATGGTTCCAAAAACTATAAGTTTGACTTTCATTGGTTAAGCAGTTCGAAACATGTCTTCTTATGTGCCTTGATGGTTAAAACCCTGTTCAACGTGTAACATGCAGAGGCAACGGCTTCGCTCTAGAAACTAATGGTAACTTTGAATCAGTGAGCATCGTGTATGCAGTTTCAATGAGAGTTTGATTCTTACATTCAGCTACTCCGTTTTGTTGCGGAGTATAGGGGGTGCTGAATTCGTGAAGAATACCTTTGTCATTACAGAATTTGGCATTCGATTATTTTTGAACTAGTACCATTATCACTGCGTATTCGTCTAATTGGAAGATGGTACAAATTCTCTAACTTTCTAAAGAAAACCATAAGATTATCAAATGTTTCATCTTTACTCTCCTGGAAGATAACCCACTAGATTCTTGGATAGTCGTCTGTCACAACGAGGCAGTATAGATCACCACATATGCTTTTGACGTTGAGTGGCCCGAAAAGATCCATATGAACTCCCCTTAGTGGTAATTTGAAAGAATTCAGAAGTTTTCTCGGGTGTGATTTCTTATGTTGCTTCCCCTTTTTGCAGCTAAGACAATCGTCATTCGATGAAAACTTTTGAGATTAACACCCTCCACTAGATTGTTGTGCACTATGTTCATTTTTTCAAATGGATATGCCCCATCTTTCGATGCCATAAGATTGATTCTTTTTCATTTGCTTTCATAACAAAACATTATGCCAACTTCGATGTAGTGGATGCGACGCTCATGTCTAGAGCATAAAGATCATTCTCTCGAGGAGCGTGCATGAGAATCCACTCGTCAAGAATTTTGAATACCGGCTTCAGAATTAAGCATTCTTTATAATTGAAGTGCGTTGTAAACTTCTTATCACAAATCTGTGAAATGCTTTGTAAATTGTTCTCCAATTCAGCAGTGTAGTTCACTTTGTCGAACGAGAACACTCCATTGGAAAGTTTTCCTTCTCCGATGTTGGTGCATAATGTCTATTGCCTACGTCTAGGATATATCTGTAATTTTATAAAGTTTACAAGTTTATATTTAATTGAGAAAATGTAAATTTAATATGTTTTACACTATGATTCGCATGAAACAGAAGCATGTTTCGTACGAGTGAGTCACTTGTATGAAATACCATTTTTACGAATCATAGATGTTTGTTTATGCACGCACTTCGGTACGAGTCATGTCGACCTATAAATAGGGAAGTGTTGTGTTAAAGCTAGTAACGGATTTGTCAACTGATACGGCGAAGCTCTGTCAGTTTGTTTACTCGCGTCTATAACTTGAACGTCATTAATACATCAGAAGCAGTTAAACAGTAAGTACTATCTTGTTTGTCATGTCTACCTCTCTAGCAATGAATTCCGCCTCTGCTAGTTGAACGAGATCAGGTCGATTGCTCATTTTGGGAGCTCGATCCGCGTTCACAAGTGATATGAGAGCCATGAGATCTGATCTACAGATAGACAACAAGTAGTTACTGTTCAGACTTGAATATATCTTCATCTTCATCATTTTTCTTACCTTTGCTGAATTTAGGACAAATTTCGGACGGATTCATGGACAAAATGGACTAGGATTTTAGTAATTCAAGTTAATCTTCAATCTAATCAATCAAACCATAATTCGGACTTAAAATTGAACTAAATCATGTTAAAATCGATAAAATTTGATCAGTTTGAAGTTTGAATCATTGTCATACGAGTTTCGCACGAAATTAAGATGTTTTAATTTTGGTACGAATCACATAAAATTCATACATAAATCTTGAAAAAACTTTCAGAATTTCAATTGATTCGTACAAAATTTCAACCGCACAAATTTATTCATTCAAAAACTTATGTTTCGCACAAAATGACTTGACTCGTACGAAATCATAGTTTCTTACATAAAATTTGAATCGTACAAAAAATTTGTTTCGGGCAAAATTGTTGTTTCGTACGAAACATCTTGTTCGCACAAAAAGTTTTTTAATCTGATCTATTTGTTTTCGAGAAGTTTGTTCTAACTTTTTTACAGGAAAAATGTCTGAGGAATTTTACAATGCGTTCGCCACATCGGTTGTTACCACTACAGCAGCTCAAAACATCAATTTAGAGAATGAAATGGGAACAGTGACGAAACCTCCAAAGCTTATGAATCTGGAAGACTTTGATAGTTAGAGCGACAGGTTTATGAATTGGGTTCAAGCTAACTATTTTACCTGCCAGTTTGCAATCGAGGCAAAATACATCGCACCAGTTGGCAAAAATGGGCTTGAAAAGACCCTTGCTCAATTCTCTGATGTTGAACGAGAAAGATTTATCAACGAAAATAAAATGATGAACATTCTTCAGCAATCGATTAAAGAAGACATCTTGGCTGTACTGCAACATGATGATGATGCGCAATCTTTGTGGAATGCTCATCGACTCAAATTTCAAGGCAGTGCTCAACTCCGCAAAAGCAAAAGGGCATTATTAAGCAAAGAGTTTGACGTATTCACATTGATCAAAGGAGAAACGGTTAAGCAGCTGATTGAGCGATACTGTCATCTGGTGGTTCATATGAAGAGAATGGGAATTGTGAAGACAAATGAAGAGCTTGATGATAAGCTAGCTGATTCTCTGCCACAAGGTGAATGGTCGACTTACTTAACTAATTTGAAGAATAGAGCTGAATACAACAATTTCTCGCTGCCTTGCTTTATCGAAAGATTGGAAGGTCATGAATTAGAGATACAAAAGATGGCCAAAAACAAGACTGTTCAAATGCAACAAGATGTTAATCTTTATTTCAAAAACAGTTCTGCTGCCAGATCCAAGCGCCAAAGATTCAAATTGCTTTCAGCGCATATAGTTCACCAAGCACACCTCCAACTCAGTCAAGTGGTTTTCAATCATACCCAACAGTTGATCCAAATACACCTTCTAGTTAACAATCTTCTTTAAGATCAAATCAATCTCAAAACAATCAAGCCACTACATCATCCAATTCAAGTCAAAGATTCTGCAATGCAACATTGCCGTTGACTTTCAGAATGCACAAAATTTTAATGAAAAGACGGCAAAACAACATATGTCTCTACTTGCTTCAGTTCTTGAGTCATATGATAGTCTTGTTGCTGGAAAGATTGGTAATTCTGAAATGACAGGTGAAGACTACGATCAAATTGATCCAGTTGAAATGGAGTTGATAGATATAAAATGGTGTATAGCTTCAATCATTCGACGTGCACAGAGATTTATGGAAATCACTGGTAAAGAAAATTTGGGAGGTTTGGATGGAAACTTGGATTTGATAAATCCAAACTTACTTGTTTCAAGTGTCGGGAGAAAGGTCACTTTAAAAGAGAATGTCCAAACTGAGAGGTTCAAGGAAATCATAATCTTTTACCGATGACTATTACAAAAGAGCGATCTACCACCGACCGCAACCAAGAACAAGAATCATGCCGATTGAAGACAAGCAACCTGAAGCTAAAGATAAAGCTGGCACAGGGATGGATGATCCGACAATTGACAGGTAAAACTGGCTCGCTCGAGGAAGAGCAACATACAGTAAGATAGCTCGTAACACTTTAGCCAGAGATCTGCGTGCTGAGCAGATAAGGGCCGACTAGCTCGAAGACAGAGTCCTGAATCTAGTTGGAGAATTCAGGGCTAGAACAAAATCAAGCACCTGCACCAGTACCTGCACCAGCACCGGCCCCTACCAGTGCCGGTAGAGGAGGATCCGGAAGAGGATCAAGAGGAGGATCCGGAAGAGGATCCAGAAGAGGATTCAGAGGAGGATCCAGAGGAGGATCCGGAGGAGGACCCAGCTGTAGAAGCCGGGAATACCGCGCAGGATGACGGCAACGATAGTGATTTGGGGATGGAGACGTAGAAGACTGACACGTCTCGCTTATTTTATTTACTTTCCTTTAGTCTATTTATTTTCCACTTTTGTTCAAACTTGAGACTTTATAGTAAACTGATACGTTGGTTGGCACTTTGTAAGACGTTGAAACTTTATTTAATCAAGTATTTCTTTTGACTATTTAATATATTTGAGCTGACATAACTTGATAATTATTTAAGTACGGAATAGGATAACTATATTGGATATATAGACTTGTCGGTGTGTGTTTATGTTGTCTTACGAAGATCTAAATGGCAACTGGACGTCGCGGAAACCTTAACATGACGCCCGAAGAACTAGCTGCAATGATCCAAGAGCAGTGAATGCAGCTCTAGCGGGTGTTCAGAACCAACCGCAGGTAACCATTATTAAATTTTCAAGTGAAAATCTAATAGTTGGGCTAGTAGAATTCCTCGCTGACTACCTGTCCTTGTCAGCAGAGGGGTTTTAACCCCTACAAATGTTCCTCGACGTGAAACCAAGCAAATTCTCGGGGAGAAGGACCCATAGGACTGGTCCGCTGGATCGAAAAATCTGAATCAGTATTTGAAATGTGCAACTGTCTAGAGGCCAACAAGTCAAGTATGCAGCCTCAACACTGGAAGATGGGCACTAACTTGGTGGAATGCACAAGTCCAAACGCTGGACTTATTGCTGCAAATGCAATGCCTAGGCCGAGTTTAAGGCCCTAATCAAAGAGGAGTACTGTCCGCGAGACAGAGTGCAACAGTTGGAGCAAACATTATGGAACCACAAGATGGTGGGATCTGAAAATCGAAGCATACACAGCAAAACATCACGACTTGGTATTTCTATGTCCCGATCTGGCTAACACTGTGGAGAAACGGCTCGAGTTCTACCTTGGGGTCTGGTTCCGGAGATTCAGGGTATGGTAATGGCTAGTAACCCTGCAACTGAGCATCAAAACAATCCGATTGGCGCACAAACTCACCGATAAGGCGGTGGAACAAAAGAAGTTGCCAACTCGGGGTACAACTGAAGTTGCCCCTGATAATAAAAGAAAGTTTGAAGACTCGTCTGTTCGACAGTCTTCGTCATCCAGCCACAACAGGGAACTAGAAATGTTCAATAATTTCAACAGCCACCGGTGGTCACCAAAATCAGCCGCCAGCAACAACAACAACAACCAGAACGCAAGCGGCTATGTAGGTCGAAAGCCGCAGTGCAATCGCTGTAATCTTCATCATCACGGTCCTTGTGCCGGGAATCGCTGTCAACGATGTGGCAAAGTGGGACATGCGGCAAAGGATTGTCGCGGGGAAATCATGTCCCGACAAAACCAAAATCAACCCCAGGGCCAGCACAAGGTGTTAACCGGGGATGCTATCAGTGTGGTAGCACTGCCCACTTCAAAAGAGACTGCCCACATCTTCGTAACAACACAACAATGGTGGAACAACCACAACCACAATAACCATAACAACAACAATAATGGAAATGGTGGCACAGGAGGTGCCAAAGGTCGAGCATTTACGTTGGGCCGCGGAGAGGCCAGAAACGACTCGAACGTGGTCACCGGTAAGTTTCCCCTTAATGAACATTTTGCTACTGTGCTTTTTGATACGGGTGCGGATAGGAGCTTTATATCTGAGTCTTTTAGGAAGAACCTAAATCTCACGCCTAAACCCTTAAGACCCTTATGTCATAGAATTAGCCGATGGTAATTCTGTAGATGTGACCCATATAATATCCGGCTGTCAACTCAAACTCGCGGGTCACACTTTACCATTGATCTGATGACAACATACCCTGGGTAGTTTTGACGTGGTAGTAGGAATGGACTGGCTATCCGACGTCCGAGCTGAAGTTCTCTGCTTCAAAAAATCTATCCGTATTCTGCTCTCTAACGACGAAATCTTGACGGTGCAAGGCGAGAAGGCAGGCGCCGTCACCAACATCATCTCTTACATGCAAGTGCAGAAGTATCTTCGGAGAAAGAACTCCTTCGCTTTACTCGAACTGGTTACCGAACAGCCTAAGGACGAGAACCGTATAGAAGACATCCCCGTCGTCCGTGATTTTTCCGATGTATTCCCGAGGAATTACCTGGTCTCCCACCCCATCGACAATTGGAGTTTGAAATCGAATTGGCGAACCATGCAACTCCTATCGCCAAGGCCCCATACCGCCTAGCTCCAGCCGAGCTGCAAGAGCTGTCTACCCAACTTCAGGAGCTGTTAGAAAAAGGATTTATCCGACCAAGCGCTTCGCCATGGGGAGCTCCAGTCCTTTTTGTCAAGAAGAAGGACGGTACCTTCCGCATGTGCATCGACTACAGGGAACTCAACAAGGTTACTGTTAAGAACCGATACCCGTTACCTCGCATCGACGATCTCTTCGACCAACTTCAAGGGTCATGCTACTACTCCAAGATTGATCTACGGTTCGGTTACCATCAGTTACGCGTCAGGGAGGAGGATATCGCTAAGACGGCATTTCGTACTCGGTATGGCCATTATGAGTTCTTGGTCATGCCCTTCGGTCTCACCAACGCACCCGCGGTGTTCATGGACCTCATGAACCGTGTGTGTAAACCATACCTCGACAAGTTTGTCATTGTGTTCATCGATGACATACTCATCTACTCTAAAAGTGAAGAAGAACATGCTGAACATCTACGATTACTGCTAGGATTACTTCAACAGGAGAAACTATATGCCAAGCTTTCGAAGTGTGATTTCTGGATTCGGGAAGTTCATTTCTCGGGCATATCGTAAATGAAAAGGGTATCCACGTTGACCCTGCCAAGATTGAAGCTATCAAAAACTGGGAAGCACCCAGGACACCGACGGAGATCCGCAAATTTTTGGGTTTGGCTGGTTACTACAGACGTTTCATCGAGGGATTTTCAAAGATCGCGCAACCGCTTACTACCCTCACCCAGAAAGGCATCAAGTATGCTTGGGGTGACAAGCAGGAAGCAGCATTTCAATTGCTAAAGCAGAAACTTTGCAGTGCACCCATTCTGTCCTTGCCGGAAGGGACAGATGATTTTGTAGTATATTGTGATGCTTCCATTCAGGGATTGGGATGCGTACTCATGCAGCGCGACAAGGTCATCGCGTATGCGTCCCGACAACTGAAGGTTCACGAGAAAAACTACACAACACATGACCTGGAATTGGGAGCAGTAGTGTTTGCACTTAAGATTTGGAGACACTACCTATATGGAACGAAGTGCACAATCTTTACAGACCACAAGAGCCTTCAACACATCTTTGATCAGAAGGAGTTGAACATGCGACAGCGTCGCTGGGTCGAACTCTTAAATGATTATGAGTGTGCCATTCGGTATCACCCGGGTAAAGCTAACGTGGTAGCTGACGCCCTCAGTAGGAAGGAACACTTGAAACCTCGTCGGGTACGAGCACTACAGCTCACTATTCATTCGGGGTTACCCGAACAGATACGCGACGCGCAGTTAGAAGCAGTTAAGGAAGAAAACATCAAGGCCGAATCGGTGGGAAAAATGGAACGCGATTGGGAAGTAAACCCAATGGAGCCCGGTATTTCATGAATCGCATATGGGTACCTCTCTACGGAAACCTCAGAGAGCTAGTCATGGACGAAGCTCACAAATCCCGATACTCTGTCCATCCTGGTTCGGATAAGATGTATCAAGACCTTAAAGTTGCGTATTGGTGGCCCAACATGAAAGCTGATATAGCCACCTACGTGAGTAAGTGTTTGACTTGTGCAAAAGTCAAGGTAGAGTATCAAAAGCCATCGGGGCTACTTCAACAACCTGAGATCCCAGCGTGGAAATGGGATCAGATCTCGATGGATTTCATCACTAAACTCCCGCGAACTTTGGGTGGTTGCGATACCATCTGGGTAATTGTGGATCGTTTAACTAAGTCCGCACACTTCCTAGCTATTAAAGAAATAGATAAGATGGAGAAGTTGACTCACATCTACATTAAGGAAGTAGTTTCTCGGCACGGAGTGCCAACGTCCATCATCTCAGACAGAGATGCTCGCTTCACGTCCAACTTTTGGCAGTCACTTCAGAAAGCGTTGGGAACACGCTTAGATATGAGCACAGCTTATCACCCTCAGACTGATGGTCAAAGCGGAAGGACCATACAGACCTTGGAAGACATGCTTAGGGCATGCGTAGTAGACTTCGGAAATAGTTGGGAAATCCACCTGCCTTTAGTGGAATTCTCGTATAACAACAATTACCATACGAGTATATCGGCAGCACCGTTTGAGGCATTATACGGTCGTAAATGTAGATCACCGGTCTGTTGGGCAGAAGTCGGTGACAGTCAACTTACAGGCCCTGAGTTGATACTTGAGGCTACTGAAAAGATTGTACAAATCAGAAACCGCATGCGGCGGCACGAGATCGACAGAAAAGCTACGCTGATCAACGACGCAAACCGCTCGAATTTCAAGTAGGCGAACCGCGTCCTACTGAAGGTGTCACCCTGGAAGGGTGTAATCCGCTTCGGAAAACGGGGCAAACTAAACCCACGGTACGTAGGTCCGTTTGTGATCTTGAAACGTATTGGACCCGTAGCTTATCAATTAGACCTTCCTGCCGAACTCAGTGGAGTTCACAACGTGTTTCACGTGTCAAATCTGAAGAAGTGTCTATCAGATGAAACTCTAGTCATTCCATTGGATGAGATTCAAGTGGATGAACAACTGCACTTTGTGGAACAGCCTATCGAGATCATGGATCGTGAGATCAAGACTCGAAGTCACAGCAAGATTCCGATCGTTAAGGTTCGTTGGGACTCTAAGCGTGGACCGGAGTTCACGTGGGAAAGAGAGGACCAAATGAAAAGCAAATACCCACACCTCTTCGCAACTGAGCAGCAAACTAACGATACCAGTAACTAAATTTTCGGGACGAAAATTCTTTCAACATGGGGATGATGTGACAACCTGGAAATTTCTCATAATTTCGCGTACCATTGTTAACTAAATCCTTGTACATGGCACTTGGGAATCTTTGTGCATGGCACTTGGGAATTTCTTGTAATTTCGCGTACCATCGTTAATGAACTAAATCTTTGTGCGTGGCACTCTAAACATGTACGCTGCATTCTAAACCACGTTTACTCAATTTTCGGGACGAAAATTCTTTCAACATGGGCATAATGTGACATCCCGGTTTTTCGGATATCTTAAACGCACTACTTCACGGTTATTCGTTCCTATGTTAAATTGATTTGGAGACTTAATTTTGCATGCTCGAAATAATTACGATAATCTCATGAACTTGTCAAACGAATTATGTGCTATGTGTATTAAACGTTTATGAGTTGGTGAATTATTATGTGATGTTCGATTTCGTGATTTGTTTTAGTTATAAAATATATATAGTAAATATATAGACGAACTGAACCGAACCGCGACACGAGCCGGCCTCATTTCCTTGCGACTCAAGGAGTTAACCAAACTTGGGGATCAAGTTTTAAACCCAAAACCGCCCCACCCAAACCCTCTCGGCCGCGTGCACCCCAAACCGCAAACCCATTCCCTTTACCTTCATCCTTTGCGCTATATATACACATACATGCATGAGTTTGGTTTCACAAAACAAAAACACACAAAAACCCTAGTTGTGAAACAGCCGACGGCAGCCGTTTCCTTCATCATCTCGATCGCAAACAGCTTGGCTTCATCTCTCGGTCGCGAACAAGCCTCCCTTCTCGGTCACGATCTTCCTTCAATCCGAATCAAGTCCCACCTCGCTCCCGGTTCGTTAATCACCATTGTTAAAGGTTAGGGTTATCATTATTTGCAAAGTTATAATAGAATCATAAACTCTTGATCATGTTGAATGTAGTGTTATGTTGTTAATCGATTGATTTATCATAGTTTGCAAGTTTGATGTTTTCGGAAATCTAGAAACATAGGCTGCGTTTTGATTGATAAAAACTATAGGTTATGATTAGGGTTTACATGGGTATGATATATATGATAGTATATGATTTAAAATTCTGTTCTTGATCGCATATGTTCAATGTATCGACGGTTTAAGCGAGTTAGATTGTGATAAAGTGCTGAATCAGATTGCTGAATGGTGGTTACAGCCAACTTCAACTGGCTGTAACTCGGTCATTATTTGTCGAAAAACGGATTTTCTGAAGTCTAAAACGTAGAGTTTTGAAAAACGATTCTAATGGCGCTGGTCTCATATTTTTCTGAAGTCGTTTGATATTTTTAAGTGGCCAATTAAGTTCAGTAACTAAAGCTGTAAAAATCCTGAAATTTTGTTAGCTGTTTATCGAGTTGGATTTAATAATCTGTAGGGAGTCGAATCATGAAATTTGTACAGCAACTAGATATGGAAATTTCCAGTCAACTCCCATTGGAATTTTGTTAATTGGACGAACAGTGATTTTTAAATAAATTCTTCCGTGGACTGCAGTCAGAAAGTGACGAATCTGACTGCAGCCTAGTATATTAATATTTATGGATAATTGGTAAAGTATTAGGACTTGAAAAATTTATATAAAATTCGACAGTATAGTTGTCACCTCCTTTAAAATAATTGGAATTTTTGGAAGGTTGGAACTATTTTATAAAAATCCTCGAAAACAGCCGAATTATGAGTATGTAAGCTGAAACTTGATAACTTGCGAATGTGTGCACCAAAGTGTTGCATGGATTGGATTGTGTTCATGATAAATTGTTTTGATCACTATGTTCATATGAGGATACTTGCATGCATGTTTGAGTGTTAGGAATTTTGATTGTGTGTACCGCTTTGTGCGTTAATTATGTGTAGGATTTGTATTGGTGTGTTCACACACTGACTTGAAATCAATTGACTTGTTAGGACGCAATTAGCGGTCCCATCATTTGCAACTTCTGTGTTACACTAACCGAGCAACTAAAGGTGAGTTCACGGCCCCTAACTTTATCCGGTTTTAAACAACAGGGGGAGAAACATGTATACACTCTTCAACTCAATCTCTTTACGTTATACGAAATTAACGTCATTAAACTATTCGGTAACTAAGTTAATGTTAATGTACGTTATGGTCACTAAGCAGCTATATCACACAAGTCCTCGACAATCTCTCGGATCGTTAGTATTGGGTTTAGATAGCGGGAAATTATAAGTAGTACTACTGGGCCCGACAAGCCCCATCCGAGCTAGTCGCGCTAGCCGACCGGGTATGGTCAACGGGTGAATAATTTGGCCTAACTTCGCCATGGTCAGTGATAGGCCTGGCAACACGGAGGCACAACAGTCAGCTTCGATCGCGAACACTTACGTGACATAACTTTAGGCTAGCTACCTACATGTTAACATTGAACTTAATTACGAATCAACAATATTATTCCGGGTTAGGAATAATGGAACCATCAACATATTATTCCGGGTTAGGAATAATGGAACATCAACAATATTATCCCGGGTTAGGGATAATGGAACCAACAACGGTATTATACCGGGTAAGGAATAATGGAACTATCAGTATTATTCCGGGTTGGGAATAATGGAACTAAATCGTTATCCCGGGTTAGGGATAACGGGGGAAACAAACTATTAACCGAACAAACGAATTTATGAAAACCTGTGAACTCACTCTTCTTTAATGTTGACACTTGTTTCTTTACATGTTTCTCAGGACGCTAGGAGCTCTAGGTGCACTCACTTGCATTGATCAAGACATCTTTTATCGAGTCTCATTTACAAACATTGATTTGGGTTTTTCTTTAAGTTTTGGCGTTTATGTTGGCGCCCGTTCCTTTACTTTACTTTATGCTTCCGCTCAACTTTAAAAACTAATGCTTCTGCTAAACATTGGTAACTAACTAAGACAATATAAAATCTACGATGAATGGTTAAACAAATGATTTTTGGAAAATGTATTATCAAATCATATAGAGTCGTTCGACGTACTAGTGTTTCAGATTCTAGTTTGTTCACACGCCTCGCGAGTAAAACTCCGCAAGTGGAAATTGAGGGTGTGACATCTTTTCTTTTCTCCTGCACGTCTATCCTCTGAATCGTACTAGAAGATAGTACTTCTTCAGCTGCTGTCTTGTCAGCTCCGAAAGCCTGACGTTCTATATCTTCTGCCATTTTTTCAACTGTTTCTTCAATCTCATGTTCACCCTCAACCCTGAACTTTCAGCATAGATGCACTTTTCTCTTTTTCCTTTGTATGTAGCCTTACCTTCTTTATCTTCGTCTTTCACAAACCCGGACTTCGCTTTGCCACAAACAAAAGATAAGATTTCACTTCCTCCTCATCGTCACCACTATCGTCTTTCCTCCATTTTCCAGGTGCGGGTGAGATGTAATCTTTATTCAGAATAGCACCGAACATCGGTTTAGCAGCGGGAGCAGACTTCAAATGTACGTTCATCTTTCGCAGAGACTGAACATCCATATGCTCAAGTTTAAGCACAGCATCAGAAGATTTCTTCAAGTCAGGTTGTAAATAGTCTAATATCATCTGTATAAACCTCGTGTACTGCAAAAATGTCTCCTTCTGAATGTTTTGGATCATCTGAGTAAATATAAGTTTCAAAAATTTATAAGGAAGATTAAGCACCCGCGCGGTAATCATGCACATCTGATAATCTACAAAGTCATCAAAACCACCCTTCCTGTGACCCAAACAATGAATAATGACATGTGCCATTTATCGACGCGCTTAGATTTCCCTTCTTGAAAGGAGCAGCATTCACAAAACCTGTATATCCCATCCTGTAAAAACATTTTTCACCATATATTCAGTAAAGTCCGTTGGATCATCCTTGTTATCTTTAAACTCTAACACTTTCCGAATCAAATCTTCAGTAATCTTAACTTGAATATCCACATCGTTAATCTTCACTGCTGATATAATGGCATTGTTGTCAAGACTATATTCCGCAGCATTCCAGAAATACTCCACATGTGACAAATATACAGTATGTCTATCTGTAATCGCTTCGTCACTCTAATTCTGGTAAGAAAATCCAAGATACTTCTGTAGGCAGCTATTTCTAGGATTTTAGCATCTGTGATACAGCATATGTTATGTACTGGAGAAAATCCGGATCTCTTTGCCTGTTCAAGGAAAAAACATTCAACCGTTAGAAAATTTTCAAACCTTCAATAAATTTTTCACTGATTCGTACAAAAAACTCTTTATTTCGTACGAAATAAACATTTAAACAAAAATGTTAAACTTTCAAAGTTTCTATCTCTTGGTTCGTACAAAATCCTATGTTTCGTACCAAATATCCAGACAAGTTTTGAACATTTTAACATTATTCTCTCTGTTTTGTACAAAAATTTTGTTCGTACGAAACCTTCATGTAATCAAACCATTGAAAGTTGAAGTTCATGTTATTCATACGGTTCACTTGTTTCGCACAGAATTCTATTCTAAATCATTTTGCTTTGAAATATTATTTCGTGCGTAACAGTTCACTCGTACCAAATTGTCATCGTCCCAAAATTTGTCCAAGTGTAATTCGAACCTAAAACTTGTTAGTTTTTAGCAAATTGATAGTTGATTTTCAGGGTATTAGAGCCGATATTAACAACTTTGTGGTCAATTTTAAGTTTTACCGGTCCAATTTCCCTAGATCTAAGTTTTTAGTCCGAATCATACGAAATTTTGACATTATAACAGTGAGATCGTAACGAAATTACCTTGCCCATTGTAAGAGGTGTGCAAATCAACCTCAAAAATGTGAATAGCAAGCACAAAAACCAAGAAATGAAGTTTCAGAGATGAATCACACAAAATCTTCTGAGTCGCTCAACAGTGCTCAAAGAACAAAAATCTCATTTTTGTGCGAGACAATGGATATTTATACTTACTCTGTTTCGTACGAAAACTTGTAAATCGTACCAAATGTATTCCTTTGTTTCGTACAAAAACGACTTAACTGCATGAAACTTGATTTTGTACGAATCAAATCTAAAAACTTTACACTTTTTCAATTCCAATTTTTATTATTATTTTTTTAATTTTTCATTCATTTTCGCAAAAATTTTATCTGTTTCAAAAAGCCACTTGACTAACCAAGTCCAAGTTAATGACCCTGGTTATCCAATTTGCCTTCCAAGTCCAAGTTAATGACCTTCATTGACCATATTTGACCAAACAGATTTATTTTAACACGTAAAGTTTCAAATTAATGAACTTTCTTGACATTTGAGTAAACTTTGTTAAAGATTAGCTCCCAACCCATGATTCCAAGCTTTCTTCAGCAAGATGTTGCTATGTATCCAACCATTAGTGTTTTTATCATCGGTAAACAAAAATAAAACTATCAAGCTAAGAAAACTAAAAATCTTTTTGGGTTTTTAAGAAAATTTTCAAAGAATAACATTTTTGTGAATTTTGTGTCTTCAGAGGATCATTTCAAGCATTCATATAGGTCATCAGTACCGTTAGTCTAGACACACCTTTTAAGCTTTTAAACAAATTTACCTAGATTGCCAATAAATTTATCCATTTAAACCTTTTCTTGTTTCTCCACTGTTTCAAGATATGTTAAGGTATTATTAGAAACATGAAATAACTGTGTTTCTCATCTCAGAATATACTCCCGTATCGAGATTCCCAGAATGTCATATTACAGGTGAATATATCGAATTGATATCTGTATATAGGGTGAATGCGAGACCTTGAGAGCTCAGGTTAGTACTACCGTACAGACAAAGAGATGAAGGCTCGTCTTTAGGTGGTGTTCAATTAAGGAATCTTTTGTACTACAAATGTCATAAATGCTTAAGACATAATCATTTTATGCAGCTTTCGGGGAAATAATGCGAAAGTATTATACAAGTTCTAGGCCATTGCTTCCGCAAAATCAGAAGAACTCAAATAATACCCCAGATATCAATCAAATATAAAAACCTAGTATCGCAGAATCTGGCATTCTCTCAAACGAAATTTCGGAGTACTAAGTCCATATATCCGAGAGATGTTAACCCACAAGTTAATTAGTTTTTGTATTTTAGGTTTATATCTCGATAACAATCTACTGAACGAGTGAAGTCTATTGGCATATCCATGGTAAGACTTGCTTAAACACTTTAAAACAATACAATTCTTTAGCATACTATGACTGTCGTTTTAGATGTACTATGATCACTCTTTTTACACAAAACTCTTTTTGGTTTTTTAAATGTTTTTGTATTTTCCTCAAATATTCTCCCCCTAAAATCAAAAACATATTTTTGGATTTTTAAGAAATTATAAGAAAGAATGTACAGAAAAAACGTTTACCCCATGACAAATTCATATCAGGTCGTCATCATCCTCAAACTAAAACTCAAAATCATCCCCTGATATCATATTTTTTAAACCATTTAGCTTTAACAAATTTTTGAACTTTGTTTTATCAAAAGCTTTGGTATAAAAATCTGCTTTTTGGTCATCAGTGTGGATTTTCTCAATTCGTACCAACTTTTTATCGTAGCAATCACGAATAAAGTGGTGTCGAATCTCGATATGTTTAGTACGTGAGTGTTGACATGAGTTTTTGGTGATATCGATCCCGGCCTGATTATCTACATATATAGGCGTATCAAGAAATTGCAAACCGAAATCTCTCATCTGTTGCTATATCCAGAGAATCTGAGCACAACAACTGGAAGACGAAACATATTCAGCCTCATAGGTAGAGAGAGCGACCGCGGTTTGTTTCTTGCATTGCCACGTTACCAAACGGGTTCTGAAGAATTGGCAGCCGACCATTGTAGATTTTATATTTAGTTTGCAGCATCCGAAATCAGAATCCGAGTATCCTGCAAGATTAAAATCATCATGTCTAGGGTACCACAAGCAGGTGCTTGGAAAACCCTTCAGATATCTCATTATTCGTTTAACGATAAGCAGTTGACTCTTTTGGATTAGACTGATAACGGGAGCATAGGCACGTTGGATTATCTGGTCGAGAAGCAGTGAGATACATCAAGGATCCGATCATGGAGCGATATAGAGTTTCATCAACTTTGTCGCCAGTAAGATCTGGACAAATGCCGTGATTTAGAGCTAACGGGGTCGATGCTGGTTTAGTTCCTGTCATATTGAATTCTCTCCAATATGTCATGAACATATTTCGTCTGATGAATGAAGATACCATCAGGAAACTGATCATCCTGAAGTTCTAGAAAGAACTTCATCTCCCCCATTGCGCTCATTTCTAATTTGCGCTTCATGACTTCTTCAAAGTCTTTACACAGCTTGTCATATGTCGATCCAAAGATAATATCATCCACATATATTTGTACGATAATTAGATGTCCATCGACTTCCTTTGTGAAGAGGGTTGAGTCTACTGTTCCCCTGATAAAGCCATTATCCAAAAGATGATTCGATAATGTTTCATACCAAGCTCTCGGGGCTTGATGAAGACCATATAAGGCTTTATTCAAGAGGTAGACTTTATCTTTGTGCACTGGATCAACGAACCCCGGTGGTTGGCCGACGTACACCTCCTCTTTCACTTTACTGTAAAGAAAAGCAGATTTAACATCCAATTGGTACACCTTGAACCCTTTCCACGAGGCAAAGGCCAAGAATATGCGAATTGCTTCAAGACGTGCAACTGGGGCATAGACTTCAGTATAGTCTATCCCTTCTTGCTGATGAAACCCTTGAACCATAAGTCGAGCTTTGTTGCGCACGACAACTCCTCTATCATCTCTTTTACACTTGAAGACCCATCTTGTATTAATCTTTTTGTGATGATCTGGCAGGTCAACAAGCGTCCAGAGGCCAAGTTTCTGGAATTGCAATAACTCTCTTGCATCGCATCCACCCAACATTCTTCTTTCAACGCGTCTTTCCAGTTTTCCGGTTTAACCTGAGAAACAAAACAACTGTGAGAAAATCGGACTCGAAGTGGAGCAATACTAGTATAGAAACAGCTTAGATCTTTATTAATCTGATTGCGAAGTTTGCACTCCCGATTGTAAGCTGCCTATAATGTTCTCTGACGGATGATATGAAATGTCCTTGGCATCACTTCAGTTGGAACATCTACGTTTGATTGCAAATTTTATATATTTTCGTCGACAACCGATACAGATGAAGAAGCTTTATTCCTAGCATTAGACGATCAGCCTGTTTGTTCAGAAAGACTTCATTCTATTCAGATCCCTCATCAGAACTGGATCCTCCATCGTTGAAAGCTGGTTCCCGATCAGAGTCATCATCTTCATTTGGATGGGCAGAAGATTCAGCGGCATTAACATTTGTAGCAGGAACCAGATTTAGAACATAAGAGATTTGATCAACATTAGACGTGTTAACGGTAAAGATGTAGAAATCACCAACGGTCAAGGAACTTGTTCTTGAAAAGATAACTGATGTTGTTGAAATAACATAACAAGTTCTTCTTCAGTTGGGACACCTGGAAGATCAAACGAATCCCACAATCCATCAGTAGTTAAACAGCCATGGATCCCCAAGCTTCTGCGTAGGCGTTGTATATCTTTGACAATCTACGTGCTGTGCTAGAACTACCTGGTTCAGACTCGGCAAGAAAACACGTTTTTGAGGAGTAGCATAGCCAACAAAGAAACCCTACAAAGATTTGGCTCCAAATTTACCAGCCGGGTCCAAGACGGTACACGGTGATCCAAAAGGTTCCAAAAAAGCTAAGTTAGGCTTTCGTTGATTTAGTAACTCGAAACATGTCTATTTGTGAGGCTTAACTGTCAACACACGATTTAGGGTATACCACGCTGATGCTACTGCTTCACTCCAAAAACTGATCGGTAATTTCGAATCAGCCAACATTGTTCTAGCAGTTTCTATCAACGTGCGATTCTTTCGTTCCGTTTTGTTGTGGAGTATAGGGGCCGCTGAATTCATGAAGAATCCCCTTTTCATTTCAGAACTCTTGCATCTTCTTGTTCTTGAACTACATTCCATTATCACTGCGAATTCTCTTAATGGGCAAATGATATAAATTCTCGAGCTTTCTGAAAAGGATCATAAGAGTTTCAAACGTTTCATCCTTGCTTTCCATAAAGAACACCCATGAAAATCGAGAATAATCATCTGTAACGACAAGACAGTACAGATCTCCAGAAATACTTTTAACATTGACTGGTCCAAAGAGATCCATGTGTAGTCTTTCTAGTGGTAGCTTTATCGAATTCAACAGCTTTCTCGGGTGTGATTTCTTATGTTGCTTCCCCTTTTTGCAGCTAAGACAATCATCTGATAAATGAAAACTTTTCAAATTAACACCCTCCACTAAGTCGTTATGCACAAGAAAATTCATCTTTCGAAGATGAATGTGCCCCATTTTTCTGTGCCATAAAATTGATTCTTTTTCGGTAGCTTTAGAAACAAAGCATTGAACTTTCTTTGACGTGGTAGAAGCAATGCTCATGTCAAGGACATATAAATCATTTTCTCGCGGAGCTCGCATCAGAATCCATTCTTCTGGAATCTTGAAACCGGGTTTTAGAGTTAGACATTCTTTATCATTGAAAAATGTCCTGAACTTCTTGTCACAAATTTGAGAGATACTAAGCAGATTGTTCTCAAGTTCAGCGATATAGTTCACTTTATCAAACGATACAACTCCGTTCGAGAGAATCCCTTCTCCTACAATTCTACCTCCCTGCGTTCCAGCAAATCCAACATATCCTCCTCGAATAGCTCTAACATCATTTAGCAGCGCAAGCATTCCTGTCATGTGGCGAGACGCTCCACTATCCATGATCCATTTTGACAATATCGAATGTTGGAGCCCCTGCACACATGATCAACAAAATTTATTTAAACAAAGAGACCCAAGCCTGTTTGGTCTTGGGTGGGTTTGGAATGTCGAACTTTGGACCCACTTTGTTTTTTTTCACTCTTTTTAAGCTCAATGTTGTTTGGAACAGAAGGCTTGAGTTCAACCTTGGATGATTTGGTGTTAACAATTTTAGCAACCCATTTCTGTGTTTGTGATTTAGCCCTTTTGACATAAAATTTTGAATCTTTTTGTTGAATTTTTTGTGATGTTTCACCAATTTCAAACTTAGATTGGTGAGATTCAGTTTTTCTTTTAAGAATTTGTTTCGGCATAACCATGGGTGCTTTTTGCTTTTCATCCTTGGTGAATTTTTTCGGAGAAGAAACTGGTTTTGAACTTTCTTTGTGAACAATATCGTGCGATATGTCCAACTTTCTTGCATTTAAAGCATGTCTTGCTGTCCTTATGAACAGAGGTATTCAAAACCTGTTTCTATTTTTGTTTCTCTTTTTCTTTACGAAAGTCATCATTTGATGAGTATCAATGATTTCCTTTTCCTTCTCGGTTGTTGTCCCAAATACAAAATTTATTTTCTTTGTAAAATCCAATTTTTGGGACCTGTTAGTTTTATGTTGCTTCTGAAAACCCAAACCTGCTCGTTTGTTTTCCGGATAATCTCCATTTTTTCGATAGTAAGGTCGGTTATCAGTTTTTTATTTACAATAGAAATATGAATCATGTTTATCTAAATCATCATGACTTATCTCCATCAGCTTGAACATTTTATCAACACAACCTCTTTTCACATTCTTGATGGGAAAATCCTCATCCGAAAATAGTTTATCAAATCCTTTCATTTTATAAACTATGACATTAGGATCATCATTTAAACTATTTTCTGATTTGTCATCAGATTTTGACTTCTCAGACTTTTCAGACACAGCCACTTCAGATTCATTTGTTAACACTTTTTCAATCACATTTTCTACCACTTCGACTCACATTCACCATCATTTTTAGTGTAAGTTATATCGATATCCACAGTCAACTGTTCGGTTTTCAATTTAAGATTTAGCGCTTTTTCCACCCCAGATGAATTTTTGCAAGCATAACCGTTCCACATGGGTGGAGGAACTCGATCATAACTTCCACTCTTTGTTTCACCATTTTTAGATTCCTCGGTATTTTCAATTTGTTAACTCGTTCGATTTTAATTCTCATTTTTTCATGCTCACTTTTGAGCTCAGCAATAGTGTTTAGATGAATATTAATTGCCATTTGTTTATCCATCACTGTAGCTTTAAGCATCATAAGTGTTGCATCATTTTCTCTGATTGCTTTATTATATTGTTTAACAGACGCACTCAATTTGTCATATGCTTCCTTTGTGGTTTTATAATCGCTTGACAAATTGTCTATTAAACTTTGCAATTCAGCAAATCTTTTTGTTTCACAAGACACTCACCACATTGTTCATCACACTTTGAACAAGATTTTTCATTCTCAGATGATTTATTACCTCATTTCCATTCGCCATGCACGCTTTAATGATGTCTTCTTTCAGCAATTCCTTTTTCTCATCCACTTTGATATCTTCAACCGATTTCTTTTGCACTTCATCTGTTGAATGTTGAGTAGGTGCGAAATATCCTGCAAAAGTTTTTAAAACATCGTTAGGTAAAAGATGTTTGAATGGATCATTCAAAAGCTCATCTTCCTCTGATGAAGTATGATAGTAATAATTGTCATCCTCAGGTTCTTCATCAAATGATGCCTCTGATTCTTCTTCTATTTCATCAATAATTTCAGCCACCAATGCCAAACTTTCTCCTTTCAAAATATACTTATTCCAATTAAACCCTTCGTCTTCTTGTGTAACAACCAAAGCTTTATCTTTAGACTCGGGTTGTTTCTCTTCTATCGGCACGATTCTTGTTCTTGGCTGTGGTCGGTGGTAGATCGCTCTTTTGTAATAGTCGTTTGGGAAAGGATTCTGATTCCCTTGAACCTCTCGGTTCGGACACTCTCTTTTAAAGTGACCTTTCTCCCGACACTTGAAACAAGTAACTTTGGATTTATCAAATCCAAGTTTCCCATCCAAACCTCCCAAATTTTCTTTACCAGTGATTTCCATAAATATCTGTGCTCGTCGAACGATCGAAGCCATGCACCATTTTATATCTATCAACTCAATTTCAACTGGATCAGTTTGATCGTAGTCTTCTCGTGTCATTTCAGAATTACCCATCTTTCCAGCAACAAGACGATCATATGACTCAAGAAGTGAAGCAAGTAGAGA
Source organism: Scalesia atractyloides (assembly GCA_947069175.1). NCBI lineage: Eukaryota > Viridiplantae > Streptophyta > Magnoliopsida > Asterales > Asteraceae > Scalesia > Scalesia atractyloides. The sequence continues at coordinate 50,062,770 of CAMTDV010000013.1, read as the reverse complement.
CATATGTTGTTTTGCCTTCTTTTCATCAAAATTTTGTGCGTTCTGAAAGTTAACGTCAATGTTGCATTGCAGAATTCTTTGACTTGCATTGGATGATGGAGTGGCTTGATTGTTCTGAGATTGATTTGATCCGAAAGAAGATTGTTGACTAGAAGGTGTATTTGGATCAACTGTTGGGTATGATTGAAAACCACTTGACTGAGTTGGAGGTGTGCTTGGTGAACTATATGCACTGAAAGCAATTTGAATCTTTGGCGCTTGGATCTGGGCAGCAGAACTGTTTTTGAAATAAAGATTAACATCTTGTTGCATTTAAACAGTCTTGTTTTCGGCCATCTTTTGCATCTCTAATTCATGACCTTCCAGTCTTTCGATAAAGCGAGGCAACGAGAAATTACTGTATTCAACTCCATTCTTCAAGATGGTTAAGTAAGTCGACAATTCACCTTGTGGAAGCTTATCAACAAGCTCTTCATTTGTCTTCACAATTCCCATTCTCTTCATATGAACCACCAGATGACGGTATCGCTCAATCACCTGCTTAACCCTTTCTCCTTTGATCAATGTAAATACGTCAAACTCTTTGCTTAATAATGCCTTTTGCTTTTGCGGAGTTGAGCACTACCTTGAAATTTGAGTCGAAGAGCATTCCATAAAGATTGCGCATCATCATCATGCTGCAGTAAAGCCAAGATGTCTTCTTTGATCGATTACTGAAGAATGTTCATCATCTTCTTTTCGTTGATAAATCTTTCTCGTTCAACATCAGAGAATTGGGCGAGGGTCTTTTCAAGTCCATTTTCGCCAACTGGTGCGATGTATTTTGCCTTGATGCAAACCAACAAGTAAAATGGTTAGCTTGCACCCAGTTCATAAACCTCTCGCTCCAACTATCAAAGTCTTCCAGATTCATAAGCTTTGAAGGTTTCGTCATTGTCCCCATTTCATTCTCTAAATTAATGTTTTGAGTTGCTGCAGTGGTAACAACCGATGTGGTGAACGCATTGTAAAATTCCTCAGACATTTTTCCTGTAAAAAGTTAGAACACACTTTTCGAAAACAAACAAATCAGATTAGAAAACCTTTTGTGCGGTCGAAAAATTTCGTGCAAACAAAAAAAAACAAAGATTTTGCACGAAGTAGATTTTCGTACGATTCAATTTTTCTAACAAAACTTGCGATTTCGTACGAATCAGTTCATTTTTACACGAACATGTATTTTAACTGAGTAAAATTTAGTACTATTGAAATTTAGTACGAATCAAATCATTTAGTACGAATCAAGTTTGAAATTCTGAAAAAAATTTAAGATTTTATGAAAATTTAACTGATCCGTATGAGAATTTTAAAGCTGCTGGTTCGTACCAAAATCAAAACAACTGTATTTCATGCGGTTCAAACTTCAAACTGATCAAATTTTATCAATTTCAACATGATTTAGTTCAATATTATGTCCGAATTATGGTATGGATTGATTAGATTGAAGATTAACTTGAATTACTAAAAACCTAGTCCATTTTGTCCATGAATTCGTCCGAAATTTGTCCAAAATCCAGCAAAGATCAGAAAAATGATGAAGATGAAGATATGTCCAAGTCTGAACAATAACTACTTGTTGTCTATCTGTAGATCAGATCTCATGGCTCTGATACCACTTGTGAACGGGGATCGAGCTCTCGAAATGAGCAATCGACCTGATCACACTCAACTAGCAGAGGCGGAATTCATTGCTAGAGAGGTACATATGACAAACAAGATAGAAATTACTGTTTAACTTATCATAAGACGCAGCAAGTCAACAAACTGACAGAGCTTCGCCGTATGAAATGACTAATCCGTTTCAGCTCTAATACAACACTTCCCTATTTATAGGTCGACATGACTCGTACTGAAGTGCGTGCAATAACAAACATCTGTGTTTCGTACGAAATAGTATTTCATACGAGTGACTCACTCGTACGAAACACACTTATGTTTCGTGCAAATCACAGTGTATCAATACATGAAATTTACATTTTCTCATTTAAACATTAACGTGTAAACTTTATAAACATTAAAGATAAATCCTAGACGTAGGCAATAGACATTATGCACCAACAAAGAGTGATCATAGTAAATCAAAGATGATAGTCACAGTATGCTAAAGAATTGTATTGTTTTTAAAGTAATTAAGCAAGTCTTACTATGGATATGCCAATAGACTTCACTCGTTCAGTAAATTGTATTTGAGATATAAATCTAAAATACAAAACTGATTAACTTGTGGGTTAACATCTCTCGGATATATGGACTTAGTACTCCGAAATTTCGTTTGAGAGAATGCCAGATTCTGCTATACTAGGTCTTTATATTTGATTGATATCTGGGGTATTATTCGAGTTCTTCTGATTTTGGGGAAGCAATGGCCTAGAACTCATATAATATTCTCGCATTATTTCCCCAAAAACTGCATAAAAATGATTATGTCTTAAGCAATTATGACATTTGCAGTACAAAAGATTCCTTGATGGAACACCACCTAAAGAGAGCCTTCATCTCTTTGTTTGTACGGTAGTACTAACCTGAGCTCTCAAGGTCTCGCATTCACCCTATATACAGATATCTGTTCGATATATTCACCTGTAAAATGACATTCTGGAATCTCGATACGGGAGTATATTCTGAGATGGGAAACACAGTTATTTCATGTTTATTAATGATACTTTTAACATATCTTGAAACAGTGAGAAACGAGAAGACGTTTTAAATGGACAAATATATTGGCAATCTAGGTAAATTTGTTTAAAAGCTTAAAGGATGTTTCTAGACCAACGGTACTGATGACTTATATGATGCTTGAAATGATCCTCTAAAAAACACAAAATTCACAAAAATGTTATTCTTTGTAAAATTTCTTAAAAAACTCAAAAAGATTTTCAGTTTTCTTAGCTTGATAGTTTTACTTTTTTTTGTTTACCGATGATAAAAACACTGATGGTTGGATTCATAACAACATCTTGCTGAGGAAAGCTTGAAATCATTGGTTGGAAGCTAATTTTTCGCAAAAAGTTCACTCAAATGTCAAGAAAGTTCATTAATTTGGAACTTCACATGTTAAAATAAATCTGTTTGGTCAAATCATGGTCAACCAAGGTCATTAACTAGGCTTGGAAGGCAAATTGGATAACCAGGGTCATTAACTTGGACTTAGTTAGTCAAGTGGATTTTTGAAACAATATAATTACTGATAAAATGAATGAAAAATACAAAAATAAATTGAAATTGAAAAGTTTAAGTTTTTTAGTTTTGATTCGTACAAAATTCAAATTTCATGCGAATAGAGACGTTTTTGTACGAAACAAGAAATAACGTTTTTGTGCGATTCATACTGATTTCGTACGAAACAGGGTGAGTATAAATACTCTTTGTCTCGCACAGAAATGAAGTTTCTGTTCTTCGTGCACTGTTGAGCGACTCAGAGGGAATTTTGTGCGATTCGACTCTAAAAACTTCATTTCTTGATTCTTGTGTTTGTTATTCACATTGTTGAGGTTGATTTGCACACATCTTACAATGTGCAAGGTATTTTCGTCAAGATCTCACTATTATAATGTCAAATTTTCGTACGATTCGGACTAAAACTTAGATCTAGGGAAATTCGACTGGTAAAAAACTTAAAATTGACCACAAGATCGTTAAAATCGGCTCTAATAACCTGAAAATCAACTATTAATTTGCTAAAAACAACAAGTTTTAGGTTCGGATTATACTTGGACAAATTTTGGGACGATGATGATTTGGTACAACTGATATGTTTCGTATGAAAGAAAATTGATTAAGTGTAGAATTTTTGTACGAAGCAAGAGAATCGTATGAAATCCATGAACTTCAAATTTCAAGTTTTAATAAAATGAATGTTTTTGTACGACACACAGGTTTTTGTACGAAACAGAGAGAAATTTTTAAAATGTTCAAAATTTGTTGATCAAGTGAATGTTTTTGTACGAAACACAGGTTTTTGACGAAACAAGAGATAGAAAATTTGAAAGTTAAAACTTTTGATTAATATAGTGTTTTCTACGAAACAGTAGGTTTTAGTACGAATCAGTGAAGAAAGTTTGTGAATGTTTGAAAATTTTCTAACGGTTGATTGTTATTTTCTTGTACAGGCCAAGAGATCCGGATTTTCTCCGATCACAACATATGTGTATCACAGATGCTAAAATCCCAGAGATAGTAGCATATCGAAGTATCTTGGATTTTCTTACAAGATTAGAGTGACAAAGGCGATAACAGATAGACACACGGCTTATTTGTCATATGTGGAATATTTCTGGAATGCTGCGGAGTATAGTATTGACGAAAATGCCATTATTTTAGCAGTAAAGATTAACGATGTAGATATTCAAGTGAAGATTACTGAAGAGTTGATTCGGAAAATATTGGAGTTCAAGGATAATAAAGACCATCCAACAGGCTTTACTGAATATATGGTTAAAGGATGCTTTTACAGGATGGGATATACTGGGTTTGTGAATGCTGCTCCATTCAAGAAAGGAAATTTAAGTGCGCCATTTAGATATCTTGCACACGTTATTATTCATGGTTTGGGTCACAGGAAGGGTGGTTTTGATGACTTGGTGTATTATCAGATGTGCATGATTACTGCTCTAGTGATGAATCTTCCTTATAACTTTTCAAAAGTTATATTTACTCAAATGATACAAAATATTCAGAAGGAAAGATTTTTGCAGTATCCAAGGTTTATACAGATGATGTTAGACTATTTACATCCTGATTTGAGGAAATCTCCAAACGATGTTCTTAAGCTTAAGCATATGGATGTCCAGTCACTACGAAAGATGAACGTGCATTTGAAGTCTGCTCTCATTGCTAAACCAATGTTTGCTGCTATTCTGAATAAAGATTATATTTCACCCGCACCTGGAAAATGGAGGAAGGATGATAGTGGTGACGATGAAGAGGAAGTTAAATCTTTATCATTGTTTGTGGCAAAGAGAAGTCCATGGTTTGTTGAAGACGGAGAAAAGGGTCGAAAAGCTACATACAAAGGGAGAAAGAGAAAAACTGCATCTGCTGCTGAAAGTTCAGGGTTGAGGGATGAACCTGTAGTTAAAGAAACAGTTGAACAAATGGCTGAAGAGATAGAACGTCAGGCTTTTGGAGCTGACAAGGCAGCTGAGGAAGTACTATCTTCTAGTACTGACTCAGAAGATCGAAGAGCAGGAGAGAAGAAAAGAGCGGAGACATTAGCAAAGAAACAAGAAGATGAGCTGAAACGCAAAGCTGAAGAACGAAAGAGAAAAGCGACAGGCGAAGACAATACAACTTATGTTCCGTCTGAATCTGATCCTGAATCAGCTTTTCATACTCCGGTCAAGAAAAGGCAAAGAAGGATGAAACGATCTGCAGCTCATATATCTCCGATTGTTAATCCAACAGAAGCTGGTGCTGAACAAACTACTGAAGAAAATGTGGAGGAACAAACATAGAGTATTCCGTCTCCACCACATCATATGCATCCAGAGCCAGAACAACAACAAGTTGAACCAGAAATACCGTTTCAACAACCAACAGTTCCTTAACAACAACAAGCATCGCGACAGCCTGAATCGGAACCTATTCAACAATCAATGCCTGATCCTGAACCAGTCCAGCAACCAGCACCACAACAGTCGGCTCAACAAAAGTCTCAACCATCTCATGCTCAACAATCTCATCCTACACCACAGCCGTTTACTTCAGAAGCTTTTTTGACGAGATTAATTTAGAAGATCTACCAAGAGGAGATGAGTTTCATTTTGATGATCCTAGAATTGATGATTTGCAGAAACAGGTTACAAAGAACGTTGTGCGCATTGCTGAATTGCAAGAGCAGATAAACTTGTTAACAACTGAGAAGTTTGAAATGCTTGAAAGAATTGGAGGTTTAATCGTTGATAAACAACAACTTGAAGCGATGATGGCGAGTATTATTTCTGAAAATGAAAGATTACGTTTGCGAATGACTGAATACGAAGAAGAACGGTTGAGAAATAATCGTAGAATGGATGTGTTTGAGAAGATTCTTGAAAAGAAGTTTGGTTTGAGTATATCTGCAGCGATGGATGAAATTGAACGTGCAGAAGCTAGGGAAAGAGTTGTAGAACGAGAACGATTGGCTAAACAACAATCTGATGCGTTAGGGAAAGGTAAGGGTAAGATTGTGGAGGATTCTGTGACTGAAGAAGCTGTGCCAGAAGCTGAATCTGGGCCAGTACAGTGTTGGGATATTGTAGTGTATGAGGAACCGAAGAATTTTATTCTGATTGGGAAGACTATTGATGTGGATTTAGCGTTTCTTGCTATTTCACAAAGACATAAAGATTGGTTGATGAAGAGAAAGACAGGAAAAGCCAGTAAAGAAACGGCAGAAGAAAAAGAAGCTCGGATTGCTAAACGTTCAAGAATAGCATCATTAAGGAGCTTTCAGTTTTTGAAGCGACGTCCTCTGACTTATCAAACGCCAATTGCTTCCGAGGAACGTCGAAAACCGGTGAAGAGGTTCTTTGGGCGTTAAAGTCAAATCAAATTGAAGATTTTGAAGATTATCCAGACTGCGGCAACATCGAAGGGGGAGTTTGTTGGTGCATAATGTCTATTGCCTACGTCTAAGATATATCTGTATTGTTTATAAAGTTTACAAGTTTATGTTTAATTGAGAAAACGTAAATTTTATATGTTTTACACTGTGATTCTAACGAAACTGAAGCATGTTTCGTACGAGTGAGTCACTCGTACAAAATACCATTTCGTATGAATCATAGATGTTTGTTTGTGCACGCACTTCGGTACGAGTCATATCGACCTATAAATAGGGAAGTGTTGTGTTAGAGCTAGTAACGGATTTGTCAATTGATATGGCGAAGCTCTGTCAGTTTGTTTACTTGCTTTTGTAACTTGAACGTAATTAATACATCAGAAGCAGTTAAACAGTAAGTACTATCTTGTTTGTCATGTCTACCTCTCTAGCAATGAATTCCGCCTCTGCTAGTTGAGCGAGATCAGGTCGATTGCTCATTTCCTTCCACCTTGATTTCCAAGGAACCCTACATAGCCTCCAATAGACTTAACATCATAGAGTAAAGGCCAGCATTCTTGTCATGTGATGAGAAGCTCCACTGTTCATTATCCATTTTGATATGATTGACCTAGGAGCCCCTGCACATGTAAATAAGCAATTACTTAAACATTGAAACCTAAGCCTTCTCGGTATTGGGTGGGTTCGGGATATCAAACGTTGGAACTATGACATTAACATCCTGTTTAACTTCAGATTTAACACGTGTTTTGATTTCTACAGGAGATGTTTTGGTTTTAACCACCCAAGTTTGTGTTTTTAGAATTGCCTTTTTCGAATAAAATTTTGAATACTTTTGTTTGGTTTTGGTTAAAGTTTCACCAATGTCAAAATTTGAAACATTTGGTATTGTTGGTTTCACAATTTTGTTGGATTCATTATTTCTTTTTAAGATCTGTTTTGGAACAAACTCAGGTTTCTTTTGTCTCACATCTTATGTTGATTTCTTTGCGTTGTAAACAGATTTTGAGTTGCTTTAAGTACACTACCATGCAATATGCCCAACTTTGTTACATTTCCAACATGTTCTACTAACAATCAGTAGATGAACTCAAATTCTGCTCACGCATTTCTTTTCTGCATGGAACTCGTCGTTTGATTGTTCCTTTCCCAACCTTTCTTTTTCACTTATCGTGCTTGATCTAAACATAAAGTTTACTTTCGTTTGAAAATTTGATTTTCGAAACTTACCATTTTTCTTCTTAACAAGCCCAACCCTTTACGCTTGTTTTCAGGAGAACTTTTACCTTTGCGATCATTTGTACAAAAGCTTTTGGGTTTAGAGTAGTAAGACTTATTCAAATTTTCTACTTCAGATAGATTGATTTCTGTTAGCTTAAACACTTGTTCTACTTTCTCAAGATTCACATTCTGAATTGAAAATTTTTTATCAGAATATAGTTTCTCTGATCCTTTCATGGTATAAGCAACCAATGTAGGATCATCATCCGAACTAGAATCTGATTTATCAAGATACTTCTTGTGAAAGCTCTCCTCATTTTCAAAAGGTAAACTTGAGCTAGTTTTCTCCAAGTACGACTCGGCACTTTCATACTCTGTGTTATCACTTTCACTTCCCAAAACCTTTTCAACTCACTGTTTTAACCACATCAGATTCACAATCATTATCTGATTTAGTGATATTACATCAATGTTCTCAGGCACTCATTTTTCTTTTCAGTTTTCAAATTTAGATTGAGGGCCTTTTGCACCCTTGATGGTTTCTTTCTAGCATAGCTTTCCAACATGGGTGGTGGCACACGGTTGTAACTAACACTTTTGTTCTCACCATTCTTATCATCTTCTTCCTTCTCAATTTTCTGTTTCAATCAATGACATATGAACTAGTGGAATAACTGATTTACAATTTGTTAACCTTTTTTGTTTCGATTTCATTTTCTCCAATTCACTTTCTAGCTCGGCAATTGTATTTAAATGAATGTTTATGCCCATTTGCTTGTCCATAATAGTTGCCTTGACATCGAAAAGGTGGCACCATCTTCTCTATTATCTTGTTCATATCGTCTAATAGTTCTACTTAATTTTTCATATGCTTCTTTAGTTTCTTTATAATCACTTGACAAATTATCAGAAAGTTTTTCAATTCTTTGTATTTTTTATCTTTTTCAAAGCATTCATTACAAGGTTCTAAACATTTCTTGCAAGGTTTTTCAATTTCAACAATTTGAAATTTAACCCCTTCTTTTACTGACTCCTTGACAGACTCTTTCACCGAGTCGACCTTGTCCTCTAGGTTTTCCTCAGAAACTACCTCTTTCAGATTAGTCATCCTAGCTTTGTTGGTTATCTCAGTTAGGTTCTCGGTAGTCATCTCTTTGTTCACATCTATTAGCTCTACTACTTCATACTTTGGCACTTCCTCACATTGTGCTTTGTCGCTTGAATCAAAGTAACCTGTAAAAGTTGGAAACATATCAGGTGGAATTAAATGTCTAAAAGCACTGTGTAAAAGATTTTCTTCTTCAGAATATTGCTCATGATAGTACTCTTCAATTATGACTTCATCAAAAATTGCTTCAAAACATTCTTCTTCAGGTTCTGGTTCTTCGATTATCTCTACTACAACGTGAGACTTTCATTCTTCGAGATCTATTTGTTCCAATTGAACCCTTCATCCTCTTGAACAACCACCAAGGCTTTGTCTTTCAAACTTGATGAACCATCTTCAATCTGAACAATCCTTGAAGTTGTTTAAGGTTGAGGTCGATGATATATAGCCTTCTTATAGTAATCATCTGCGAACGGATTCTGATTGCCATTCACTTTACGGTTTGGACATTCTCTTTTAAAATGCCCCTTCTCCCGGCATTTGAAGCAAGTAACCTTCAATTTATCAAAACCAAGTTTGCCATCGAGTCCTCTCAAACTGCTTCTGCCTGTGATCTCTATAAAGGGTTGTGCCCTTTGAACAATCGATGCCATGCACCACTTTATATCTATCAATTCCAATTCTTTTGAACCGATCTGATCTTAGTCTTCTTTCGTCATATCTGGGTTCCCAATCTTTCCGGCCACCAGGCTTTCATACGATTCTAAAACTGATGCAAGCAATGCCATGTGTTGCTTAGTAGTGTGTTCATTGAAATCTTGTGCGTTTTCTAGATTCACGGCAATGTTGCATCGTAGAATTCACTGGTTTGAATTGGCTTGAGTGCTTTGGCCACTCTGAAAACTGTTCGAGCTTTGTGAGGATTCCGGTGTTTGAGGAGAATTAGGCTTGCATGATGGAAAAGACTAAAAACCTTCATATTGGTTTGAAGACGGACTTGAAGAATTATTTGCACTGAAGGTTGTCTGTATCTTCGGGCTTTGTATGTTTGCTATAGAACTACCTTTGTAATACAAGTTCACGTCTTGCTGAATATGTGATCCTTTGGTTTTCGCCATTTTCTGCATATCCAATTCATGACCTTCTAACTTTTCAATAAATCTAGACAAGTTGATTGTACTGTATTCCGGGCTATTTTCAAGATCATGAGATAAGTAGACCATTCACCTTCTGGCAGTGCATCAACAAGTTTGTCTACCAACTCTTCATTACCTTTTTGTATGTCCTACCGTTTCATCTCGACCACAAGATGATAGTACCTCTCAATAACAGCTTCATGCTTTCACCTTTCAGAAGATTGAATATGTCCAACTCCTTCTTTAATAGCGCCTTTTTACTCTTTATCATTTGAGCGCTTCCTTGGACTTAACTCTCAAATCATTCCAAAGTGATTGAGCATCACCATTGTGTTGTAAAAGCGAAAAAAACTATCTTCATTAACAACTTGTTGAAGAATATTTTACATTTTCTTTTCACTTATGAACTTCTCTTTCTCTGTTGCTGTAAACTGCTTTAGTGTCTTCTCTATACATTCTGCCCGTTGGTGTAGCACATTTTTCCTCAACGGCGTACCAACAATTAAGATAATCCGCTTGTACCCAGTTTACAAATCTTTCGCTCCAGCCATGGTAATCTTCTAAGCACATCAGTTTTGGGGGCTTCGTGATTGTCCCCATTTCATTTTCTAGATTCATGTTTTGTGATGTGACAGTTGTAACGGAGGATGTTGCGAATGCATTGAACATCCGTTTTCCATTATGTCAAGAAAAATTGGTCAAAAATTGCTTTGTGCGAAGTGAATCTTGTGCGGAATGATGCTTCGTGCAATCTGAAACTTCAAACAACCAAAACACTGATTAAAGTTCACTTCGTGCGAGTTGATCTATCACCTCGTGCAAAGTGCAAGTTTCAATCTTAAACGAACTTTACTTTGTGCGAAGTGGATGTTCACTACGTGCGAAGTGAGGGTATGAGATTGTGCGAAGTAAGTTTAAAATTTTAAGTTTTTTGCAATTTTTGTCATGATTTCGGTTGTTTTAAGCTCTGATCTTTTAAAGGGGTTTGACTATTGTAGATTTTACGTATTATACTGACATATCATTCCATTTAGTCCATGAATTTGTTGAAAAATGAAAAAAATGACAAGTATGAGTAGAATAGAAGTGTAGAATCTTGATCAAGTCTTCAAATCAGGCCATCCGTAGCTTTGATACCACTTGTAGGATCTTCTTATCCAATAAGCACAGGACCTAATCTGATGAACTAGTTATAACGTGTGTGGAATCCATTTTATAACAAGTGGCAAGATCAAGATTACTGTTTAAAGTATACTGTTTCATTCATGTGGTAAACGTGTACAATCCTGAAACAAATTGTGTAGGGCTTCACCATACACTCAGCAAAATTATTACATGCTCAAGACCACAACTCTCCTATTTATAGACTAGGCCAAATCACACGAGTTCTCACTTGCATGAGGTAGACTCGCTTCGTATGAAGTGACTGACTTCGTACGAAGTGATTAACCACTTCGTGCAAAGTGCACAATACATATATCAAAAAACATGAAATCTAACATCGAAGCCCTATTACAATGACTCAAGATGACCCTAAGACGTAGGCTATAGACATTTTGCATCAACAAACGTACTATATATAGACCTTTAAGACACGAATGAGTGAATCAATAAAACATGAAGAGATGATAAAATAAAGTTCACATTCAATATAAAAACTAGTTATTAAAGTAATCAATACATACCCAATTAAAAATTTAACCAAAGCTTGGAAATCAAAAGTAATACATAAATGATTTATCTTCACCAAGTGATGTAAGAAATTATCCAAGAATAGCCTTTGTTTGACAAACACTCTTACAATCAATCATGGATCTCGAGACTACTACACACACTCTAAAGATGGATGATGGAGGAATGTGGCGGATAATGGTGGTATTGTGGTAGTGCAGTGGTGGCAGGTGTGAGAGAAGTGGTTTGCCAAGGGATGGATTGTAATTGAACCAAGCACCCCTATTATAGCTGGAAACGTGCCCCTCACACGGCCCCATGCCCGAAGGGCACGACCTCGTGTCTTCTTCTTCGCTATCTTCATTTAATTAACTATGTAAGTCGTATGCACACATGGCCCCATGTGTCAGAGTCACGACCCCGTGGTTTTGTACTTGCTTACCATAAGAGATTTTGCATATCTGGGAGTTGACCACGACGAACATGGTCCCGTGTCTCTTGTCTGATTCTATTTGTCTTTTTTTCATGGACTCTGGAGTGGGGTACGACCCCATGCCTTGGTAGCACGACCCCATGCTTGTCTTCTGATTTGTTATTTTTGTCTTGGGGTGAAGCTTGGAGGGTTAGTATGATGTGTCAACTTCCCTTCTTTTGTATTTATGTTGGTTTTTGCCGTTAATTTGTTCCTTTTGTACATTTAAGCTCTTTTAATCCTGAAAATCAAAATTATACAAAGAAACACCCTTTTTCCAAAATTAGTACATAAAAGGGTTGATTTTATACCTTATTTGATGTTATTTATATGTTGGGCATTTTGCGGCCATATCAAATACCCCCACACTTGAATTTTGCTTCTCCTCAAGCAAAGCTCTTTAATATTGATTACACGTCTAAATGGAATAGGTAGAGGAGAAGTTTATGGGTCTTGTTTTAGAGTGTCAGGAATCCAAGTTCTTTTTATATTTGTTTTTTATTTTTTTACAATCCTATGTATCATGATTTATTTAGAACTTTCTAAAGAAAAATATATATATTTTTGGGCATAACATGCCTTTTAAAATTTCATTAAGCTATATACAAATTCACACACCTCACAAGTGATCACTCAACACTCAGCCGAAAATGTATAAGTGAAACGCTTGGTCCTGGTATGGAACTTACTCTTACCATATGCTTGACAAGTAATCAAATCTCCTCACTTTTGACATAATTCTTGTAAATATCAAGAGAACTTTAAAAGGGTATGTTTTGGCTAGGGGTAGGGATTTTTATTTGGAAAGTGGCTAAAGGCATAAAATGTCGGTTTTAATTTGAATAATTACCTGTTTGTGACTTAGATATAAACTAAAGATTTTATAAGCAATAAATTCGCTTATTTTATTTCAAGCAACTAACGATTTTTTTTATTATAAAGTATTCTCAAGATAGCTAAGTCACATTTATATACTTCAAAGAACCAAATTTTGCTAAAATAAATGGTGTAAAGATAAAAACGTTTAGGGTGATGGGTGATTGTTGCAAAATTTGTATTTTGCGGGTTATGAAACGAAAGGTTTTAGGCTCAAAGGGGTTAACTAAGGGTTTTTTGTTTTGGTGGGGAGACAAAAAGAGAAACAAGGTTGAAATGAAAAATAAAAGGGTATATGCTTAATTCCTCAATCATTTACTTACTTGGATCAGTCGGTAAGGACCGGGAATGTTTGTCTTGTTAAGTTCCATATTTGTAAGAACCATAAAGCTATCACACGAGAAATGAAAAATGAGCATTTAGTAAAGATATGATATTGAATGCTCGGTAGAGGCTCAAAAATCACAATTTGTGGGAAAGTGTGAAATTATATATACAATCAAATTTTAAAAAAATTGTCATGCCTTTTTATAAAATTTTCTTATATGGTTCTTTTTTATCACAGCGCTATCAGTTGTAAACTTGTAAAAACGAAATTTTTAGAACTTGGTTTTCTAACTTAAACTAACAACAAGACAAATAAAAATTATGTTTTCAAAAAGATTTGGGGTGTTTTAGCGGTTTCCTAGCAGACTTTTTTGTAAGGCTTGTTTTAGGAAAAACAATTCAAGTTTCCCCCATACTTAAATTGCACATTGTCTTCAATGTATCCAAAATAGGTTAAATTTGATTAAATGTGTAGATGTGAGTTAAAAATAACAAAATTTTCAAAAATTTGCTACTAGACACGGGGTCGTGTTAGGCAGGCACGGCTCCGTGTAAAAGTGCCAGTAACGTGGTTTTTATGAAATTTACAGAAGGCAGACACGTGTCGTGTTAGGTAGGCATGACCTCGTCTAAAAACTGTCAGTATTGGAAATTTTTCTAAATGATGGGCATGCCGCCTGCCTAGGAGACAAGTCCTCATGTGATAGGTCATTTTCTTTCAATAGAGTACATACACAGGGGCGTGCTTACCTTATAACGCCCCATGCTGATCTTACTGTAATGAATATTTCGAGTCGGGGGACTTCTGTTTACGTGCATGGGGTTCTGTTTCATGTCATTTGGCTAGCTCCAATCCTCTTTTGAATGTATCTTATTCCTACAAAAAGAAAATTGAAAATAAAAGCATTAATGAAGAGTTAAACTAAATTTTAAACATGATTATTCTTTTTCAAAAGGAAGCTATACTTTTGAAATCGATAAAAATATGTTTAAGTAAACTACATTATTATTAGATAATCCTTGGAATGCCTCCATGGTGCGCCACGTTTATGAGGGTCCTTGGCTAGACACAAAGTTGGTCAAATGTTACTTGAGCGGGATGAATCGCACCCCAAATTGTACTGGCTGAGGGCGTAGTCCAAGCTCGAGTCTATTGCAGTCACACCCCGATAAATCCATCACATCAGAGCTGAGCGTGAACTAAACTGGAATCTTCATTGCACAGTGAAAGTAAATGTGAGTGCTAAGACTTCTAATGTGTGAACGCCTTTAATTACTCATCCACATGGGTTCTCCTACTCCAACCATGCCATAATTTTAAAATATAACCTGAGAAAGAAACATGCGATAAATCAACATAAAGTTGGCGAGTTCATAGTTTCTTTGAAAAGATTTAAAATAAATCTTTTTAGTAACCAGTATGTTTGAGAAAATGTAATAAAACCATTTTCATTCTCATGTTTAACTGAAAACTTTGTATTTGTAAAATTGGTATAACTGTCAACGTCTACGTTGCGTTAACATTTGAGAGTTCATATATAATAATGTGGTATGTAACGCGTCAATGAACTTGATTATCATTAAGTTTTGCAAGGACATTAATATGTGTGTCGACATAAGAAGTACTCAACCCTAGACGATTTCTTCTGGTCCACCCGGCTGGGACAACAAAAGCACTACATGCGGTCACACAAGGACCCATGAGTGGGGCTCGCTACACCCGATACATCCACCACTCTTGTTCCTCGGTCTTATAAAAGATTAATGGCACTTAAGAGAGACCCTATTCGCACATGATCTAATATTTCATTCCATAGCTAAACCATACCATTGAAAACATGCATTTCCCCCGAGAGTTATAAATCAAAAACATTTAAGAGAAAAGGGGGACATGAACTCACCGAGTTTTTTTTTGTGCCTCGCACAATGAGAATGGGCCTAGCCCGTTTGAGTCTAAAAGCAGGACCAACTAGTCCTCTTATTTGTATGCAGGACAACCCAGTCCTGTTGTAACTACAACAATCCCGTCCCTAGTCTTGAAACTCATGCACGTTTTGAAAACACGTGTCTTTTTGTAAAACCGGTATGTTGAGCATAAAGTTTTCTTAAACCATTTGAGTTTATTGAAATCCATTCGCAACATGGTTTAGAAATATGAACTTTCGTTCATCGAAATGTTGTGTACTTTTGCAAAACTTGCATATCTTTCCATCCCCGAAAACATTAGCAAAAATGTAAAAAACGTAAAAAGTGGGGTTTATGAACGCACCTTGGTATCCTTATGCAAAGCTTGCATAGTATGATCCTGTAATGTCGTTTCCAAAATGTGACTTGCTAGCATGCAATCTATACGATTCCTATCACGGAATAAGCTTATAAGATTCTACTAAAAACGTAGCTGAATTACATGTCACGAGCTCTAACGAATCGCTAACCGAACGATTCGATGGTAAGTTGTTATCTTAATGGGATCGGATAAGATATACTTGTTAAGTTCCATTTAATTTCGGTGATAGTTACTAAGTTTGAATACACTTAGTTTCCAAGAGGTTTAGGTTATATATTTATATAAAAATATAAATATTTATAAGATAGTGTTAGGTGTCTCGAGAGTTAGTACGTGTATGTAACGAATAGTTATATAAAGATAATACAATGTAACCTCGTAATATGTTCACGTATTTCCCGGCTAGTCGTCATATACGTTGTCAGATAATAAGGTAGACACATATATATTTATATATGTAAATGTAAGCCTAGATGTATATGTGCATAAATGTCGTGTAGCCGAACTAGTCTTGCGTCACGCTTATAATTAATAAAATAATTATATAGGCGTGCGCACGTTAGAATCGACTTTCATTTGTTCGTTACCAAAATAACTCGGATAATATTATTTTCTAAGATCGTACAGTAACGGTCGTATTCCATTTAGATGTTCGAAATAAATATAAATCATTATGATTATTTTGTATAACATCCGTATTCTAGACGTTTTAAACAAATATAAATAATTATACTTATTTTATATAATTGCTGAATACTAGGCGTTTGAAGTAAATAAATCTTCAAATTCAAGACGTTTAAAGTAGATATAAAAAATTATATCATTTTATAAAGGTTACATTACGACGTTTGCAACAATTTATTTTTATTTTATAAAAGTATTAAAAATCTCGACGTTTGAATATAATTAATTATATTCATTTTATATGATTTTTGAATGCTAAACGTTTGAAAACAATTTTCAATTCTGTCATTTGAAACAAATATAACTAATTGTATTTATTTAAAAAATCCTCGAGTTTGGTTGACTTGTAAACCTTGTTCGTTGAGATGTCGTAAACTTGTTTGGCGAGTTTTAAGGAGTCGTCGAAAGTAAATATATATTTATATTAATTTTATAAAAATACTTTGAATCCCGATAGGTTTAGTTTTGAGAATATAACACGTTTCGTATTACGGATTTTTACAAAAAACGGGCATAGTTTCCACTATTTTTGGACGATCCCGACAACACAAGTTGTCGATTTATTTGTCAAAATGCAATTTATCAATGTACACAAACAATATATATAACTTCTCGTCGTGATCGAATATAATGTTTCACCAAATATAAATTCAATTTATATCATAATAACGTCGGTTCGGTTTTTAACTAGTAATTTTTAAATGAATAACGTAGTTGAATCTATTGTTATTTTTAAAATTTTGGCGATATGTAATCGTTAACGGGTCGGTTTTGAGCTCGGTTTCGCGATATATATTATTAATATTTATAAACTAATATAATTAAATTTCGTGTTGCAATTAATTTTTACCGAGTCTTGAGTTGACCCATTGACTGAGTTGACCGGGTTTCGACCCCTGTTGAGTGTTGTTGACTAAGTTGACCATGGTTGACCGAGTTTGACCGGAACAATTCATGTGTCAACGAAACGACCGAATCGAACCCGAACCAATACTGAACATGTTTGACCAGTCAACCCATTGTGTTGACTGGGTTGACCTAAACCCGAAGTCAGACATGAGTAGTTGACTGTTTTGACCGTACCAGATCTGACCGAGTCGACCCGGGACCGAACCGAGTTGAACTGAACTCGAACCGATCTTAAACTGAACTTGAACCGTCGCCATCATCGGCCACCATCACCATCATCACCGCCATCGTTGATGACGCCGGCGTCATCAACCCAACCGATCCTGACCCGAAACACCTCCACTGCCACTGTGCCGCCACTGCCGCCGCCGACCGTGTCGCGCGGCGGTCTTCTTTGCTGTCTAACGTCCCAGAGCACCACCATCTCCCACCTGAAACAACAAACATCCCGGAGAAAAGATGGATCTAAAAAGATCTTGAAGAAAGAGAGAGAGTCGGAAGGGTTACCGAAGAATCACGACTGCCGGAGTCGAATCTGCGATCTATGCTGCTCGAAATGAAAAATGGAAGCCTGAAATGGACTCGGGAGGTACGAATTAGGGGTGTACACCCCGGTTCCGCCGCAAAAAACCCTTACCGCCGCCGTTCACACGCCGTGTCTCCGCCGGTGGCCGGCCGGAGTCCGGTCGCCGGACATTCATCGGAGAGAGAGAAAGAGAGTAGCATGTGTGTGTGTGTGTGTGTGAAATTTTAAGAATTAAATGAAAAAAATTAGGGTTTGTCCCTTTTATACTTAGGGTTTCCAAGTGGGCTTCAAGGTTGTGTTTGAGCGGCCCGATCCCGTCTACCAAGCCCGTTTTCAAACCCGAACTTCATGGAACGTTGTGTAATATCATTTTAGGCTCAAAAACATGTCGAAGGTGTTGGTATTCGACCGTTTGACGCGATTGTTTGTCGGTTGCGTTAAAAATTGCGTAGAAATCGCTACGATTGTCGCTTCTTGTCCATTTTCGATCCAATTTCGACTATGAGCATTTAGTTTTGAAAACGAAGCCAAATATATCATAATATATTAATATTTAGACATAACTCTAGTCCATGGCTTCCATTTCGTTGTCGGTGCGTCTCGATTTTCGCATAACCTCCGTGTTGTGCTTTGCGACGTCCGACGATCCAAATTTATCGCATAATTATAAATGTATGATAATTGCAAGTACAAAATTTGTATTTTTAGGTGTGGTTAGTATTTGTTCGGAATCGGATCGCTTGTCGTTCAATTTTGCGTTAAATTTCTCGATTATCGCCAAAACACGTAACGTGAATCAAGTTGATGCAACTGGGCTTTCCAAAGGCCAAATTACGTTAGTTTATGTAAAATTGCACTATGTATTATTGTTTTAATGTTTTTTATGCGCATAATTACGATCGAAAAGTATCGTTTGTCACATCTCCCCTTGTTACAGAAATTTCGTCCTCGAAATTTAGACTATGTTATCTCCTTAGGGTTTTGCCATGCGTAGGTAGGTATCAATAATACCAAGGTAAATGACCATGTAATTCCATCGAGACTTGTCTGAATTATATGAATACAATGACTTACTACAACAATATGAACCCACTTGTTCAACTGACTCTGTTTTCAGAATCAATGCCAAGTGAACAAAATGTAATGATATAATAAGTAATGTGACTAAGTTTGCAGGGGTCCAATAAAAGAGGAATTAAACCAATAGATGTCCAAATGAATGTTCACAATCTGCAAATAGATTTTAGAAATGGTAGCATTTACTACCAACAAAACTAGCGTTGGTTGTTGACGGATGAAACTTAGACTCAACAAGTTCAATGAAATAGAAACATGAAAATGATTTGTCAACTTTCAACCATAACATGAATAAAAATATGTGTGTTGACATTATTGAATTGAAAGGATACACCGATATACAATAGAACTTAGTGTATCGTTGTCTCAACACATAGTTGTATTAAGACTATTCAAACGATGAGTCAAATGAAGAGCTTACATAGTTTTGCATGAAACGATTGATCATGATTAGCCCAAGCTACAAGTTTATACCGACACCGCAAGGTATCGTAGTGGTCGAAGTAATTCAATGATAGCGGTGACTGAACAAATTCACTGTGTTTGCAATCAGATGAAAGGTTTAACAAAGTAAATCTTGATATCTATCCCAAATAAATCTCATAGGATTTTCAACTGAAGATGAAAGAACAATTAAATATAAATTTTCGGTTGATAGTAGAAGAACAATAAATATCCCAAAATTTTCGACCGATGATGAAAGAACCGTTAAGAGGTACACTGGAATACAACATGAATATATGTACCATTATTTTCATACACAATTGTATTAAGATTGCTTTGAAATAAAAATCAATTAGATGGATTTAAATATAAATAACTAGATAAATAATCCAACTCGTACATGAGGTGTGCAAATGGGATTAACGCAAGCTTCAAGTTCGTGAAACTCCATCATAAGGTGTCGTAACTAACAAACGATTTTAATGAAGTTGAAGATCGAACAAGTCTGCTATGGTTCGAAACAAATGAAGTGCTTGTCGAGATCACTTTGAATATGATGACTTCAATGCATCATATGGAACTTTAAATTGAATATATTTGAAATGAGCAAGTTCAAACAATTGAACTTGGTTTAGGTACAACCCAACAATAAATACAAGTATTGACAAGGAAATCTTGACATGGTTACAATGAAAAACCATGTATGTAACTTAACATGAAAAATAGTTTTTCAAGAATTCGTTGACTCAATATCAAAGAACCAACACTTACAATAATGTAGGTCATCTAGATCACAAAGCAAAAATTTGAATATAGCGAACCAACCTTTGAACGACTGATGAAACGACCATTCGAAGTGAAGACCCTGATGATCTCCACGTACCAAGTTAACCACATGCGTAGCAAACAAAGCATGCGTATCATATAAATTTGTCAAGAAATGATGCAAGTAAGTGTTCGCTAACAAGAAAGAAGTTCCCGTGACACACTGACCATATATGAGGAGTAGAGGTGTGCAAGTCTACTCATTATATGCAAAATTGAAATTTCAACAAAAGAATTGGAGGACTTTACCTTGAATTTCATTGATGATCGGTTGTTGCGTGACATTACCACAGACTGTCGAACATTGCGTAATCGCCATTTATGAAGTAGGGGAGTATGAAGACATGTGACTTCTTTTGCAGCGCCAATTATTGTGATTGCCATTATAACAGTACCGACTGTTATGAAATCTCGTTTAGACGTACCACAGCGTGGTTCCTGTCGCTTACAAGACCACGTGAAAAATTGCCGCATTTGTAACATCCGTCAAAAACGGATTTACCAAACCCGCTCCGTTTATCAACCGAACAGTCAGTCAAAATTTTCGTTGCGAATTAAATGCCCAAAATATTTTTAAACGATCCGTAATCAATTATTATACGGGAATATATATTTAGTTTTTGAAAAACTGTCAAAAATCGCAAAATAAAAATGAATTGTTTCAGCCGGGTTTCGAACCCGGGTCTGTACCGAATCAAATGTGACTTATCTCTCAACACACAAACCACTGCGCCGCTTGATCTGTTTGTTATATATTGCAATCATTTAGTTGATATAATAACGTTACGAATTCAAAATCGGCGCCCAAACAATTCAGTCGTCGGAATCCCGAAATATTCGCGAGTTTTAACACCAATTTACGTTATAACGTAAACCATTAACTACATATCGGTTATAACCGATGTTTAAAGTCCGCGACCAAATTCATAACCGCCGGAAAATTTAAATATCGAACACAGTCGGAATTCAGACCAAGTGCATTGACGTTTTGTCCTATAAATTGACCCACAACCGACGACAAACACTTTCGCTCAAAAATTACACCTTTTCTCGGCGTAATTCCACTCGCCGGAACTTTCCTGTTTTTCTCCGGAAAACCGAACTTTAATCCCTGAGCTTCACTGAATCCCCTAAACCTTTAACGAAGTCACCCTTACCTTTTCCAAGCTTTCCGGAGACTAGCTGCTATACGGAACACGTCGCCGGAGGTGAATTCAATCGCCGGAGTTTCTGCCGGAAAACAGAAAGTTCAGTCGGTATCTTTCTCCGCCCAGTTTCTTTTCCTTTTCACTTTTACCTTACCGTAATAAACTGTAAAACACTAACAAACTGATAAAAAAACTTGAACTAGTCGATTTCCGATTTCTGGTTCAAACTTGACGAGGAAGACGACGTTTTCTATATCATATAAGTATATTATAAATCAGGATTTTACTCGGGTTAGACACACAGTCCAGCGGTGGACTGTGTGCACATAAAACGTTAATCATGCAAAGGTCTCGAGTTCGAATCCCGTCTCACACACGCTGCCTTAATAAAATCCATTTTTTTTACTGAACCGGATCGCCTTAGATATATGTTAAGTATATTAATAACCGGAATAATAACCAAGTTAGACACACAGTCCAGCGGTGGACTGTGTGTTTGTTTATATCGCTGGTCACGAGTTCGAGTCCGGTCTTCAGCACCGACTCGGACGATTATCTATTCTTTTTAAATAAGGCAGAAAAATGATGTAACTAAATTGTATTTAAGTATAATAAAAATCAAAGTATATAACATGTTAAACACACAGTCCAGCGGTGGACTGTGTGTTAGATTAAACCACAGGTCCCGAGTTCGAGACCTGTGGAGTGCAAAACCGGTCCGCTTAAACTGTTTTTAAAATAAAATGATTTTCTGTTAATTCTAATTAATGTATATATGAAATTAAAATCGGATATATAACGGGTTAGACACGTAGCTCAGTTGGTAGAGCTGCGTGCACGCGTACGGGAGGTCTCGGGTTCGAGCCTCACCGAGCGCACAACAATATGCCTCAAAACCGGTCAACGACCAGTCAAAGTCAACAAGTCAATGTCACTGTAGCAGAAAAAAATAAAATATTTTTATTATTTTTATTTAATTATTTTAATTAAAAATCAATTATAAATACTTAAAAATAACATTTTTTTTAGATTAGAAAATAGCCTCAAACTCACAAAAATACACCCAACAATCCTACTAAAATAGTTTAATAAAATCCGTTTACTTACCAAACCATAATGCGATTTATCTAGGTTAAATCTCACTCGTGGTTAAAACCACTTCGCGTGCATTCAACGTCATCAACCGAACGCACCCACTGTGAGTGAATCTTACAATTCCCCCTTTTAAATTACACGTTTTGGGGTGTGTCATGTGTTATGAATTAATTAATTTATTTATTTAAACTTGTGCCATACCACATCATGACTTGAACTTAGATTGATTTATTGTGGTGATTTATTTATATTCCGTTTGTCAAATTACATGAAACTCATACATTAAGCCCATCAGTTCCTCGTGGGAAACGAGTAGAACATCGCGTGCTTCAATTCAATTCATTATTGTTCATGTGTGTTTTCATTGAGTTTATATTGTTTGTAGTTGTGTTATTCATATTATCATGTTTATGCAATTCATTCATCAGGCCCCTCAGTTCCTCGTGAGAGACGAGTTGAGCAACGCGTGCCTTTAATTGTTCCATTATTATTCATGAGTGTTTTCATTTAACATATTATGATTGTTGATCAAGTTACATCTAATTTTACTCATGTTTGGTTGTGCACATATTTCATAATCAATTTAAATAAATTGTTCAAATGTTTTCCATAGGATTCACTCGCCAACATTATGTTGATCCAAAAACCTTTTTACACATGATACAGGTGAACAGGTTGAAGCAAGGAAAACATAGGATATGCCTTAGAAGAGAACAAAGAAGTTTAAATTGTAGTTAGATCATGTTGTAGCAATCATTGTAAATTTCCATTTAAATTGTATTAATGAATATGAAACGTTTAATAAATGTCATGAGCTTTGATGATAACCCAATCATGCCCCGATCACCTTATCCGCTGCGGGTCGGGGTGTGACAGATTGGTATCAGAGCCATGACTATAGGGATATAGGATAGGTTATTAGACCCTTAGAGCCTATACTATAGTCTGCCTAAATTTTAAATTGATTAGGTGGTTACATACAAACTTGTGATATTTATTTGTTTCATATTTGTTTACATTTCAGTCAAACATACATGCTCATATACATATTCATTATACATATATACATATTCATTATACATATATCGATGTTCATGTGTTCAATTTATTTTCATACTCTCGTTATCCAAAGATTTTATGCAATTTTCAATTCTCATCAAAGTAAGTTCTGCGACGGGCATGTAGTAACTGGAAGGGTACAAGTACCGGTAGTCGGAACGTCCTGTCTAGGCTGGCATTCGTATAAATCCAATATAACGGACCAGTTTGCCTACCTGGGGACCAACGATGAGAGTACGAAGGACCTATTAGGCCAAAGCATGCCACACCAAACGTCGTTCGAACTAACCCTACTTTGAGGTGTCATCGTGTCTACACCTGGACACATTCCGAACATCACACGTTGTATACATATTTCTCGATTTTCCTGGGTTTTTGTGTACGCAACCAGGCAGAAACCGTGCGAACCATATGAAAAACCGGTATTCATGGGGCCCACATGATTACACAAGGTAAAGTATGGCGGCATGACGGGCCTAACAGCGAGCAAAGCCCAAGACATCCTATGGATGTAGTATTTTTGTATAATTATTTTATAAATGATCATTCTTGAATGCGACCCATGATCCCAAAAGCATCCAACTCATACTCTTGTCATGTATTCATTGTAGATGTCTTCTAACCTCGCCCGTAGGAAGACGAGAGCAAGAAAAGCCCGCGATCGCATGGCTGCCTTAATCGCTCAACAAATGGCTGCCGTAATACCCAACATTGTAATCCAAGTTCAACAAGCACTTACCAATAATCCTGTCAATCAAGCAAACCAAAACATTTTCAACTCTTCCCCAAACACCACTAAATGCACCTACAAGCATTTCAAATCATGCGACCCTCCGAAATATAAAGGGACTGAAGGTGTCACCGCACTCCTCCATTGGTTTGAAGAAATGGAGAATACTTTTCTAAATTGCGATTGCCCTGATGATCGCAAAGTGCGTTATGCTACAGGTCGACTATATGGGATAGCACTTACTTGGTGGAACACAGAGAAGGCCAAACGAGGTGTGGAAGATGCTATGTCCTTAACTTGGAACGAATTGAAGGAAATCATGACCAGACGATTTTGCCCAAGGAGTGAAATCAAGAAGTTGGAAGATGAATTTTACTCATTGAAGCAAATGGAAGGAGACCACACCACCTACAACAAAAGATTCCTCGAATTACATCAAATGGTTCCCAACATGTTTACTCCTCTCTACCGTTTGATCGAGCACTACATTCGTGGTCTTCCGTCAAAGATTCAAGACCCTGTGATAAGTACCAAGCCTGCAACTTTGGAAGCAGCAATGGAGCTAGCAACAGAGCTCACCGAGAACCGAATTCGAAACAAAGACTTCAAGGAGGAAAAGAAGAAGGATAAAGAATCGACTGAAACCTCCGACTCCACCCAAATCGAATCCCCTTCTCAACCCAATCCTAAGAGAAGAAGAGTCGGGCGACTTTTCGCTGCTACTCAACGAAATCAACCCGTTTTTCACGCTATACCCATCCGAGCTGTCCCAATCACCCAAGTGGCACCCAACTCAGCTTACCCAAATAAGAAACCATATCTCGGACCTCACCCTCGATGCAACAACTGTTTTTATCACCATCCCCTTACTTTACCTTGCCGGCTATGTACAACTTGTGGACGTTATGGTCATTTGAGCAATGTTTGTCGCACCTTTCAAGACCAAACCTTTTCCCCTACTCAAAACATGGCCCAAACTTATCACCAACCCCAACACCCCATGTTCCCATATGCTCGAGCTTGCTTCAATTGTGGCGACCCTACCCACCTTAGAAACACATGCCCTCAATTGGTTAACGTTATCAACACTCAAGCCCAATCAAACCCAGTTAACCAAGTAAACCAAGAAAACCCAACCACTATGCCACCAGCAAGAGGAAGAGTCTTCAATATCAACGCCAATCCTGTCGAAGATAATGACGGCCCAAACGAAGATACTCAGCTAGTCCTTTTCGCCGAAGATCCAGATTCAACTCCTATTGTTTAGTCTTATGTTTTTTCTTTATCACATGTTAGACCGTTAGAGTAATTATGATATATTATATATTATATATTGTTTTCAGTATATACTTTTGCTGAGGCCGTGGCTCCCCATCCATCGAGGTTGAGTTGGATCCCCATTTTATTATGTGGTTGATCTTGGCGTGCCCGCACGATCGGCTCCGTTTGTTAGAGCCTTGATCGGTTACGTAATTTTACATTTCAATACATGCAATACGCTCGGCTCCGTTTGATTGAGCCTTGAGTGCAAAGATTTATTCACATTTCCAGTTCATGCAATACGCTCGGCTCCGTTTGATTGAGCCTTGAGTGCAAAGATTTATTCACATTTCCAGTTCATGCAATACGCTCGGCTCCGTTTGATTGAGCCTTGAGTGCAAAGATTTATTCACATTTCCAGTTCATGCAATACGTTCGGCTCCGTTTGATTGAGCCTTGAGCGCACATACAATTTCATTATCAGTATCTTGTGGTTGTGGTGTTTGTAGTAGAGAGTCGCATCGAACTAACCATAACTTTCGGATAAAGTCAACGAAAATTTGACAAGGGTATGGTGGATACGCCGATGGTACTTCCTATATATAAGTATTCTTGTCAAATGATCGGAGGCATTATCAGGCGGTTATGAGAGGTTCCATGCATAGGCTGATTGTGTGATGGTTGTTTAAATTAAGTTGTTCAATTTCAGTACATTCAATACGTTCGGCTCCGTTTGATTGAGCCTTGAGCGCACATACAATTTCATTCAATACGTTCGGCTCCGTTTGATTGAGCCTTGAGCGCACAGACAATTTCATTATCAGTATCATGTGGTTGTGGTGTTTGTAGTAGAGTCGCATCGAACTAACCATAACTTGCGGATAAAGTCAATGAAAATTTGACAAGGATATGGTGGATACGCCGATGGTACTTCCTATATATAAGTATTCTTGTCAAATAATCGGAGGCATTATCAGGCGGTTATGAGAGGTTCCATGCATAGGCTGTTTGTGTGGTTAAGTTATTCATATTCAGTACATGCAATACGCACGGCTCCGTTTGATTGAGCCTTGAGCACACAATTTCATTTTCAGTACATGCAAACGATCGGCTCCGTTCGATTGAGCCTTGATCGCACAGATATATTTCATTTCAGTAATTTATGTTTGTTGTATTGATTGTAGAGTTATAGGACTAATCATAATTCACTGTTAAAACCAATGAAAATTTGACAAGAATATGGTGGATACGCCGCTGGTACTTCCTATATATAAGTATTCTTGTCAAAGGATCAGAGGCATTAACGGATGGTTATGGGAAGTTCTATGTAGGATTTATTAGTTTCTTGGTAACCAATCATAACTTGTGGATAAAACTAATGAAAATTTGGCAAGAATATGGTGGATACGCCGCTGGTACTTCCTATATATAAGTATTCTTGCCAAAGGATCAGAGGCATTATCAGGCGGTTATGAGAAGTTCCATGTAGGATTTAGTATTGCCTTGGTTGGAATTTGTGTTACATTTATATCATCATGTTATTTAAAGAGATTGGATTGTGTTCCATTTCTACATAAATTAACCTCTCCATCATAACAAACGAGAGAGGAACTTCCATCATTCAAACATATATGTTATCAGAATGTGGATTCAAATATTTGCTGTTGTGATTATTCATGTTCAAATATTCGCTGATGTGTCTATTCATGTTCGAATATTTGCTGTTGTGTTTATACATGTTCAAATATTTGCTGATGTGTTCATTCATGTTCGAATATTTGCTGTTATGTTTATTCATGTTCAAATATTTGCTGATGTGTTCATTCATGTTTGGATGTCAGCTGTTGTGTATTTATTTATGTTCCATGTAGATTGTAGTGTTAGAAGTTTTGCCTTAGGATATAACCATATATTTCCCAAACGTATCTAAACTCTTATGCATGATATCATTTTTTTTTAGCGAATCATTCCTGTTTATCAATATTCATACAGTAGGCAACAAAAAGCGATTCCTGAATAGGGTACTTAACTTATACAAGGAACGTTACCGCCTCGAACAAAAACTTAAACCCTCATTTTTGCTAAGCATACAACTGTCAAACAAAACATCATCATTCTTATAGTCAAAATATATCATTATTTAAATTTCGGGACGAAATTTCTAAAAAGCAGGGGATACTGTAACATCCGTCAAAAACGGATTTACCAAACCCGCTCCGTTTATCAACCGAACAGTCAGTCAAAATTTTCGTTGCGAATTAAATGCCCAAAATATTTTTAAACGATCCGTAATCAATTATTATACGGGAATATATATTTAGTTTTTGAAAAACTGTCAAAAATCGCAAAATAAAAATGAATTGTTTCAGCCGGGTTTCGAACCCGGGTCTGTACCGAATCAAATGTGACTTATCTCTCAACACACAAACCACTGCGCCGCTTGATCTGTTTGTTATATATTGCAATCATTTAGTTGATATAATAACGTTACGAATTCAAAATCGGCGCCCAAACGATTCAGTCGTCGGAATCCCGGAATATTCGCGAGTTTTAACACCAATTTACGTTATAACGTAAACCATTAACTACATATCGGTTATAACCGATGTTTAAAGTCCGCGACCAAATTCATAACCGCCGGAAAATTTAAATATCGAACACAGTCGGAATTCAGACCAAGTGCATTGACGTTTTGTCCTATAAATTGACCCACAACCGACGACAAACACTTTCGCTCAAAAATTACACCTTTTCTCGGCGTAATTCCACTCGCCGGAACTTTCCTGTTTTTCGCCGGAAAACCGAACTTTAATCCCTGAGCTTCACTGAATCCCCTAAACCTTTAACGAAGTCACCCTTACCTTTTCCAAGCTTTCCGGAGACTAGCTGCTATACGGAACACGTCGCCGGAGGTGAATTCAATCGCCGGAGTTTCTGCCGGAAAACAGAAAGTTCAGTCGGTATCTTTCTCCGCCCAGTTTCTTTTCCTTTTCACTTTTACCTTACCGTAATAAACTGTAAAACACTAACAAACTGATAAAAAAACTTGAACTAGTCGATTTCCGATTTCTGGTTCAAACTTGACGAGGAAGACGACGTTTTCTATATCATATAAGTATATTATAAATCAGGATTTTACTCGGGTTAGACACACAGTCCAGCGGTGGACTGTGTGCACATAAAACGTTAATCATGCAAAGGTCTCGAGTTCGAATCCCGTCTCACACACGCTGCCTTAATAAAATCCATTTTTTTTACTGAACCGGATCGCCTTAGATATATGTTAAGTATATTAATAACCGGAATAATAACCAAGTTAGACACACAGTCCAGCGGTGGACTGTGTGTTTGTTTATATCGCTGGTCACGAGTTCGAGTCCGGTCTTCAGCACCGACTCGGACGATTATCTATTCTTTTTAAATAAGGCAGAAAAATGATGTAACTAAATTGTATTTAAGTATAATAAAAATCAAAGTATATAACATGTTAAACACACAGTCCAGCGGTGGACTGTGTGTTAGATTAAACCACAGGTCCCGAGTTCGAGACCTGTGGAGTGCAAAACCGGTCCGCTTAAACTGTTTTTAAAATAAAATGATTTTCTGTTAATTCTAATTAATGTATATATGAAATTAAAATCGGATATATAACGGGTTAGACACGTAGCTCAGTTGGTAGAGCTGCGTGCACGCGTACGGGAGGTCTCGGGTTCGAGCCTCACCGAGCGCACAACAATATGCCTCAAAACCGGTCAACGACCAGTCAAAGTCAACAAGTCAATGTCACTGTAGCAGAAAAAAATAAAATATTTTTATTATTTTTATTTAATTATTTTAATTAAAAATCAATTATAAATACTTAAAAATAACATTTTTTTTAGATTAGAAAATAGCCTCAAACTCACAAAAATACACCCAACAATCCTACTAAAATAGTTTAATAAAATCCGTTTACTTACCAAACCATAATGCGATTTATCTAGGTTAAATCTCACTCGTGGTTAAAACCACTTCGCGTGCATTCAACGTCATCAACCGAACGCACCCACTGTGAGTGAATCTTACAATTCCCCCTTTTAAATTACACGTTTTGGGGTGTGTCATGTGTTATGAATTAATTAATTTATTTATTTAAACTTGTGCCATACCACATCATGACTTGAACTTAGATTGATTTATTGTGGTGATTTATTTATATTCCGTTTGTCAAATTACATGAAACTCATACATTAAGCCCATCAGTTCCTCGTGGGAAACGAGTAGAACATCGCGTGCTTCAATTCAATTCATTATTGTTCATGTGTGTTTTCATTGAGTTTATATTGTTTGTAGTTGTGTTATTCATATTATCATGTTTATGCAATTCATTCATCAGGCCCCTCAGTTCCTCGTGAGAGACGAGTTGAGCAACGCGTGCCTTTAATTGTTCCATTATTATTCATGAGTGTTTTCATTTAACATATTATGATTGTTGATCAAGTTACATCTAATTTTACTCATGTTTGGTTGTGCACATATTTCATAATCAATTTAAATAAATTGTTCAAATGTTTTCCATAGGATTCACTCGCCAACATTATGTTGATCCAAAAACCTTTTTACACATGATACAGGTGAACAGGTTGAAGCAAGGAAAACATAGGATATGCCTTAGAAGAGAACAAAGAAGTTTAAATTGTAGTTAGATCATGTTGTAGCAATCATTGTAAATTTCCATTTAAATTGTATTAATGAATATGAAACGTTTAATAAATGTCATGAGCTTTGATGATAACCCAATCATGCCCCGATCACCTTATCCGCTGCGGGTCGGGGTGTGACAGCATTCTGGTCGGTAGTTCTCCCACTGACGGGATTAGCATCGTTGGCGTAATGTTGTACTTCCTCAAGGCCGCGCCTCAAAAGTCGTATGTGATGTATTTCAACATCCGTTGCCGTATAGGTTAGTGTTTCTTTTTGCGTAGGCTACCTGTTCGGGTAAATAAAATAGCAACGACAATATATGTAATGTGTTTACCCGAGTTAATAATCATGGTTCCTACGTAATGACCTTTAATTGATATTGACATAAGTTTTCCAAAGGTCTTAAATGCATGTTGTCAAAACTCTTAAAGTTTTGCTTATGGTATGTAATGGTATCGTGTACCGTGTATCAAACACAACACTAGGGTATGATTAAAATCATAATGTTGACTCACTGTTTCGACCACGGTTGGAACCCATATTCGAGTGCTAGGCGTTCTGTATATATTCAAGTCTTAATGATCTAATGTCCCCAAAGGAAAGTGAGGTTAAACCTAGGTATCACCACAGAAACCTAATTCGCTGAAACCTATAGCTGTGATACCAATCTATTATCAGAGCCAGGTTTGATACCTAATTTGCTAAAGCCTATAGCTCTGATGACCAATCTGTCACACCCCGATGAATTAATCACATCAGAGCTGGGCGTGAACTAAACTGGTATCTTCATTGTACATCGGAAGTAAATGTGAGTGCTAAGACTTCTAATAAGTGAAAGCCTGTTAAGTACTCGAATCCACATGGGTTCTCCTACTCCAACCGTGCCATAGTTTTAAAATATAACCTGAGAAAGAAACATGGGAAAAATCAACACAAAGTTGGCGAGTTCATAGTTTTTTGAAAATATTTAAAATAAATCTTTTTAGTAACCGGTTTAAATACGTTTGAAAAAATGTAATAAAACCATTTTCATTCTCATGTTTAACTGAAAACTTTGTATTTGTAAAACTGGTATAACTGTCAACGTCTGCGTTGCGTTAACATTTGAGAGTTCATATATAATAATATGGTATGTAACGCGTCAATGAACTTGATGATCATTAATGTTTTGCAAGGACATTAATATGTGTGTCGACATAGGAAGTACTCAACCCTAGACGATTTCTTCCGGTCCACCCGGATGGGATAACAAAAGTACTACTGCGGCCACACAAGGACCCATGAGTGGGGCTCGCTACACCCGATAGATCTACCACTCTTGTTCCTCGGTCTTATAAAAGATTAATGGCACTTAAGAGAGACCCTATTCGCACATGATCTAATATTTCATTCCCTATAGCTAAACCATACCATTGAAAACATGTATTTCCATCCGAGAGTTATAAACTGAAAACACTAAGAGAAAAAGGGGACATGAATTCACGGAGTTTTTTTTTGTGCCTCACACAATGAGAATGGGCCTAGCCCGTTTGAGTCTAAAAGCAGGACCAACCAGTCCTCTTATTTGTATGCAGGACAACCCAGTCCCGTTGTAACTAGGACAATCCCGTCCCTAGTCATGAAACTCATGCACGTTTCAAAATATGCATGTTTTTGTAAAACCAGTGTGTGAGCATAAACTTTTCGTAAACCATTTGAGTTTATTGAAATCCATTCGCAACATGGTTTAGAAATATGAACTTTCATTCATCGAAATGTTGTGTACTTTTGCAAACCTTGCATGTCTTTCCACCCCCGAAAACATTTGCAAAAATGTATAAATCGTAAAAAGTGGGGGTTATGAACTCACCTTGGTATCCAAGTGGAATGCTAGCATAGTATGATCCTGTAATGTCGTTTCCAAATGTGACTTGCTAGCATGCAATCTATACCATTGCTATCGAATAAGCTTATAAGATTCTACTAAAAACGTAGCTGAATTAGTTGTCACCGAGCTCTATTGAATCGCTAACCGAACGATTCGATGGTAAGTTGTTATCTAAATGGGAACAGATAAGATATACTTGTTAAGTTCCATTTAATTTCGGTGATAGTTACTAAGTTTGGATACATTTAGTTTCCAAGAGGTTTAGGGTATATATTTATATAAAAATATAAATATTTATAAGATCGTGTTAGTTGTCTCGAGAGGTAGTACGTGTATGTAACGAATAGTTATATAAAGATAATACATTGTAACCTCGAATGTGTTCACGTATTTCCCGGCTAGTCATCATATACGTTGTCAGATAATAAGGTAGACACATATATATTTATATATGTAAATGTAAGCGTATATGTATATGTACATAAATGTCATGTAGCCGAACTAGTCTTGCGTCATGTTTATAATTAATAAAATAATTATATAGGTGTACGCACGTTAGAATCAACTTTCATTTGTTCGTTACCAAAATAATTCGGATAATATTATTTGCTAAGATCGTATGTTAACGCGTCGTATTCCATTTAGACGTTCAAAAAATATATAAATCATTATAATTATTTTGTATAACGTCCGTATCCTAGACGTTTTAAACAAAAATAAATAATTATACTTATTTTATATAATTACTGAATATTAGGTGTTTGAAGTAAATAAAGCTTCGAATTCAAGACGTTTAAAGTAGATATAAACAATTATATCATTTTATAAAGGTGTACCAATTTACGACGTTTAAAACAATTTATTTTTATTTTATAAAAGTATTAAAATCTCAACGTTTGAATATAATTAATTATATTCATTTTATATGATTTTTGAATTTTTGAATGCTAAACGTTTGAAATACAATTTTCGAATTCCGTCGTTTGAAACAAATATAACTAATTGTATTTATTATACAAAAATCCTCGAGTTTGGTTGACTTGTAAACCTTGTTCGTTGAGATGTCGTAAACTTGTTTGGCGAGTTTTAAGGAGTCGTCGAAAGTAAATATATATTTATATCAATTTTATAAAAATATTTTAAATCCCGATAGGTTTAGTTTTGAGAATATAACACGTTTCGTATTACGGATTTTTACGAAAAACGGGCATAGTTTTCTCTGTTTTTGGACGATGACAACACAAGTTGTCGATTTATTTGTCAAAACGCAATTTATCAATGTACACAAACAATATATATAACTTCTCGTTGTGATCGAATATAATGTTTCGCTAAATATAAATTCAATTTATATCATAATATCGTCGGTTCGTTTTTTACTAGTAAATTTTACGCGAATAACGTTAGTCGGATCTATTGTTATTTTTAAAATTTTGGCGATATGTAATCGTTAACGGGTCAGTTTTGAGCTCGGTTTTGCGATATATAGTATTAATATTTATAAACTAATATAATTAAATTTCGTGTCGTAATTAATTTTTACCGAGTCTTGAGTTGACCCATTGACTGAGTTGACCGGGTTTCAACCCGTGTTGACTGTTGTTGACCATGATTGACCGAGTTTGACCGGAACAATTTCAGTGTCGACGAAACCGACCGAATCGGACCCTAACCAATACTGAACATATTTGACCAGTCAACCCATTGTGTTGACTGGGTTGACCTAAACCCGAAGTGAGACCCGAGTCGTTGACTGTTTTGACCGTACCCAGATCTGACCGAGTCAACCGGGGACCGAACCGAGTTGAACTGAACTTGAACCGATCTTAAACTGAACTTGAACCGTCGCCATCATCGTCGTTGTGATGACGCCAGCGTCATCAACCCAACCCGAACCACCTCCACTTCCGTTGCGCCGCCACTGCCGCCACCAACCGTGTCGCTCTAACATCCCCGAGCACCACCATCTCCCACCTGAAATAACAAACATCGCCGGAGAAAATATGGATCTAAAAAGATCGTGAAGAAAGAGAGAGAGCAGGAAGGGTTATCGAAGAATCATGGCCGCCGGAGTCAAATCTGCGATCTATGCTGCTCGAAATGAAAAAGGGAAGCCTGAAATGGACTCGAAATGAAAAACCCTTACCGCCGCCGTGTCTCCGCCGGAGCTCCGCCGGGGGCCTTCCGGAGTCTAGTCGTCGGACATTCATCGGAGAGAGAGAGAGCAGTGTGTGTGTGTGTGTGAAAGTTTGAGAAGTAAATGAAAAAAATTAGGGTTTGGCCCTTTTATACTTAGGGTTTCCAAAGGGCTTGGGCCCAAGGCCCAAAAGCCCGTTTCTAGTGTTTTGAGCGGCCCGATCGCGTCTACCAGCCCGTTTTCAAACCTGAACTTCCTGGACGTCTTGAAATATCATTTTAGGTTCAAAAACGTGTAGAAGGTGTCGGTAATCGACCATTTGACGCGATTGTTTGTCGTGTTGCGTTAAAAATTGTGTAGAAATAGCTACGATTGTCGTTGCTTGTCCGTTTTTTATTCGATTTCATCTGTGAGCATCTAATTTTGAAATGAAGCCAAATATATCATAATATATTAATATTTAGACGTAACTCTAGTCCATGGCTTCCGTTTCTTTGTCGGTGCATCTTGATTTTCGCATAACCGCCGTGTTTTGCTTTGCGACGTCCGACGATCCAAATTATCGCATAAATGTATGATAATTGCAAGTACAAAATTCGTATTTTTAGGCATTGCCAGTATTTGTTGGGAATCAGATCGTTATCATTCAATTCCACGTTAAATTTCTCGATTATCTCCAAAACACGTAACGTGAATCAAGTAGATGCTCCTGGCTTTCTGAAGCAAATTACGTTAGTTTATGTCAAATTACGCTATGTATTGTTGTCTTAATGTTTGTTATGCACGTAATTACGATCGAAAAGTACCTGTTGTCATATTATTGTGATATCTCACATCGGTTGTGAAGGGGAACAAAGGCTTTCTTATAAGGGGCTGGATACTTTCACCATCATGACGCGTTTTAAAAACCGTGAGGGGCGGGCACTGAGAACGTGCTAGCTGCCAAAGCGGACAATATCATGGTGCGGTTACACTGGGCTGTTACAGATTGTATCAGAGCTAAGGCCGTACCGGTGGTGGCAGGTTCCGCGAGGACGCTGGACCCCTTAAGGGATTGGATTTGTGATATCCCATATCGGTTGTGAAGGGGAACAAAGGCTTCCTTATAAGGGACTGGATACCTTCACCATCATGACGCATTTTAAATACCGTGAGGGGCGGGCACTTAGAGCATGCTGGCTGCCAAAGCGGACAATATCATGGTGCAATTATGCTGGGTTGTTACAATTGCCTTGATGTAGTTGACAAGATCATCCTCCACGCATTGTCCCACTTCAAACTTTATTTCCTTGTCGCCAACCCTCAATGTTAGCCTCTGTTCACTCATATCCACCATGGCTCCTACGGTGGCAAGGAATGGTCTTCCTAATATGAGTGGGATCTTGATGTCTTCTTCCATATCAAGGTTTACAAAGTCGGCCGGGAAAACAAATTTCCCAACCTTAACCAAAAGATTTTTTATGACAACCTTAAGGGTATTTTACCGACCTATCCGCAAGTTGAATACTCATCCTTGTAGGATGTGGCTTCCCTAGTTCGAGTCATTTGAACATGGAGGCGGCCATTAGTTTAATGGCTTGCCCGTAAGTCGGAAAATGCATTGGTTAATGTTAGACCATCCCATAAAACTTTGTAAATGTCGGTTGTGTCGTCTCCTCCAAAGTATATAACCCATCATGGATGGCAAACTGAGCAATTGACATGATATGTGTCCGTCGTCCGAACGCAAAACTGACTACAGATGCACTTAATCGAGGCGAAAAGTGGAATGAAACTCCAGTGTGAGCTCCTGATAATGTGTTTGTCTCTCATCTAAAAATCTCCTCCAACAGGTAGTAAGCAAATCCCCTAAACTCTTTGCAGCACCCATACTCCTCATTAGAGGCCAATCAATCACTCTAACACGATAAAACCTCAAATCTATTAGTCACTACAACTCAGTATCCTCCTCAGAACCAGCCTTGAACTGAAGTAATGTATGGTCGCTCAATGGCGGGAGATCCCGTGGTAGCGGTGGAGGGCGAGCTGATCTGGCCTAAGCTCATCCTCTGAATATCTGATAGTCCTATCATGTTGCTCGGGAACTACTGGATTAGGTGTTGCTGTGAAGTCGAAGGATATCCCTGCTTGTGGGACGACTATGATGATGAAGATGACATACTTGCACTTGATAAAAACAATGCGAAACCATAGGTTACAAAAATAGGCCCACCCCAACACGTTTTTCGATGTTACAATTTTTATTTCAATTTTTATTTTTATGAAACGAAAAGTGGTTTTTGATTTTTTTTGTATTGGAGGAGATGGTTTCGACCGTAGA
The DNA here is from genome assembly GCA_947069175.1 of Scalesia atractyloides. Taxonomy (NCBI): domain Eukaryota; kingdom Viridiplantae; phylum Streptophyta; class Magnoliopsida; order Asterales; family Asteraceae; genus Scalesia; species Scalesia atractyloides. The sequence goes on along the minus strand of CAMTDV010000013.1, from coordinate 50,026,328 downwards.
GTATTTCGATCGCGATCGCAACCAATTATTAAATAAATAAATAAAAAGCAAAAATTTGGTGGTACCCCCAAGGTATTTACATAAACCAGATCTTCCTCGTCCGAATGTAGATTGAGTACGGTGAGTAGATCCAAACCTACAAGTAACACAAAGTATTCTCGATTAAAATATCATATCTAATCTAAAGGCCCAATACGTCAAGACTGCCTAGAAAACTGAAAAATAAGTCCATGCACAAACTAGTTCAAACCTACTCACACTCTTCCTACAAAATGGTGCCCTTATCAAAACTCGGATTCTGTTTATTACCACTACTACGTAAAGCACCAAAGTCCAACTTTCCACTTCTCGACTAACAATTCTATACACTACAGATTTCACATTACGACCATATTCACAAAACACTGTTAGGTCCTAGAAGTGTGAGATTGACGCATCAAATTAACGCAACGGACTATGGTTGCTAACTGGAATTAATTGGGTTAGTTTATATTAGGTTTGGAACTTTGTAGGTCATAAGGGCTATGCCTAAGGCCATGTGGGCCAGGCAAACCCAAGGGGAGCCCATGTGAGGGCATGGGCTTGATAGAGTATATAAGCTAGTTGTTTCACCAACTAGGGTTAGACTTTTGGTAGAACTCTATAGAGCCTCCAACTTGTACTAGACGGTTTTGCTTATTCAAGTAACATAATCATATGCAAGGTGTTAAAGTTTAATTCGGTGTTCTTTCATCTTTTTCGGTTTTTCTTGAATCTCACCAAGTTTGGATTCCGCCCATCCTTGGTGATTGTGTGATATCTGGTTTTTCGGGACTTACAATTGGTATCAGAGCCTGTTGAACCTATTTTCTAGGCTTAGATCTGATATCACAAAGATTCTGTTAGGTTTATACTGAAAACAAGCATTTCATATCAAAAAACAAACATTTCAGATCAACAAACAAGCATTACTATTCAACATTGAAGGATTTCAGATCTTCTGCTTGCATTTCGGACATAATTCGGATCATTCTATTGAATTTCGGATTGATTTCAGATTAATTTCGGATCAAACTGTTCAATTTCAGATAAAACTCTTGAATTTTAGATTGATTTTGGATTAATATGTTGAATTTCGGATAGAATTCGGATCATTCTTCAAGGATTTCGGATCATATTCTTGAACTTTGGATCATCAGCTTGAATTTCGAATAAATCAGACTGATTTCGGATCATACTAGCAGAAGCCATTTCGGATAACTTTTTGGATAGGATTTCGGATTGCCATTTCGGATAGCATTTCAGATACGTTGTTCCGAATTGCTGCTGAGGATTTTGGACCAGACACTGTTCTGAATCAAGGATGGACTTCTAATCAGCTGACGTATTTGGTAATTTACGTTTTCGTGCACAGAAAATTATCCGTATACGAACTTTGACATTATATATCTTTGGATTCGTAATTTCAAGACGAGTCTAACAGTATAATTTGGTAAAAACAGTTTTCAGACAAATTTTTAACGTTTTTAACAGTACGGTTTTGGTTGTCCAAATATGTCTATAGCCCAAACTCAGTACTCGAATATAGTGTTCAGCCCAGTAATAATCCAAGCCCGAATGCAAATTCAAACATTGTCTTTAGCCCACTTATCAAAACATCCGTTAACAGCACTGCACCCCAGGCTCAAATTCAATACCCGGACATGGTTTATAATCATGTACCCACTTCATCTTCACAAATGGCAGCACAATGTTGGGCTTGGAGCTTAAAGGTTTATTCATTTATATTGTTTTTTGGGCTTTTGGGTTACTTTTAGGCAGTTTGGGCTTCCTAGTGCCAAGTGGGCCTAGGGTTGTATATATGGGCTTTGACATGTCTATAAATAGAGGGGTTAGGGCACCTGTTAGGGGTTAGAGAGTTGATTACTAAACTTGTATCTGACATCCTCTGTTGTATGCAAGTTATTATATTCAAGTTATTCAAGTTGTTCTTCATCCTGATCATTATTTCCGCAATTGATTAGGATAGCGATACCTGTTTGATCCATTTCACGGGACCTACAATTGATATAAGAGCCTGTTGTTCTAATACAGGCTCCGGGTATTGCTGTTTGAAGAAGTTTTTGAAGTTTATTGTTGCTGTTTGGATCGATTTCTGACATTCCGGATCACTGTTCATCGACAAAGGATACTGTTCCGAAGAACTCGAAGAAGCTTTGCAGATTTCGGATGCGACACTATTCCAGATCCCAAAGAACATGAAGAAGGTCTTCATAATTCGGATTTGATACTGTTTCGGATTCCGAAGAACACGAAGGAGATCGTTTATTCCGGATTGATCCCGAACTGTTGCTTTATTCCGGATTGTGATCCGAGTTACTGTTGCTGATTTTGAATTCCTTGAATTCCGGAATTCGGTTACATAAAAAGCGGAGACACTGTTACGGATTGGTTACTGTTCCAGATTTTTAAAAGATAAATCAGGCATTTCGGATTTTTCATTCCGGGTTCTTCATTTCAGATTTCATTTCAGAGGTGTTCATTCCGGATCTGCTTTTTGGATTTCTATTTCGGATTTCTTCTCGGATTTCTTATCGGATCTGTCATTTCGGATCTTCAAATCGGATTCTTAAATCCGGATTCTTCATTCCGGATTCTTAATTCTGGATTGCTTATTTCGGACATTTCATCCGGTTTGACCATGGTTAACTTCCGGATTTCCATTATGGAAAAATATTCCGGGTTGACCATATTAACTGAAGATTTGACTATTTCGGATTGGGCACTGTTCATATGAATCACTTAAATTAATTAAACTTTAAATCAAATTTGGTAAATTTTAATTAATTTAATGGCTGGATTCATGACCGCACAGGACCTGACCAAGGCCACATTGGCAGCCCTGCAATCGCAAACTCTGGCCCTCCACCAAGAGCTGGATCAGGTGATTGGCACTTCCACCAAATGTTGCGTTTGTTATACGGTGATGAATATTATGAGCGGAAGTTCCGCTTCGAATAATATTGCAAGGCAAAGGAGCCAGGCGTGTTGAGATGCATCATGAATGGTCCAAGAACCATAGTGTATAGCACAGAGCAAGATCCCGAAACAAAAATTCCCAAGCCTATGAACTTATGGACTCCAGAGGACGTAAAAATCATAGAGGAAGATGAAGGCTTCTGCAACACCAACCGTGGCTCTAGGACCCGATATCTCTATCGCGGTCAGGAATTGTAAAAATTCTAAAGAGGTTTGGAGTAAGTTGCAAAATCTCTACGAAGGGAACGCTGACATGAAAGCAAGTAGGGTGAACCAGCTGAATCAACAATTCAGCTCATTCATCACATATATGGGGAAACCATCAAGAATCAGATATGCCGCTATGTCATACTGGTTTCCCAGATGATTTCAGCTGAGATCACCCTCACCAACAGCGCCATGAACCGACAGTTGTTGAATTCACTGCTCAAAAGTTGGGATGCAGACGTGGGCATGATCAAAAAGACAAAGAACCTGAATGACGTCACCCTCACTGAGATGATAGCTACTATCAAATCATGTGAAATTGATAAGAAACAAAGGGAGATCAATCATCAGAGTAGTCTGATGGCCGCAGGGAGGAAGTCAGAACGCAGCGTTAATGTCACAGAATCTAGTCTATTGTCCTCTGCAAGGAACTGCACAAGCACCAGGTGGATCAAATGTGGTGTACAGTCCTGTTGTCACGCCTCAAAACACTCAGTATATGTATGGGTTTCAATCTCCCAATCCTATGACGGTCTTAGCGGCTCAAGTCCATACACAGTTCCATGCTCAGTATCCTAATGTGGTTTTCAGTCATGCAACTCCTCAAACCGTGCAACAAGGCGTTATTCCTCAAGCAGGCGCACCTGTCCCTGGCTCTGCACAACCCGTGCCCAACTCTGCTTTTCTCACTAAGGAGAATGAAGAGAAGCTGGCAATTGTTGCATCAATGATCAAGAGCTTAAACGCCTTCCTGGCAAGCGATCTGACCCCTCCATCTATTCTGCCAACAGAAGTTGATCTAATAATGGAGGAAGACCTAGATGAGATCGATGTCTCCTGGAACTTAGCAATGGTGGCTTTTCGGGTCAACAAATTTCAGAAAAAATATGGAAGGCAACCTCTGTCAACCTGAAGACGGGTCTCACAAAGGACAAACTCAGGTGCTACCGATGTCATGAACCAGGCCATTTCACTAGGGAATGCAAGAAATCACCATCAGGGTATGTATCATCCAGGGTCGCCACATGCAGAGCAGTGACAGACAGTTAGTTCCCGTCTCTCCTTCCAAGTCAACTACTAGTCCATCTGGCAGTTCAGGCGGGAAGTCCATAGCACTTGTGGCCCAACAACATGAGGGATTCAACTGGGCAGATGCTGCAGCTCTAATGGAAACCTTGAATCTATCCAAGAGTAGCAACCACTGCATGATGGCACAGACAATTGAGACACCCAATATTTCAGAAACGGTAAATCGAATACGTTGTTCTGATAGTTGTCATTTTAAATTATCCCAAATGCGCGTCCACAACTCAACTTTGGGCTGAGTATCAACAAGCTGCGTCACAGAACATCGCCCTTAAACATAAGAACAAGCTTCTTATGGAGAAGTCGAAGCGCAGAAACAAGATGTGGCTCAGCTAAAGCTAGACTTGAACCAACAGCAATGTTGGGTCTACGACTACAAGCTAAAATTAGCTGAAAAGGACGTAGAATCTTCAAGCAGCCTTAGCCAAGCTGAATTCCTTGACAGGGAAGCTTCATGAAAATGAAATAAATATTAAGAAATTTGAAACTTCCAGCAAATTAGTCAAGGATTTATGTGACCTCCAGCTTAATTATCAAAATAATTTCACTAAGGGTCTTGGGTACAATAGGGCACCTCCACTATATAATCATAATTACACTAGAATGCCTGAAACTGATGAAGAAATCGAAAATGCTGAAAAAATGATGTATGGTAAACCGTCAGATTATTTATCTAAATCATGGACGCCCTATTATCCTAAGTTCTCCAAACCCACTGAACTCAAGAAGGATGATGTGTTTGTGGCTTCTACATCACCTCCTAATGAAAGTAGTAATCATCAATCTGAGAGTACGGTGGAAATGGAGACAGAAGTACCTGAGGCAGAACCCTCCACATCCTCTACAACACCTAATGAAAAGGAATCTTCTGATGCTCAAACTAAATTTGTGAACGATACTGATGTGTCTAATTCATGTGCAGAAGAAATTTTAGTTGAGACATCACACAGGATGATGAGGAAGAATGTCTGAATATACATTCAGACAATTCAGCTGATGATTATGCTTTTTATAAACCAGCCTTTGACATTTTAAATCACTTTCTTGCTGAACAATTTACATGCTCAAACAGTGTTGGTTGTGTTGAACATTTAGATAGTTTAAATTCTGATACTGATTTTTTGAATGATGATAATAGTTGTGACAATTTGTGTGATGAGAAAATGAATTTAGCTGCAGGATCTACATCAACAGATGACTCGGCCTCATCAGCTTCAGCTGAGGATACTGAATGTTCATCTTCAGCTGAGGATGCCGAAAGTTCATCTTCAGCAGAGGATATCAAATGTTCACCTTCAGAGGCCGCATCTTTTGATGCATTTCATAGGAATGACAGTGTCAACGATGACCAACCAACTGTTTATGTCAATGTTGATGGTGACATTATTCTAGAAGATCTGGGTGACCCAATACAAGGGACTGATTCGGAAATGAAAGCAGATGAACACAAATCTAAATTTGATTCAAATGCAACCTTTAAATATGATAGTGAATCGAAATCTAAAATTTCTCTAAATTGTGAGGTTCCATCATCATCTGCTAAAATTTCTGAACATGATGTTCCTGTTGAGTCACTCGTGTCCTCTACAGAATCTGTCTCAAAGTGTGATTTGAAGAATAAGCCGAAAAAGAAAAGACACGTAGATCTAAAAAGAAGAAAACCAAAGAAACGTCTTCAAACAATGCAAAGGCAACCGCTGAGTCCTCTCGTCGAACTGAGAAATTAACTCAGCAGTCGCCCGTTTCATCTGTTTTGAAACAATCTTCATGTTCAAAATCCTGTAATTCAAATCAAAAATCTAACAAGTCTGCTGATGGTTGTGCGCAGGATACCGCCAAGCCAAAGACCGTGCAACCGCTGTCAGTAAACGCCAGCAAGAAATTGACCGACAAATTGCCCAGAATTTCCCAAGCTGACCAGACTGTTTTCTTCCAGAAGAAGCATACCTGTTTCGACTGTGGATCTCCCAGGCACATTGTTCGAAACTCTCAAAGGACCTTTACCTCTTTCCATACTTTGTACTCCAGACATCAGAAGGCTATGCCTAATCGCCAATATAAGGCTCGATTTGTGGCTAAGTCTTCTGATCAAGATTGGAACTTGGCCAAGAAACAAAATGTTAACCCCTTAAGACCTTCGGTTTCCAAGAATCCTCTAGCACTCCTGGAATGTGCAGAGGTCTGATTCGTGACCTGGAGGCCTAAGTCAGTTGGCCAAAAAACAGTCTACTAACCCCTTTCTAATAAATCAAAAGCATCATCAACCTCATCCTCAACTAACTTGATCTTTCGTGATGTTACTTATGTTGATGCAAAATGCAAACCCAGATCTTCTATGGCATGGGTTCTCGTTTCTAACTAAACCTTTTGAAATGTGCAGGAACAGCTCTGGCGCGCTCTTGTTCACTTATTGTATATTAATAGCGGCTGTTCCAGGCACATGACAGGAGACATCTCGCAGTTGAATGACATTCAGTTTTTCGATGGCGGGTTCGTTTCCTTCGTAGGTGGAGAAACCGGGAAAATTACGATGAGATGAACTATTTGCATGGTGTGACATCCCGGTTTTTCAGGTATCTTAAACGCACTACTTCACGGTTATTCATTCCTACGCTAAATTGATTCGGAGATTTAATTTACACGCTCGAGATAACTACGCTAAATTTGTGAACTTATCAAGTGAATTACGTGCTATGTGTATTAAACGTTTATAAGTTTGGTGAGTTATTATGTCATGTTTTGATTTCGTGATTTTTAGTTATAAAAATATATATATAGTAAATAGATAGACGAATCGAACCGAGCAGCGAAACGAGTCGACCTCATTTCCTTGCGACTCAAGGGATTAATCAAAACTTGAGGCTCAAGTTAAAGACCCAAACCGCCCCACCCAAACCCTTTGCGGCCGCAAGCACCAAACCGAACCCTTGATCCTTTTCCTTCCTTCCTCACACTATATATAGATATGTATGCATGAGGGTTGTTTTAACAAAAAAATAAGGAACCCTAGCTCCCCAAGAATCAGCCGACGGCAGTCCTTCCCACTCCTTCTCTCGGTCGCGATCTTCTTCAAACCCGAATCGACTCCCATCTCGTTCCCGGTTCGTTAATCTTCATTGTTAAAGGTTAGGGTTTTCTATTGTTTCGCAGAATCATGTTAGGGTTTATGAACTATTGATCATGCTTTATGTAATGGTAGAATCATGGTATTGAAAGAGTTATGATGTTTAGTTCGATTATTTGTGCAAGAATTGCGATTAAGACGATTAGTTGAATAAAAGGATCATAGGCTGCGTTTTGTGATAAAAATCATATAATATGATTAGGGTTTGCATGAGTATGATGTACATGATGATATATGATTGAAAATCTGTTCTTATTCGTTTATATTTAACGTCTCGATTGTTTAAGCTGTTATATTGCGATAAAAAGTTGAAAACAGGATGCTGAATGGTGTTTACAGCCAACTTCAATTGGCTATAACTTGGTTATTATTTATCGAAAAACGGATTTTCTAAAGCCTAAAACGTATATTTTTGAAAAACGCTTCTAATGGCGCAGGATTCATATTTTTCTGAGGTCGTTTGATATTTTTAAGTGGTCAATTAAGTGAGTAACTGAAGCTGTGTAAATTCTGAAAATTTGTTAGTTGTTTATCGAGTCGGATCTCATAATATGTAGAGAGTTGAATCACGAAATTTGTACAGAAACTGGAGATGGAAATTTCCGGGAAACTCCCACTGGAATTTTGTTAATTGGATGAACGGTGATGTTTAAATAAATTCTCCCGTGGACTGCAGTCAGAAAGCGACGAATCTGACTGCATCCTAGTATATTAATATTTATGAATAATTGGTAACGTGTTAGGACTTGAAAATTTATACAAAATTCTACAGTTTAGTTGAGACCTTCTGTAAAAAAATTGGAATTTTTGGAACGTTGGAACTATTTCATAAAAATCCTCCAAAACAGCCTAGTTATGAGCATACAAGCTGAAACTTGATTACTTGCGAATGTGTGTACCAAAATGTCGTATGAGTTGATTTATGTTCATGATAAGTTGGTTTGATCATTATGTTGGTATGATAATACTTTGCATGCATGATTGTGTTTTCGAAATTGTTATCATGTGTGCCGCATTGTATGATAGTTATGTGTAGGGTTTGTATCAGTGTGTTTCACACTAACTCTAAATCGATTGACTTGTTAGGACGCGATTAGCGGTCCCATCATTTGCTACTTCTGTGTTACACTAACCGAGCAACTAAAGGTGAGTTCACGGCCCCTAATTTTATCTGGTTTTAAACAACAGGGGGAGAAACATGTATACACTCTACAACTCTATCTCTTTACGTTATACGAAATTAACGTCGTTAAACTATTCGGTAACTAAGTTAATGTTAATGTACGTTATGGTCACTAAGCAGCTATATCACGGAAGTCCTCGACAAACTCTTGGATCGTTAGTATTGGGTTAGGTAGCAGGGAGATTATAAGTAGTACTACTGGGCCCGACAAGCCCCACCCGAGCTAGTCGGCTAGCCGACCGGGTATGGTCAACGGGTGAATAATTTAGCCTAACTTTCGCCATGGTCAATGATAGGCCTGGCAACACGGAGGCACAACAGTCAGCTTCGATCGCGAACACTTATGTGACATAACTTTAGGCTCGCTACCTACATGTTAACATTGAACTTAATTACGAAACAACAATATTATTCCGGGTTAGGAATAATGAAACAAGCAACAATATTATTCCGGGTTAGGAATAATGAAATCAACATCATTATTATTCCGGGTTTGGAATAATGGAACTTTAACGTTATTCCGGGTTAGGAATAACGGGGGAAACAAACTTATAACCGAACAAATGAACTTATGAAAACCTGTGAACTCACTCTTCTTTAATGTTGACACTTGTTTCTTTACATGTTTCTCAGGACGCTAGGAGCTCTAGGTGCACTCACTTGCATTGATCAAGACATCTTTTTATCGAGTCTTATTTATGAAGATTGTTTGGGTTTTTCTTTAGTTTTGGCGTTTGTGTTGGCGCCCGTTCCTTTACTTTACTTTAATGCTTCCGCTCAACTTTAAAACTAATGCTTCCGCTAAACATTGAAACCAAACTAAGACAATTTAAAATTAACTATGAATGGTTAAACAAATGATTTTGGAAAACGTATAAACTAATCATATAGAGTCGTTCGATGTTACTAGTGTCTCGGATTCTGGTTTGTTCACACGCCTCGCGGTAAAACTCCGCAAATGAAAATTGAGGGTGTGACAGATTGGTATCAGAGCCTCTAGCTATAGAGAACCAGGTTTGCATTAAAAGTAGACCTAAACTATAGCTGATTACACGACACTAGACTTAGTTTGGCACTGAACTGTGATATCTTGTTATGTGTTGTACCACAACTGTGTTATGTAAAATATAAATGCATAATTGAAATGAATGCAACTCGTAACTAACTACACAACCCAACAGGCAATGTCATCATCATCATCATCCGACAAACTTTTGCAACCAAGGGCGTCGGCGAAGGCACCTATGGTCGAACCCTCACCACCTCATGGCGTGGAGACACGCTCAGCTGCTAGAAAAAGACTCGCTCTCGGAGAGGAGTCGTCCTCACGCCCGACCATCGCTATGCCGGTCGAACCAGTTAACTCGTTATAAGTAGGGAACGACCTACTTAAAGATATGATAAGAAAACAACAGGAACAACTAGAGAGAATGCAGGAAACCATCCTAGCACAGGGATGGACGATACGACAATTAACGGGTAAGACTGGAGAGCTCGAGGGAGAGCAACATGAGAATAAGATAGCTCGTAACACCTTAGCTAAAGATCTTCGTGCTGAGCAGCTGAGGGCTGACTGGCTCGAAGACAGAGTTCTTGAGTTCAGCTGGAGAATTCAAGAACTAGAACAGAATCAGGCACCTGTACCAGTACCCGCACCAGCACCGGCCCCTCCAGTGCCGGTAGAGGAGGATCTAGAGGAGGATCCGGAGGAAGACCCGGCTATAGAAGCTGGAAACGCCACGGAGGATGACGGCAACGATAGCGATTTGGGAGATGGAGACGTAGAAGACTGATTCGTCTCGCTTATCCCATTTGCTTCCTTCAGTTTATTTATTTCTCTACTTATGTTTGAACTTGAGATTTTATAGTAAACTGATATGTTTGGTTGGCATTTTGTAAGACGTTGAAATTTTATTTAATCGAATATTTCTTTTGATTGTTTAATTTATTTGGGTTGACATAATTTGAGGAATTATTTAAGTATGGTATAACTATATGGGATATATATACTTATCGGTGTGTGTTTATGTTGTCTTGCGAAGATCTAAAATGGCAACTGGACGTCGCGGAAACCTCAACATGACACCCGAAGAATTGGCCGCAATGATCCAAGAACACGTGAATGCTGCTCTGGCAGGTGTTCAAAACCAACCAGCAGGTAACCATTATTAAATTTTCATGGGAAAATCTAATAGTTGGGCTAGTAGACTTTCTCGCTGACTACCTGTCCTCTGTCAGCAGGAGGGGGTCTTAACCCCTACAAGATGTTCCTCGATGCGAAACCAAGCAAATTCACGGGTGCAGAAGGACCCATAGGACTGGTCCACTGGATTGAAAAGTCCGAATCAGTGTTCGAAATGTGCAATTGTCTGGAGGCTAACAAGGTCAAGTATGCTGCCTCAACGTTGGAGGATGGGGCACTAACTTGGTGGAATGCACAAGTCCAAACGCGTGGACTTATTGCTGCAAACGCAATGGCCTGGGCCGAGTTTAAGGCCCTAATCAAAGAGGAGTACAGTCCACGAGACAGGGTTCAGCAGTTGGAGCAAGCATTATGGAACCACAAGATGGTGGGATCTGAAATTGAAGCATACACAGCGAAACATCATGACCTGGTATTTCTATGTTACGATCTGGCCAACACCGTGGAGAAACGACTCGAGTTTTACCTTGGGGGTCTGGTCCCCGAGATCCAGGGCATGGTAATGGCTAGCAACCCTGCGACTGAGCATCAAGCGATCAGGCTGGCGCACAAACTCACCGATAAGGCGGTGGAACAAAAGAAGTTGCCATCTCGGGGTGCAACTGAAGTGGTCCCTGATAATAAAAGAAAGTTTGAAGACTCGTCTGCTCGACAGACTTCGACAGCCCAGCCACAACAAGGGAACCAGAAACGGTTCAATAATTTCAACAGCCACCGGGGTCACAATAATTAGCCCGCCAACAACACCCAGAACACAAGCGGCTATGTGGGTCGAAAGCCACAATGTAATCGTTGTAACCTTCATCATCACGGCCCTTGTGCCGGAAATCGCTGCCAACGATGTGGCAAAGTGGGACACGCGGCAAAGGATTGTCGCGGGGAAATCATGTCCCGACAAAATCAAAATCAGCACCAGGATCAGCAGCAGGGTATTAACAAGGGGTGCTATCAGTGTGGTAGCACTGCCCACTTCAAACGAGACTGCCCACAGCTTCGTAACAACAACAACAATGGTGGGAACAACAACAACAACCACAACAACAACAACCACAACAACAACAATAGCAACAACAACAATGGGAATGGTGGCACAAGAGGTGCCAAAGGTCGTGCATTTACGCTAGGCCGCGGAGAGGCCAGAAACGACTCGAACGTGGTCACCGGTAAGTTTCCCCTTAACGAACATTTTGCTACTGTACTTTTTGATACGGGTGCGGATAGGAGTTTTATATCGGAGTCTTTTAGGAAGAACCTAAATCTCACGCCTAAACCCCTAGAGACCCCTTACGTCATAGAACTAGCCGATGGTAAATCTGTAGATGTGACCCATTTAGTATCCGGCTGTCAACTTAAACTCGCGGGTCACACCTTTACCATTGATCTGATGACAATTACCCTGGGTAGTTTTGACGTGGTAGCCGGAATGGACTGGCTATCCGACGTCCGAGCTGAAGTTCTCTGTTTCGAGAAAGCTATCTGTATTCCGCTCTCTAACGACGAAATCTTGACGGTACAAGGCGAGAAGGCAGGCGCCGTCACAAACATCATCTCTTACATGCAAGCACAGAAGTATCTTCGGAGGAAGAACTCCTTCGCTTTTCTCGCACTGGTCACCGAACAGCCGAGGGGCGAGAAGCGTATAGAAGATATCCACGTCGTCCGTGATTTTTCCGATGTATTCCCAGAGGAGTTACCTGATCTTCCACCACATCGACAAGTTGAGTTTGAAATTGAATTGGCGAACCATGCAACTCCCATAGCCAAGGCCCCATACCGCCTAGCTCTAGCCGAGCTGCAAGAGCTGTCTACCCAACTTCAGGAATTGTTAGAAAAAGGATTTATCCGACCCAGTACTTCACCATGGGGAGCTCCGGTCCTTTTTGTCAAGAAGAAGGACGGGACCTTCCGCATGTGCATCGACTACAGGGAACTCAATAAGGTTACTGTCAAGAACCGATACCCATTACCTCGCATCGACGATCTCTTCGACCAACTTCAAGGGTCAAGCTACTACTCAAGATTGATCTACGGACCGGTTATCACCAGTTACGCGTCAGGGAAAGGGATATTGCTAAGACGGCATTTCGTACTCGGTATGGCCATTATGAGTTCTTGGTCATGCCCTTCGGTCTCACCAACACACCCGCGGTGTTCATGGAACTCATGAACCGTGTGTGTAAACCGTATCTCGACAAGTTGTCATTGTGTTCATCGATGACATACTCATCTACTCTAAAGGTGAAGCAGAACATGTTGAACATCTACGATTACTGCTGGAATTATTTCAACAGGAGAAACTATATGCCAAGCTTTAAAAGTGTGATTTCTGGATTCGGGAAGTTCAGTTCCTCGGGCATATTGTGAATAAAAAGGGTATCCACGTCGATCCCGCCAAGATCGATGCTATCAAGAACTGGGAAGCACCCAGGACAACGACAGAGATCCGCCAATTTTTTGGTTTGGCGGGTTACTACAGACGTTTCATCGAGGGATTTTCAAAGATCGTGCAACCGCTTACCACCCTCACCCAGAAAGGCACCAAGTATGCTTGGGGTGACAAGCAGGAGGCGGCATTTCAATTGCTGAAGCAGAAACTTTGCAGTGCACCCATTCAGTCCTTTCCGGAAGGGACTGATGATTTTGTGGTATATTGTGATGCTTCCATTCAGGGATTGGGATGTGTACTCATGCAACGTGATAAGGTCATTGCGTATGCGTCCCGACAATTAAAGGTTCACGAGAAAAACTACACAACACATGACCTGGAATTGGGAGCAGTGGTGTTTGCGCTGAAGATTTGGAGACACTACCTATATGGAACAAAGTGCACAATCTATACAGATCACAAGAGCCTCCAACACATCTTTGACCAGAAGGAGTTGAACATGCGACAGCGTCGCTGGGTCGAACTCCTGAACGATTATGAATGTGCCATTCGGTATCACCCGGGTAAAGCTAACGTGGTAGCTGATGCCCTCAGTAGGAAGGAGCACTTGAAACCTCGTCGGGTACGAGCACTACAGTTTACCATTCATTCGGGTTTACCCGAACAGATACGCGACGCGCAGTTAGAAGCAGTTAAGGAAGAAAACATCAAGGCCGAATCGGTGGGAAAAATGGAACGCGATTGGGAAGTAAAACCCAATGGAGCCCGGTATTTCATGAATCGTATATGGGTACCTCTCCACGGAGACCTCAGAAAGCTAGTCATGGACGAAGCTCACAAATCCCGATACTCTGTCCATCCTGGTTCGGATAAGATGTATCAAGACCTTAAAGCCGCGTACTGGTGGCCCAACATGAAAGCTGATATAGCCACCTACGTGAGCAAGTGTTTGACTTGTGCAAAAGTCAAGGTAGAGTATCAGAAGCCATCGGGGCTACTTCAACAATCTGAGATCCGGTGTGGAAATGGGATCAGATCTCGATGGACTTCATCACTAAACTCCCGCAAACTTTGGGTGGTTGCGATACCATCTGGGTGATCGTGGATCGTTTAACTAAGTCCGAACATTTCCTAGCGATCAAAGAAACAGATAAGATGGATAAGTTGACTCACATCTACATTAAGGAAGTAGTTTCTCGGCACGGAGTGCCAATGTCCATCATCTCAGACAGAGATGCTCGTTTCACGTCCAACTTTTGGCAGTCACTTCAGAAAGCGTTGGGTACACGCTTAGATATGAGCACAGCTTAACACCCTCAGACGGATGGTCAAAGCGAAAGGACCATTCAGACCTTGGAAGACATGCTTAGGGCATGCGTGGTAGACTTCGGGAATAGTGGGAAATCCATCTGCCTTTAGTGGAATTCTCGTATAACAACAGTTACCATACGCGTATATCGGCAGCACCGTTTGAAGCATTATACGGTCGTAAATGTAGATCACCGGTCTCATGGGCAGAAGTCGGTGACAGTCAACTCACAGGCCCTGAGTTAATACTTGAGGCTACTGAAAAGATTGTACAAATCAGAAACCGCATGGCAGCGGCACGAGATCGACAGAAAAGCTACGCTGATCAACGACGCAAACCGCTCGAATTTCAAGTAGGCGACCGCGTCCTACTGAAGGTGTCACCCTGGAAGGGTGTAATCCGCTTTGGGAAACGAGGCAAACTAAACCCACGGTACGTAGGCCCGTTTGTGATCTTGAAACGTACGGACCCGTAGCTTATCAATTAGACCTTCCTACCGAACTCAGTGGAGTTCACAACGTTTTTCACGTGTCAAATCTGAAGAAGTGTCTATCAGATGAAACCCTAGTCATTCCATTGGATGAGATTCAAGTGGATGAACAATTGCACTTTGTGGAACAACCTATCGAGATCATGGATCGTGAGATCAAGACTCGAAGACACAGCAAGATACCGATCGTCAAGGTTCGTTGGGATTCTAAGCGTGGACCGGAGTTCACGTGGGAAAGAGAGGACCAAATGAAAAGCAAATACCCACACCTCTTTGCAGCTGAGCAGCAAGCTAACGATACCACCAACTAAATTTTCGGGACGAAAATTCTTTCAACATGGGAATGATGTGACAACCTGGAAATTTCTTGTAATTTCGTGTACCATTGTTAACGAACTAAATCTTTGTGCGTGGCATTCTAAACCTGTGTGTTGCATTCTAAATCGCGTTTGGGAATTTCTTGTAATTTCGTGTACCATTGTTAACGAACTAAATCTTTGTGCGTGGCATTCTAAACCTGTGCGTTGCATTCTAAACCGCGTTTACTCAATTTTTGGGATGAAAATTCATTCAACATGGGGATAATGTGACATCCCGGTTTTTCAGGTATCTTAAACGCACTACTTCACGGTTATTCATTCCTACGCTAAATTGATTCGGAGATTTAATTTACACGCTCGAAATAACTACGCTAACTTTGTGAACTTATCAAGTGAATTACGTGCTATGTGTATTAAACGTTTATAAGTTTGGTGAGTTATTATGTCATGTTTCGATTTCGTGATTTTTAGTTATAAAAATATATATATAGTAAATAGATAGACGAATCGAACCGAGCAGCGAAACGAGTCGACCTCATTTCCTTGCGACTCAAGGGATTAATCAAAACTTGAGGTTCAAGTTAAAGACCCAAACCGCCCCACCCAAACCCTTTGCGGCCGCAAGCACCAAACCGAACCCTTGATCCTTTTCCTTCCTTCCTCACACTATATATAGATATGTATGCATGAGGGTTGTTTTAACAAAAAAAATAAGGAACCCTAGCTCCCCAAGAATCAGCCGACGGCAGCCTTCCCACTCCTTCTCTCGGTCGCGATCTTCTTCAAACCCGAATCGACTCCCATCTCGTTCCCGGTTCGTTAATCTTCAATGTTAAAGGTTAGGGTTTTCTATTGTTTCGCAAATCATGTTAGGGTTTATGAACTATTGATCATGCTTGTATGTAATGGTAGAATCATGGTATTGAAAGAGTTATGATGTTTAGTTCGATTATTTGTGCAAGAATTGCGATTAAGACGATTAGTTGAATAAAAGGATCATAGGCTGCGTTTTGTGATAAAAATCATATAATATGATTAGGGTTTGCATGAGTATGATGTACATGATGATATATGATTGATAAATCTGTTCTTGATCGTTTATATTTAACGTCTCGATTGTTTAAGCGTGTTATATTGCGATAAAAAGTTGAAAACAGGATGCTGAATGGTGTTTACAGCCAACTTCAATTGGCTGTAACTTGGTTATTATTTATCGAAAAACGGATTTTCTGAAGCCTAAAACGTATATTATTGAAAAACGCTTCTAATGGCGCTGGATTCATATTTTTCTGAGGTCGATTAATATTTTTAAGTGGTCAATTAAGTGCAGCAACTGAAGCTGTGTAAATTCTGAAAATTTGTTAGTTGTTTATCGAGTCGGATCTCATAATCTGTAGAGAATTGAATCACGAAATTTGTACAGAAACTGGAGATGGAAATTTCTGGGAAACTCCCACTGGAATTTTGTTAATTGGATGAACGGTGATGTTTAAATAAATTCTCCGTGGACTGCAGTCAGAAAGCGACGAATCTGACTGCAACCTAGTATATTAATATTTATGAATAATTGGTAAAGTGTTAGGACTTGAAAAATTTATATAAAATTCTACAGTTTAGTTGACACCTTCTGTAAAAAAATTGGAATTTTTGGAACGTTGGAACTATTTTATAAAAATCCTCGAAAACAGCCTAGTTATGAGCATACAAGCTGAAACTTGATTACTTGCGAATGTGTGTACCAAAATGTCGTATGAGTTGATGTATGTTCATGATAAGTTGGTTTGATCATTATGTTGGTATGATAATACTTTGCATGCATGATTGTGTTTTCGAAATTGTTATCATGTGTGCCGCATTGTATGATAGTTATGTGTAGGGTTTGTATCAGTGTGTTCACACACTAACTCTAAATCGATTGACTTGTTAGGACGCGATTAGCGGTCCCATCATTTGCTACTTCTGTGTTACACTAACCGAGCAACTAAAGGTGAGTTCACGGCCCCTAATTTTATCCGGTTTTAAACAACAGGGGGAGAAACATGTATACACTCTACAACTCTATCTCTTTACGTTATACGAAATTAACGTCATTAAACTATTCGGTAACTAAGTTAATGTTAATGTACGTTATGGTCACTAAGCAGCTATATCACGGAAGTCCTCGACAAACTCTGGATCGTTAGTATTGGGTTAGATAGCAGGGAGATTATAAGTAGTACTACTGGGCCCGACAAGCCCCACCCGAGCTAGTCGCGCTAGCCGACCGGGTATGGTCAACGGGTGAATAATTTAGCCTAACTTTCGCCGATGGTCAGTGATAGGCCTGGCAACACGGAGGCACAACAGTCAGCTTCGATCGCGAACACTTATGTGACATAACTTTAGGCTCGCTACCTACATGTTAACATTGAACTTAATTACGAAACAACAATATTATTCCGGGTTAGGAATAATGAAACAAGCAACAATATTATTCCGGGTTAGGAATAATGAAATCAACATCATTATTATTCCGGGTTTGGAATAATGGAACTATAACGTTATTCCGGGTTAGGAATAACGGGGGAAACAAACTTATAACCGAACAAATGAACTTATCAAAACCTGTGAACTCACTCTTCTTTAATGTTGACACTTGTTTCTTTACATGTTTCTCAGGACGCTAGGAGCTCTAGGTGCACTCACTTGCATTGATCAAGACATCTTTTTATCGAGTCTCATTTACGAATATTGTTTGGGTTTTTCTTTAGTTTTGGCGTTTGTGTTGGCGCCCGTTCCTTTACTTTACTTTAATGCTTCCGCTCAACTTTAAAACTAATGCTTCCGCTAAACATTGAAACCAAACTAAGACAATTTAAAATTAACTATGAATGGTTAAACAAATGATTTTGGAAAACTTATAAACTAATCATATAGAGTCGTTCGATGTTACTAGTGTCTCGGATTCTGGTTTGTTCACACTGCCTCGTGGTAAAACTCCGCAAGTGGAAATTGAGGGTGTGACACATGGAGCCCTGAGTTTTAAAAATGTTCAACTATGTACCAGAATTGAAGCACAGTTTGTTGAGTGTGTCTCAACTCTACGACAGTCATCTGGATGTTCTCTTCACAAAGAAAGGATGCTATGTGCTCAAACCAGGCTTAATCATTCCAGATGATTGGATTCTACTAAAAGCTGCAAGAAAAGGAAACGCCTACGTCATTGATATGAACCAGGCTCCTTCGGACAAGCTCACATGCCTTTTTTCTTCAACAGCCGAACATGACGGCCATGCTATGGCATTGCAGACTGGGTCACATCAACATGAGAATTTAAATCGTCTTGCTAAAGGTGGTTTGGTCAGAGATCTACCAGTTCGTGACTTCATGCAGATCGAAAAATGTGAATCATGTGCTCGTGGGAAGCAACACCATCAGCCACATAAAACCAAAGCCATACCCTCCACTTCTCAGGTCTTAGAACTGCTCCACATGGATATCTTCGGTCCAACAGATATTCGCAGCATTGGAGGGAAGGCTTACTGTCTGGTTATTATTGATGACTACTCTCGATTCACCTGGGTTTTCTTTCTTACACATAAAAGTGAAACCGCAGAGATAGTCAAACATTTTGTCACGCTTATGGAAACCAGACAGATTCGAAGGTAAAGGCTATTCGGTGTGACAATAGGACAGAGTTTAAGAATCTTACCTTAAACTCTTTCTGCTCCTCCAAGGGAATTGATAGACAGTTTAGTGCAGCCAGAACCCAACAGCAAAACGGGGTTGCCGAACGTAAAAATCGCACACTCATCGAGGCAGCACGAACTATGCTTATTGAATCCAAGCTACCTCTCATCTTCTTGGTTCGAAGCAATCAACAATGCATGCTACATTCAGAATCATGCCCTGATCAACAAACACCACAAGAAGACTCCATACGAAGTGGTTGAAGGTCGCAAACCTTCGGTCAAGCATTTCCGCAAATTTGGATGTCCTTGTGTACTCCTGCTCATGGATGCTAAAGGAAAGTTCGAACCACGCGAGATCCTTGTATTTTCGTTGGTTATTCTAAAAATACAACATATCGTGTTTACAACAAGATCAAGAAGATGGTGGTTGAAACCTACAATGTGGGTTGGCTGGAGGAAAATCCCAAGGACAAACGCATGGTCCTGATTGGTTGTATGACTACTCTACCTTATTTAATCATTTTGATGTGTCTTCTAATATGTCTATAGGAGATAGTTCGACATCTTTCCCTCCAACGGTGCCCATTCCTTCGATGATGACTGACGCTGACGCTGCCGCACTAAATGACACACTAAAGCAGCTAAGTGTAGATCCTCCTGGATTCAATGACACTGTCTCACCATCCTCCACAGCTTCACCATCTCACGCCCCATCGATCTCTTCACCCATTCAGCCTAATCTTACTGAGGATGTGGTTTCTCCTCCAGAGCCACCTACGGCAGATATAGGACTTCCTCATGATGTTTTGGGCCCTCCTTTTTCCCGAGCCTACTCCCTCGATTATGCGGTGGATTCTCTACCTCACACCTCTACAAGTGCCTCGGTTGAGGGGGAGGCATCGGGCGTTGCTTCAGCTAGTGTCACCAACTTGCCAATCGATGTTTTGGTTCCTGCTGCACCAATTCCACAACGTTTACAGCGTGATCATCCCATTGAGAATATCATTAGTCCTGTAAATGCCGCTGTTCGCACACAACAGTCAATCTGGGGATATCAATACATGTCTTTATTCTTGCTTTATTTCCCAAATTGAACCTAAATGTATTGACTTTGCCTTGCAGGAGCCAGGCTGGGTGGATGCCATGCACGAAGAACTCAATCAATTTGAAAAACTTCGCGTCTGGAAACTGGTGAAACTACCACAAGGAAAGCACGCTCTTGGAACTCGTTGGGTCTTCCGCAACAAGCAAGATGACACTGGAGTTATTGTTTGAAATAAGGCTAGATTGGTGGTCTAAGGGTTTCGACAGATTGAAGGACTGGATTATGATGAGGTTTATGCACCTGTCACGCGTTTGGAAGCTATACGTATCTTCTTGGCATACGCATCTTATATGGACTTTATTGTCTACCAAATGGATGTCAAGACTGCATTTCTATACGGCAAGGTGAAAGAGGAAATTTACGTTGCACAACCACCGGGCTTTACTATCCTGACAAGCCAGATTATGCTTATAAATTAGACAAAGCGTTGACGGGCTGCATCAAGCACCTCGTGCATGGTACGCTACTCTTACGGTGCATCTGCTTGCTCATAACTACACACGTGGAACTATTGACAAAACTTTGTTTATCAAACGCATTGATAAGGACATTATTCTCGTCCAAATCTACGTTGATGATATTATTTTTGGTTCCACCAATGATGGTTTGTGCCGCGAGTTCGAAGAAATCATGAAGAAGAAATTTGAGATGAGTTCATTGGGAGAGATGACCATGTTTTTAGGACTTCAAGTTCGTCAGAGCCCTCAGGGTATACTCATTCATCAAGGAAAATACGTACACGATGTTCTTGCCAAATTTAAGCTTACAGATTCCAAGCCAATGGCTTCACCTATAGCGGAACGGCCTCTATTAAATGAAGATGCTGAAGGAAGGCCTATTAACCCTACCATGTATCGCTCTATGATTGGCTCATCATGTATCTCACTGCTAGCCGGCCAGATATCATGTTCGCCGTCTGCCAGTGTGCTCGTTATCAGGCTACTCTCAACTTTCACATTTACATGCTGTTAAACGAATTTTTAGGTACCTCAAAGGGGCTCCATCTCTGGGCCTCTTGTATCCTAAAAATTCTGAATTTGAACTGTTTGCTTTCTTGACAGTAACCAGGAGGTACAGATAAGGACATGCGCTCAACGTCGGCTGGTTGCCAATTTCTGGGAGATCGCCTTATTTCATGGCAATGCAAGAAGAGCAGACGGTTTCGCTTTCCACTGCAAGGCAGAATATGTCGCAGCATCTGCTTGCTGCTCCCAGGTTTTATGGATGCAACATCAGCTTGCGGATTACGGTTTGACTTATCTAAACACCACGATTTATTGTGATAATGATGCCGCAATCCAAATAGTTAAAAACCATGTTTTCCAACTCCAAAACAAAGCACATTACATTAAAGTTCATTTTATACGTGATTGCTATGAAAAGGGTCTCGTAAAGCTTGAGCAAGTCCACACTGATGCAAATGTGGCGGATTTGTTCACGAAACCCGTTAGCAACGCATGTTTTCAAGGGCTTGTGGATCTTCTCAAAATGATTCGGTTTTCTTCCTAAGCATCTACTATCTTCGCATTTATTTACTGTTTTCCGTTTTCTTTTCATTGTGTCATAAATTTGTTCATATCTCTATGCACAAATTTAGGGGGAGAAAAAGTTCAAAAAAAATACATAAAAAAATAAAAATAAAAATTTATATTTGCAATGATAGGGAAATGAAATGAATATTCGTGATAAAATGCTTGACTAACACATGTAAGGTATAGAAGCGGAAAGGATTTGGATCGAAAGTGATGTGTCGGTAGGTCTAAAACTCAACCGGATGGGAAAAGCCAAATGATATAAACATAATCGAACTTTGTACTCAGTGGGTCACTTACTATAGGCATATGATTTTATGGTCTTAAATCTTGCGTTGATAGATAGCCAACATCTGAGGTTTCGGGTCTTTATGCTGCTGATTCATCCGGGGATATCTTGACTGCCCTTCTATTGCATCGAAATTATATGCAGACCTAGGCACAGTCAGGATATCTTTATAAAAGAGCCAAAATGGAAGGGCCAAAACCCAAAAGAACAAAAGTTTCATTATAAGTTCTTACGTACCTCATAAGGTATTTACCTAACCCTCGTCAGTCACTATTGGTCTCTCTGCTGTACGGAAGTACTGACCTGTTCACCAATAGCCTGACGTTGTAAAACAAAGGATGACCTCGGTATACTCACCTGCTACGATGAACCGTTGTGCTTACCTTGATCCCGGGGGTATGTCATGGTATGGGACACACGAGTATCTTATATAAAATTACCCTACACATATCATAAAGTCTAATCTACAAGGGTTGAGGTTTGGATTTCAGTGGACAAGTATACTGACAATCGCTTAGACCAACGGAACCTGCTCATATCGAAAAATGTTCTTTGGTTAGCGTTGAAATGATTTGATCCCTTAGCAATGCTGTGTTAATTGTTTATGTATGTTTTCATAAGTTCTCCTTGTGATGGTTGGATGCTTGGTCAGTTTACTTGATGAATTTTGGTGGGATGGTTTTCTGTCAATAGATATTGGACTAGCCCAGTGTGCTTTGGGATTTGAGCCTACCTGATGAAATTGGTTTTAAGTCTAAAAAATCAAAATTAAGGTTACTGTTCCGAATTGGGCTCAATTAGGGCCAGGGATTACTGTTTTGGATTGGACCTGTCTGGAATGGCCCATTTAAGTCATTTTGAACAGGCCCAAATGTGTTACTTTCCGGATTGGCCTGTCACAAGCCAATCCAGACTTAAATATCAGGCCCAAGCCCATTTCGGAAAACTATATTGTCATCTCTGTTCTCATTTTGGATTATTCAAAATCCGAGTTACTGTTATTCTCTCTGATTCTCTCTCGAACTGCATATTTCGGACTACTCATTCCGGATCAGGTACATATGCATTCCATATTGATCTTCAAAGTATTAGCATTTCATATTGATAATTGTGCTCATTCCGGATGGATATTCATCCGAAATGATGAACTCGGATCTCATTTCGGATTAATCCTCATCCGGGGTGCATATTTATCCGGAATACATAATCTGGATTGATAAGAGTGTTCCAGGTTCATTCTAAGTTTGGACCTTTTTGAGTTGTTGAACCCCTTAACTAATTTGAACTGGCTTTAATTTGAACCTTGACCTCTGTTGACCTGTCTAGTTAGTGTTAACTCTGTTAATTCGGTTAACTCAGTTAACTTGGTTAACTCAGTTATATCAGTCTACCCAGTTTGCTTCTGTTAGTTGATTTTTAACTCGGTTAATTTTTTACAGACATGGTGGAGGAAGCCTTCGATGCTGTGATGCTGGTAGAAGAACAGTTCCACAATCAGGATGGATACCTTTCAGATCCACCGGCTGAGTATTTTCAGGAGTTTCAGTCAATGATTGTGGGGCTTAACAGTTGTCGGATTGCCTAGCTCTTCATGCAAATCCTGTGATCTACAGAGATTTGGTTCATTTGTTTTGGAAGAGAGTGCGAATACAGCCAAGAGGTGAAGATGGCAGACCGTGCATACGATCACAAATTCAGGGGAAGGAGATTGTAGTTAATGAGGCTTGTGTGAGGGAAGTGTTGCAGCTAACAGATACTTACGGTGATCCAACCACGTATGTCAAGGAAAAGATGTTACCGGTACTGATGGAGATAAGCTACGAAGGTTCTTATCCGCCATTACTAAAGAAGATGTTTCCGGCGAATTGGATATTACTTATACACATGTTTATGCAATGTGTGTTGGAGAATAAAGGCGGATTGGATCAGCCTAATCAGGCGCAGACTTCGACGATTGTTTCATTGGTTATGGACTGGAAATATAACTACTCTGGCTATATTTTCGAAAACATGAGGAAGATATTAGAGCAGTCCAAGAAACGGATGTTTCTATTGTATCAACAGTTTATCCAACTGATTCTCGATGCTCGTTACCCTGACTTAGCTAAGGATGCTACAGACTCGAATTTATTGAATATGAAGCCAATGGGGCCTACCATTTTTGCAACTATGAAGAAGAACCGGTCTACTTCGAAGACGGTATTTGTAGGTAGGTTCCCTCTGAAGAAGTTTGGCAAGTTTGCTGAAGTTGTAGGTCTGCATGCTCCTCCACCTCCTCCTCCGGTAAATGCGATTGTAGCCGAGGAACACGATATACCGGCT
Organism: Scalesia atractyloides; assembly: GCA_947069175.1. NCBI lineage: Eukaryota > Viridiplantae > Streptophyta > Magnoliopsida > Asterales > Asteraceae > Scalesia > Scalesia atractyloides. The sequence goes on along the minus strand of CAMTDV010000013.1, from coordinate 50,002,083 downwards.
AAAGAAAAAGAGATAAAAGTCAAGGATTTGGTTAAAGATGATGAAGATGATGTTGGACAAGCTTTTCTGGATGATCTGGATGCCTTCGATGCTACATTAACTCATGTTCTTCCAAAATTATCATCTGAGAATCTAGCTGCTCTGATTGCTCAACTTAAGGACATTCAAGAGAAACAAGGTGATCCCCTGCTTGACATTCCGTCTGTTGTTGCTTCTACTGTTCAGCCTGATGAAGATGACGAAGACGAAGAAGATGAAGTTCCGTTGATCAAGAGACACAGAGCTGAGCCGAGCATTTCAGTGAGTACATCTGAGGCTCCAGTTGCTGTTACGGTTGCTACTTCTAAGTTGATTACATCTACTGCTGTCGAGAGCACTGCTGCTGAGGTTATTGTTACAGAATCGGTTGCTTGTACTTTGATGGTTGATACATCTATTGTTTCTACACAGCCCACAGTTCCTGTCATTACACAGTCTAAAGTGGTATCGATTCCTGCTGCCGCAGCATTACAAATGATGGAATTTGGAGGCAGTTCATCGGGTGAAGAAGGTTCAGAAGTGGGTGGTAGTGGTACTGGTTTTTCTGATGATATTGTTGATGATTATATACATAGATCTGAGAAGCGGGCGTTTGAGTTTAGACAGTGATGATGATGATACTAAGGTAGATGTTGTTGAGTTAAAGAAACAGGTTGTTGTACTGGAACAGAAGGCCATGTTAAAGGATGCGCAGATTGCCTCCCGGCAAAATCGCCTGGATGTTCGAGATCAAACAATCGAACAGCTGCAGGGAGATGTGACTATGCTGATGACTATTGTTTTTATTTGAGGGGCAAGTTAGAGAACAAGTTTGGCAGAGAGTTTAGCGATCCGACCGACGATCCTATGAATGTTGAAACTCGTCATCGTGCGGCACAACAACTTATGGCTGAGGAAACGGAAGAGCAGAGGTTGGCGGCCTAACAATTAGCAGCCGAACGTCAAGCTAGTATTGATGATTACTTGAAGAATCCGCGCAAAAAGTTCACTGCGAGTCAGAAACGTGCTACAGATCCGAGGAAGAAGAAGCAGATGGTATTGATGAAGAATGTGAACGTGAATCCTCTGGATGAAAACTTTCAGCTGAAAGATCCTACAAATCAATCTGATAGATACGTCATAGAGTTGGGTCGAGCTATTACAGCAAGGTGGGTAACAAGTCTAAAGTGTTGAGTTGGATGTATGACCATATCAAGAACATGTGGATCATTGTACGTCAAGATGGACAAGAGAATATTATTCGAAGGGGTCACAGTTTGAGACTTGGACAAAGATTGCACTGACAGATTTGTTAAGAGCTTCGTACACTACGACGATACGACAAAGGGTGGACGGGTTGGAGGTTTGTTAAAAGGCTTGAACGGGAGGTTAGGACGGGGTTTAAGAATATGAAGACCGCCGAACCGTATCTGAGGGCAGCCAAAGGAGTGCGTGATGCACACACAGGCAAACGGTTTAAATCTGTGATGTGGCCTCCTACGGATAAAGAGTTGGTGATTCCAGTTGCTCCTACCTTTCCAAGAGGGATTTTGAAGAATTTTATCTTCTCATTGTACGATCCAAAGGTCGGAAGTGTTGTGATAGTGACGAAGGAGAAGGCTTTCAGGGTGAATGATGTTGTGGATTTGGTCAGCTTCCATGATGAAGATTTACAAGTTTTAGCTTCTCATCAGATACGTACTGCTGAACTATATGAGGCGTGTGCCAAGGATTGGACAACTGCAGTTGCAGGAATTATTGCTGGTCGTTTGGGAGTGGATGCGGTGCCGAGGATAAATGAAGAACCTAGGGGGAGATTGTTGGGCTTGGAGCTTAAAGGTTTATTCATTTATATTGTTTTTTGGGCTTTTGGGTTACTTTTAGGCAGTTTGGGCTTCCTAGTGCCAAGTGGGCCTAGGGTTGTATATTTGGGCTTTGACATGTCTATAAATAGAGGGGCTAGGGCACTTGTTAGGGGTTAGAGAGTTGATTACTAAACTTTTATCTGACATCCTCTGGTGTATGCAAGTTATTATATTCAAGTTGTTCTTCATCCTGATCATATTTTCGCAATTGATTAGGATAGCGATATCTGTTTGATCCGTTTCACGGGACTTACACACAATCAATAGAATCTCATTCCGATGAAGTAGCCAAATAGAAACCTCAAGTCCACCAAGCTACAGTCAATAGCCCAGTACCCAAAGCCCAAACTCAGACTGACAAACCAGAATCACTCATTGACACGATAAACTATCTTTTGTGTACTAAACATTGCAGGAATAAAGTTGCACAAATTAGGGCACTCGACACTAATATGGCTAATGATTACAAAAGTGCAATGGCTCAGTGCTTCAGCCTTAGACAAAGCAACAAGTTGTTTACTGAAAATGTTGAAGCACAAAAGAAGGATATCGCTCAGCTTCACTTGGATCTCAATCAACAGCAATGTTGGGTCCATGATTACAAACATAAACTCAATGTGAAAAACATGGAACTTAAGTTTGTAAGAGCTGAGCTAGAGCTCCTGACTGGAAAGTTTCAACAAAATGAAGTAAACATAAAGAAGTTTGATACATCCAGCAAGGTAGTTTAAGAAGTGTGCACTATGCAGCTGGCATACAAACAAAACAAGGGGGAAGGGTTTGGGATTCAATCAGGTTGCCCCACTATATTATCACAACTACAAAGAATGCTCAACACTAAGGAGGAGCTTTAAAACGCAAAACATATGGTGTATGGCATACCCAGTGACTATACATCAGACACACAGGGTTCTCCTAAACCTGTAAATGTTAAAATGAAGCAAAAATGGGTGAACAATACCAATGCTTCTACTTCATGTGCAGAAAAGGTGTCGATTGAAAATTGTGTTGATGACTCTTCTAATGAATCAGCTCGAGTGTCTGGTCTTTCATCTGATAAACCAGGACTCTCCGATTTTATCAAAGCTGATGAAGTGAGAACTGACGTGAACAAGGCTCCTAGTTCGCAAACTGAACAATCTGAACCTTCTGTTAGTGTTGTAAATGTTTAGAGCAAACAAAGAAGCCAAAGCAAGCAGGTCAAGGATGAAGAAAGAAGAAATCAAAACATCAAAGACAATCATACTCTCCAAAATCATCTACGGGCAGCAATAGTCTGCAAAAAGCTGGTGATGTGAAAATGCTTTTTTTAAGCCAGTTAGTAATCGCAAATGTGAAAAATATGCATTTGACCGTGCTAACAAAGCTTTTGGAAACGTAGGTGAGATTTCTGAACAAGAGTTGTAGTCTAAACAACACAAGAAGAATCAAAAGAAATCTCCACCACAGAAGGCCCTTGTAAACGCAAGAATAGACATCCAAATTCATGCTCGTCTGCAAGAAATGTGCAAGGAAATCAAGCACAAAAAGGACCAGTTCATCCTTCAAGGCCTGCAAGAGCAAATCAAGCTGATCAGAATGCTTTATACGTGAAGAGACAAACATGCTTCAATTGCGGCATTCCTGGTCACATTGCTCGACACTACACACATCGTCTTTCTGAACCCTATTATGCTCAAAATCAAAGGGTTGCACCAAAGGATAACTATCATTCCAAGCCGATGAAGGTATCATCACCTAAGGCAATGAAGAATGTGAATCCCAAGGTTAAACCATCTGATGGCGATTGGAATGCTGCTAAAGCTAAAAGAAAACAAGCTTTGAAACCTACACAAGTTTTGAAAAATAACAAGGTTGAAAAGCCAACTGCTTTGCCAAAGGCATCTAAAAAAATTAGAAACGCCTAAAATATTTGGAAAGCAAAACAAAAGGCAGCAACATCTCCAATCCTTGAAATGAAACAGGACTTGTGTTTAAAGAAAGTGTCTTATTTTGATGCTTCAGAAAATCCCAGGACCACGATGGCCTGGTACCAATATCTTACTAATCTCCTTATTCTTCCGGAGACAAACAAGGAGGAGCTGGTGACAATCTATGGAATGTTGATAGCGGTTATTCCAGAGACATAACGGGTAACATTTCACTGTTGCGAAAAGTTCAGATTTTTTTACAGATGATATGTTTCCTGTGGAGGAGATGAGGGAGGTAAGATAAGATCAGCGAAAAGGTACAATTTAAATTTCGTGCTTTAATTTTGAAATTAAATGTCTTCAATCTGATGATGGAACGGTTAAGCAAAAACAATAAAAGATTTTCATTTTCTTTCATTTATATTTTTGTACATACACTTAATCATATATCATCATCAAATTCATCATAAAGCATTATCGTCATACAGTTCATCATAAGCATCATCATCATATAGTTAATAATAATAGATTTATATATTAAAACATCCAAATGATAATCACCATCATCCTAATGATCGGATTATCGCGCCCTGGCCAAAGATAATATTTATAATCCCAAATTACTCTTAACAAGGTGTTAGTGGTAGTAAGGGGTCGAACCACGAAGAGTTTGTGGTTTGCGTGTGGACAAGATTGATTTTTAACGGTTGTCACAATTTATGAAGCTTACCATATGGTTTAATTGAAATGATTATTTGATTGAAAGAGATGTTGGGTTTAACCGACAAGTTTGGTTGTAATTATTAAATTACAAAAACTTAAACAATTGAGATTTTCACTAAAACTTGATTAACTGGTTGTAAACAATAATTTAGAACAAGTTCACACCCGGTTTCGTAATTGAAATCCTAGGGTTCCTACATGTTTTAGGTTCAATTCAATTGTAAAAATGATCAACGAGTTTAGTGTTGCGTGACTTAGGTGCCAAAAGCTATCGACGTTATAAACAACGGACTACAATGCACTTCTTACCAAGAACATGTAAATTCTAACCTAGACAAGGCATAATTGCACATAAACATTTCGCAAAGTCAAATTTCATAACTCATTCGACAAATCACGAATAAAATACAAATGCAAGTCAATTATCATAAGTTACAAAATCAAACTACAATTTGTCACAAATAAAAACTCAAAACAATGTCAAACCCTAGAACTTACAAAAACCTACACCGGGGTGAAACCCTCGAGAATTAGCCGCTCATGGTGAATGGAACACGATCAACGATTGATGAGAGCTCAAACTTTGACATCTTGAAGCTTGGTGACGGTGATGAATGATGGTGAATGGATTAAGGGATTGATGATGATGATGATAGTAGAGAACTGGGGTTAGGATCGAGGATGATGGATTGGATGATGGGTGTGGAAGAATGATGAAGATGGATGAGTTCTTGGCTCCAATAATGTAATTCAAACTCACAAAAATCGTACCTGCTTGAAAAATGGTCAATAACCTTCATATATCTCGTCCCCAAACATCAAACAAGAAAAATTCGTGTCTGGAATATGAGAGGGGCGTCGCCGATGGCCCATAGTTTCTCTGATTCTTCTCTGACGCTCTAATCCACTGCCTACGACAAATTTTTGCCAACGGACTATCTGGAGGGCGTCACCGATGGCCCCTCCAATCCTTGTTTTCCTGTTTTTTCCATTTCGCAAACCCGGTTGACCTGTTTTCCACCCTGATGCTCTGAAAAGCTCCCGAATAGCTCCTTAAACTCCGTAAACCTGTAAAACACAAATCCAACCAAAAGTAGGTTGTTCGAAACTAAATGTTATGTAAAACATAAGCTTAAGCATAATAGGAATACCGGTTTTCGACCATGCATCACATCCCCACACTTGTCTTTTGCTTGCCCTCAAGCAAATCTGTTTTTCACTTTCAATTTTCTAAGCATTTAGCGGTAAAGTGATTAATCAAATAAAGATAGTTATCCAAGATCAACCCTCCCATGGAACTCACAAATCATACACACCCCTCACAATGTTCTCTCCACACGGTTTAAAAATTGGCTAAAAGATGATACATTAGCACTCTTTATGTAATCACTCAAACCTATTAGAACACGTACCCGCATAGGCTTGCAACTCAATCATTCTCCACCATTGAACACAAACACTAAGCACAAGTCAAAAGGTCTTTGATGGGTTGTAATGGGGCTAGGCTAAGGGTATGGAATAGGGTATTTTGTAAGTGGCAAAGGTGATGAAAACTCGATTTTTATTGCATACACAACTACTCTAAAACAACTAATACAAATAAACAAACCAAGAGGCAAAGAATTTCGCCTTGTATTCAACAAATTCTCAACACATATGTTTGTGCTTTTCTCAACGATTTTTCTCTTATTTTTCATCATATTTTTTGAAAATTTTTTTACAATTGTAACTAAACCTAAAATCGAGTTTTCAACACATGGGTTTTAAAATAAAGGTTAAACGATCAAGGGCTAATTGGGTTAGTCAAACGAAAGGTTTAAGCTCAAAGTTGACTCGTATTCGGTCAAGGGCTAATTGGGTTAGTCAAACGAAAGATAAGGGATTAATTTCGGGTAAGGATATAAAAATGGTGTGAAATGAAAAGGTTTACCTACTACCTTAATCATTCTTGTGCTCGTATTCGGTCTATGGTCTCAAACGCATCAAAAGTTGCAAGTTCTACAATACACGACTAATGGTGCACTCAACCAAAGAAATATACGCATATATGATGTCTAAAAGTGGCTCAAAATCTCACGTACAAAGGGTATGGTATGCGATATGTACCTACAAAATACAATCCACTTATTATAACTAAGAATCAAATCTAAAGAAACGTATGTACCTTGTTTTCGCTCATTCCTCGTGTGCTCTTTATTCTTTAACAAAAACGGTCGTCTCACGAACATAATGTACCTACAAATCTCAACCCTTGTGTAGAAGCAACCATCAAAACTTGTTAGTTACTTAGTTCTACCATTTTTACAAAAAATTTACCAAGTCATATTTTTATTCAACTTTAACTTTGTAGAAAAAAGATTTTACAACAACAACAAACTACACTCACTTTCGTAGGAATCATGGTTGCATTTAGCGCATGCAACAAGCCCTTTTAAACTTCCCAATAGCTCGGGAGGAAGAGTAGGTCTCGTGAGGGTTATCTAGGGAACACACCCACAAAGTTCATTTAACTACTATCAATAAAAATAAACTAAAATAAAGAAGTAATCGAAACTATACAACAACAATAAACATACCGGTATCATCTTTGGTAACAGTCGTTGGGATCTACCGGTGGGTAAGGATGGTAAGGGTATCCTGTGAGAGCCGACATCATCTCATTAAAATCATCTAAGGGCCCTCTTTCACCTTCAGCAGGTGCCAGAAACTGTGCTGGGATGAAACTAGAACCGAATGCTTCAGGCCAATGTGGTGATGGATCAGAAGGCCCGGATGGCACATGAAGGTTCTCATACGACGTCCAAGGCGTGTGTTCTTAGTACGCCCAACCCGCCTCCCAATCTCGATGGTGGTCCTCTTGGTCGTGTAAGTGTTTAGCATTATTTACCGCCATCTGTTGAGCTACCGCCATAGCATTTAATCGGCGGTCTTCCAATGCATTATGCTCAACACATAACCTTTCCTATTCATCCTCCCATATCTGACGTCTGGACAATTCTTGTGCCTGGTACAAGTCTTGTCGTTCCATGTAGGCTTGCTGGGCGGCACACTGTTCCTGTCGCCGCTCCCAGGGTTCTTGTTCCCTGGCCCAATAGGAAGCCTCTTCGGGCCAATGAGATTGTTGTGGGGCCTCCCAGTTTTTTTCCCACTGTCGTCTCCTTTGCTCGTACTCCCGGTTTTCCCCAGTACTAGCAGAGACGTTGTCATATACGTCTTGTTGTTCCCTATTGTAGTTAGTGTATCCGGCCTACGCCGGTCTGGTATAAAACTGGCCACCACTGTGGAGATCTCTTGATGTGGCCGGGTGTATCTTTGACGGGGTCACCTTGGATCCTAAGGCTCATCCTCATCCTCTTCATCTACGATCTCTTCTTCTCTCGCAGCTTCTTGTGTCGCACTTGGATTAGTAAACTAGAATCGGTGTCCTTGATCATCAGACACTGTATATTGATGATCATAGACTTGTACTTGAATTTTACAATGTTGCTTCAATGATGCGAAGCAAATCTGATCCACGGGTTGTGAAACCCACAATTTTTCTGGTGGCAACTTATTTTGCTGCATTATCATGTCACTGATTAGCCGTACATACGTTATCATCTTTCTTGAGTACGACTCACGGGTGTCCCAGGTGTTAATCATAACCATATGCTGCCACGACAACTTTGGTGTTCCAAACAATAATGAATGGAGCACCCGACAATCAGACGTTTTCACTTTTCCCCGGTCCCCAAATCTCACCATAATGTTTTCAAGGAGAAGGATTGAAGAATTTTTCCTTTAACTGATAGTTGACTTCGCAAGGCTGCCCCACTGTCTGAATATAGCAATACAGATCCAACCATAACATTGGGATCCGCAGCATTCACTTTGTTATCAAGGAATTGGTCGACATTGTAATAATAGTACCCTCGATCCCCAACGAGTCGAACCGCGCGATGCAGTTCATGGTCTCAAAATACATAATCATCCGACCTATTCCCGTGTCCCCCACCAACTGCCACGTACTCGGTGGGCCATCCCAATTAATAAACCTTAGTGAAGCCAACCACTCACACACTGCAGCTAAATAAACCCTTGGTGTAATGTCTTCACACCAATCTAAGACCCGTTCCCAACCAAGCCTTGCAAACATTTGGACAATACCAATCGTCCTGAATTCATCAACATTCAACGTCCGTTCAGGTAAAATCCTATCCGGAATAGTTGTAGTTACCCCGTGCAACATCTTCCACTTCCACATTTTAATTTTAAGTCTCTTATCATTAATCCGTGAAAGCTTAATTTCAATGTTGAACCACAAATTATTTATTAAACATAACTAGCCAATTTAAAACTTTCAAAAGTTGCAATTTTACATCTAAAGCTTAATTTCTCATGTTTCAATCATAAATTCATAAGACTTAAACAGGGTTCAACATCATGTTCATGTTCAATCATGAAAACTAACAAGTATAATCTCATTTCTAAACTTGTTTCATGTTCAATCCCACCCAAACTCAAGCTAGCCATCATACATTATCATAATAAGCAACCTACTCTTAAACAACAAGTTCAAAATTTCAGAAGAAATTAACAAACCATATGATAATCATGCTCAAATTCAAGTAAAAATCATATCTTTAGTGTTGTAGATTCGAAAGAACTAAGAAAAGATATAATGTAACACTTGAAGAACACTTTTTTCTCAAAAAACCCGAAATTTCAAGTTCAACAATCTTGCAAACGGACAACAATTGAAGAAAACCATGTTAGGGGTTTTGTTCTTCTCGAAAATGTACCTAGAATAGGTTCAAGAATTGCTTGATTTGGATGAGAATTGAAAGAGATATGGATGGTTGAAGGTTAGGGTTCTTTGAAGGAGGAGATGAAGAAGATGAAGGAAAGTGTGGGTTATGTTTAGAGATTTGGTGGTTTTTAATGCGGTATGGGTTAGATAAGGTTCACCCGGGTCAGACATGTGTTTAAACCGAGGTTCGGGTAGAGTTTAGATGGGTTTAGAAGGGGTTAGTTCCGACTAAATAAGCTAGAACCAATTCAGCGTCCGCAGACAAACCAAGGGCCGTCGCCGACGGCCCTTTGGTCTGTCGCTGACACATGCCCAAATCTGCCAAATACTTCCGACGGTCTAATCCTCTGTCTACGCTACAATTTACCCAACGACCCATTTCCCTTCACCGTCGGCGACCGCCTGAGACCCCATCACCGACGCATCACCGTTTCATTTTTTTTAAGCAATACACACAAAGACTCGTTTACGATTCCACAAAACAAGTTTAAGACATACCTTACGTCTTCATGACCCGTTTGCGATATCCGAACTTCACACATTAAAGAGATTAGTACGAAACGACAACAATAAAATACATAACAATACGCGCAAACCATAAAAATGGTACAAAACTCCACACAATTGTTCTTGGTCCGTTAATTGACCTCATAAGTTGGCATGCTTACCAAAAAGCTTACCACGTCCATGTTTGCCTATTTGTTCTCCTCGTTACCATCAAGAAACGGTTTAAGACGATGACCGTTGACCGTTTGTTTTAACCCATCCTTTGGATCTTCACTGGTAACATCACCCAACTTTTCGACCCGTGTAATCACATACGGGACCATCCACTTACTCTTAGCTTTCCGGGAAAAAACTTGAGCCTTGAATTGTATAGCCAAACCTTTTCACCCACTATGAATTCCTTCGGCTTCAACTTCGCATTGTGTGCTCGTTTCATACCATCCTTATATTTCAAAGCACACTCATATGCTCCTCCCGAAGTTCTTCCAATTCGCATAACTTCAACTTGCAATCCTTACCTGCATCATCATACTTAACATGAACTTCTTTAATAGCCCCAAAAGTACGATGTACAAGTTTAACCGGCAAGTGACAATTTTTACCGTAAACTAACCGGTAAGGTGTAGTGCCAATATGTGTCTTATGTGCCGTTTGATAGGCCCATAAGGCATCGTTCAACTTTTTTGACCAATCCTTACGGTCCGGTCGAACGGTCTTTTGCAAAATTTCTCTAAACTTCCACTTGACCACTTGTTTGTGGATGGTAAGAGGTAGCAATTCTATGCTCAACACCATACCATTTTAGTAATTTTTCGAAATTAAAATTCTTAAAACGAGATCCCCCATCACTAATGATCACCGGAGGAATCCCAAATCTAGAAATATTATTAGTTTGAACAAAATTACAAACAACGGTATGGTCATTTGTTTTGGTGGTGATCGGTTCGACCCATTTAGATATATAATCTACCGCCACCAAAATATACAAATTCCCATGTGAATTCGGGAATGGGCCCATGAAATCGATTCCCCACACATCAAAAATATCAACAATGAGAATCGCTTGCATGGGCATCTCATCCCTGTTGGAAATATCTCCTAACTTTTGACACTCAACACACTTATTAGGAAAGTTAAAAAGCATCCTTAAAAATAGTCGGCCAATAAATGCCGCTATTGAGCACTTTATGCCCCGTTTTGTGAACACAAAAATGGCCCCCACAAGCAAAAGAATGCAAGTGCGTCAATACATGTTGGTGCATATTTGTGACAACAGCTTAGATTTGGTCTTTGGATATCTTGTAATTAGGAAAATGATAAACGGTTAGCGGGTTTAGTTTTGTATTAGTGCATTAGAAGTAACTGGGCTGAACTAGACATAGAATAGTGCATGGTAGGCGAATTGGGCCTTAAACCCATTAGCAGACCATGTAGGAAACCCTAGCCCATGAGCATAACCTATCTCTATATATAGGGAGGTTGTAATTAGGGTTAAGGTTGTTGGTTCTATTGTTCAGTTGCTGCAAGAATTGCTTCAGAGAGTTGGAGAGAGAAGAGTCTTGAATTGATTGTAAAACAATTGTGTTTGATAATAAATAGAAGACGGTTTAAAGGAATTGTGTTCGTGTTCTTGTTCGTGTTCGTGTTTTCTGTGAAATCTGATCTAGGGGATTCCGCACTCTAGATTAGATAGACGATTCTGTCAAGATCCATAAGGAATAGGGGACCTACAACTGGTATCAGAGCATTCGGCTCTTGATTATTGCTCGGTTCAGAATCGTGACAGCAGAAAACTTAGGTTTTTGGGCGTTTTTAGAGGCTGTTCTTGAAGTTTGTGACGGTTGAATTAGGGTTTTTGGCGGCTGTTTTAGGGTTTTTACAGGTATTTCGGATTTTTTGCAGGTATTTCGGATTAACAGCAAGCAATTTGGATTGAAGAAAGGCATTCCGAATCAAAAAGCAAAGTATTTCGGACTGAAAACTTGAATTTCGGATCAGAATCTGCAATTCGGATAAGGAAAACAGTGCAATTCGGATCAGAAAAGCCATTTCGGATTCCATTTCGGATTCAAATTCGGATCAGAAGTTTATTCCAGAATTCAGAAAAGCCATTTCAGATTCCATTTCGGATCAGGACAGTGCATTCCGGATTTCATCTCGGATCGCTATTCTGGATTCCCATTTTGGATCAGAATAGTGCATTCCGGATTTCATCTCGGATCACTATTCCAGATTCCCATTTCGGATTAGTAATCCGGATTACAGTTCAGGATTCCTATCTTGGATTCACTATCCGAGTTACTGTTTCGGATTTGGTACTGTTCTGGATTCTCTACAAAAAGGTGGAAACTTAACCAGGTAACACAACCAGAGTTAAACGTTTTCGGACATAGAAATTGATCCATAGACAATTTTGACGAACCGATTGGATAGTTAGACTCAGTTGATTTTTAGGACAAAAAAAATCATAATCGGACATTATACATCATTAGAATTTGGTACCATATGCTAAAAATCATAATCGTCGAGACGAGTCTAACGGTATAAATTTGGTAACCACTCATTTCGGACAAGTTTTAACGTTTTTAACGAGCCGGTTCGGTAAAAATGTCGAATATGTCAAACTTAAATGACCAGTTGAGGATGGAGCATGAGGTTGGTACCACAAATAAACCTCCAAAGATGCTGAAGGTGGAGAACTATCTTACTTGGAAGGATAGATTTCAATCCTTTATTGAATATCAGGACACACGGATGTGTATCTGTATTCAAGATGGGTATGCTAACCCAACGCATGATTTTGGACAGCGTGTTACTGCTTATGTCAACATGTCTGAAGCTGAAAAGTGAATGTATGAATCTGAAAAGAAGGCCTTAGCTGCTATCAAGATGTCGTTACCTGATGGCATCAAATATACATTCAAGCGTTATACAACATCAAAGGAGATGTGGGATGCCCTAGAGAAGAGATATGAGGGCAATACTGATGTGTAGAAGAACAAGGTGGATCTGCTGAAGAAACAATTTGTTGTGTTTAAAGGCATGAGAAATGAATCCCTAGAAGATATTCTCACGAGATATTATCATCTGATGTCAGAAATTGATAATTATGACATAGAGGGATACACAGATGTGGAGATAAACGACAAGTTGCTGGATGCTTTACCTGCAAAGTGGGATATTTACACGTTGATGATAAAGGGTGAAGCTGATTACGAAAAGAAAGACTTGGAAGAGGTTGTTGGAAAGTTGAGAGCTTATGAGCTCAACATGAAGAAGAAGGAAACGGGTTATGATCAGGTTCAAGATCCAGAGAAATATAAAGGTCTTACACCTTCATCTTCCAACAATGCTTCTAGTGACACTGCAACTGCGTTTCTATTATGTGAGAATGAACAGATAGTAACAAATTCTGATGGAGAAGTATGTTTTGTTGCTACTTCAGGAGGCTCGTCAGGGGCTAAGAGATAACAATCAAGTAACAGCAGTTCTAAGTCTATGCCTCTGAGTGTCAAAAGTGCTGATGATCACCTGGCATTGCTTGCTTCTTTTGTTGCTTCCTACGAGAACTACATTCAGGGGAAAATATCTGATCCTGCTACGTTTCATGAAGATTATGATCAGATCAACCCTGATGACCTAGAGGAGATGGATTTGCAATGGCAGATGGCCATGATTTCTAGAAGGGTGAAGAGGTTCATGAACAGCACGGGCAGGTAGTTCGTTGGCAAAAGTGTGGGCTTTGACAAGTCAAAAGTGAAGTGTTACAACTGTCACAACTATGGACATTTTGCTAAAGAATGTCAAAGAGCAAAGTCTGAATAGCGTTCTAGTTCATCCTTTCAAGATTCTCCTGGTCATGGTTCAAGCAATAGGAATGCATCAAACAACATTGGATCAAAGGCCCTGATTTCTACTGCCAGAGAGGGTTCTTATGATTGGAGTGTTCATCTGGAGAGTGATAACAACGCCTCACAGGCGCTCATGGCTGAGATAGCTCTAGTTGCTGATGAAGAAGTGAAAGAAGATGATGTGGGAGAGCAAGAGAAGGTAGCTGAGAAGGCTGATTGATAACAGACTGCTACTGAGAAGAAGATGGCTGCTGATTTTGATGCTTTCATGGCTGATCTAAGCAAATCAACAGGCGAGGTATGCTCTAACTCTAGTAGTTCTGTTTGTTTGAAATGTTGTGAACTACAAAGTGAGGTTGACACATTAACACAACAAAACCAAAGTCTGGCTTATGAGCTCTCGAACTTAAAAGAATCAAACTTTTTCGTAAAACGATTTGAGTCATTATACTTGAAAAAAATTAAAGGTTATGAAGAAGAAATTAACATTCTAACCTGTAAGCTTAATGAAAAACTTCAAGTTATTGACTTAGCTCATGATACGATGAGTGAGAAAACAAAAGAGGTTTCTGAAAAGTTCAAAGAGTTGTTTGAAGCACAACTTAAAATCTGTGAACTTGAAAAGAAATTAAATCAATTCAGAGATTCATCTTTTGTCATGAAACATATTATGAATGGCTTGAAGAAGATTAATGACAAGACGTGTGTGGGATTCAAAGGTTTGAATGAAGTTCTACCACCTCTTGGTCACGACTATTCTTTCTTGCCAGATGAAGAAGACCTTACAGACTTTGTGTCAACTACACCTTGTAGTTCTACATCAGGAAGTGTTGATGGTTCTGAAAATGCCAAGAAGGATACAAACAGGGAACCAGTTTTGAAAACAAAAATTACACACCCTAAGAATCAAAAACATTTTTTTGTTAAAAAGGTTGATTTTGTTAAGGGGAGTGACATGAATGAAGAGGTCCATGTTATTACCAAAGAGTCTAATGTGCAGTTTGCTAAGAAAAAAACAAAGAAAACTTAGAATTAAGCAAACTAAACAAGATCCTTCTAAAGCATCATCATCATCACCTGATGAATCTAAGCAAGCGGCTTCTATAAAGAAGTCTTCGGCTAGAAAATCGTGATTCGAATGTCATGAAAAAGGACATGTAGCTAGCTGTTGTCCTAACAAAAAGAGTGAAGTACAGGTAAGTGAGAAACAAAGAGAAAAGTCACCAGCAAAAAGTGGTGATGGTGAGCAGAAGGTTAACTCACCAAAGATATTTGCTACCAAACAACAGAGTGTTGCTGTTGGTGTAGATAGGGCTGAAAAAGGAACTCACCAAGTTCCTCGTTTTCAAAGAAATCAACAAAGATTTCAGCCTGCATCTACATCGGGCAGATATGATAGACCTAGAAGTAGTTCACCAAGAATGAATAACTTTAATGGTCCATAAAATAATTTTAGAAGTCAAGGTCAATATCAAAATCGATACCAAAATGGTGGTAGTCGAAATTTTTATAACGATGGCTTTAGAAATTATAATCAACAAAATTCATGTAATCAAAATCATAATTTCGAAAGGTCGCAAAGTCCAAAGTTGGTTAGGAAACCTCAGGACCACAGACCTAGTGGAAGTCAAAAACCATTTCCATCAACAGGTCTAAGATCTAAGACTCCTGTTAGGAGTGATGGATACTGGATGGATGTTCCTATGATTGATGAATTTGGAAGACCCAAGACCATTAATGCTTGGGTCCCCAATCTAACTAATTTTGTTGGGTGGCGGAGCTGCTAAGGAGGATTTTCAACTTGTGGTATGTTGATAGTGGCTGCTCCAGGCACATGACGGGGGATGCGAGGTTGCTGACAGAGTTTGAGAATATAGATGGTGGTTATGTGAATTTTGCAGGTGCTAAAGGAGGGCACATTACCGGTCGAGGAAAAGTGACTAATGGGAAGATCACACTGGACAAAGTGAACTATGTTGAGCAGCTGAAGCACAATCTGATGAGCATGTCTCAAGTCTACGACAAGGGTCACTCGGTCCACTTTACAAAGTCTGAAGCTTTTGTGTTGAAACCTGGTTTGGTGATACCGGATGATTGGATAGTGATGAGAGCGCCAAGGAGAAATGACACTTATGTCATGGACATGAGTGCTAAGGATTCATCCTCTGTGGTGACGTGTTTACTATCAAAAGCATATGAGGCTGAGTCATTGTTGTGGCACAGACGCATGGCCCACATCCACTACAGAAAAATGAATTACATTATTAAAAAAGGTTTAGTGGAAGGGGTGCCAGTGCAGAGGTTTCACATGGAAGATAAATGTCTTCCATGTCAAAAGGGAAAACAACATAAGAAACCTCACAAGTCTAAAACAGTAAATTCCATAGATGCCCCTTATGAATTACTTCATATGGATCTATTCGGTCCAGTGAACGTAAGGAGCATAGGTGGAAAGTACTATTGTTTAACTGTCATTGATGATTACTCACGTTATTCATGGGTTTTCTTCTTAGGTACAAAAGATGAGACTGAAGAGATGCTGATTGATCTTTTTACAAAATTGAAAAATGTCCATGATGCATGGATCAAGAGGATAAGGAGTGATAATGGCACGGAGTTCAAGAATCAAGTTCTGGATCTCTATTGTCTTCGCAAGGGAATTGAACATCAATATTCTGCTCCTTATACACCTCAAAAGAATGGAGTCGCTGAGTGGAAGAACAGGACGTTGATTGAAGCCGCAAGGACTATGCTATCTGATTCAAAGCTTCCAGTTCTCTTCTGGGGAGAAGTTGTGAACATGGCGTGCTATGTCCTGAACAAAGTTTGACGGTTAAAAGGTTTAACAAAACATGTCACAAACTATTGTTTAACCGAAAACCAAACTTAAAAGGCTTTGAACCATTTGGATTACCCAGCACCATTGTGCGAAACAAAGATAAGCAAAAATTCGGTGAGGTAGCTGATGAGGGTTACTTTCTAGGATATATGCCTGGAACACCGAATAAAAGGGTTTTCAATCTAAAAAATGGTAAAATTGAGGTTGTGTTTAACATGTAAATCACTAGTTATTCACCTCAACAATCAATGAGTGGTCCTGCTATATTAGATGATTATGACAATGTCTTTAAATCATTTAATATTCGTGATGTTTCTAATGCAGATGAGTCTCAGGTGATCCATACTATGATCAGTGAAGATGGAGAGTGTGACTTCATGCCTAGATCGAGTGTATCGATGACAGATGCTCCAGAAACTTCTTCCAGTGCAGCTCCAGAGGACTCAGTGATAGTGAGTCTGAACCTATTCAAGGGGAGGACTTCACTAATCCATTTGCTAATATTCAGGGGGAAGTTGGATCAAATCTGGGAGATAATCTGGTTGTTGACACCATTGCTACAACACGTGTACATAGAGACCATCTAGTTGAAAACATCATTGGTGATGCTGCTGCAGGTGTTTAGACAAGAAGAGGTGTGCTCGAAGGTTCCGGTTTGATTACTTCGATTCAGAAGACTGGGTTGATAAATGAATGTTTGTATAGCTGCTTTATTGCCCAAGAGGAGCCAAAGAATATTCATATGGCTCTAAAAGACAATTGTTGGGTTGAAGATATGGAAGAGGAACTAGCTTAGTTCAAGAAGTTTAAAGTTGGGAGCTAGTTTACTTGCCTGAAGGAGAAAAAGAAATAGGCACTAAGTGGGTGTTTAAGTGCAAGAAAGACGATCGAGGGATCGTGATTAAGAATAAGGCTCGGTTGGTGGTAAAAGGGTTCAATCAGCAAGAGGGGATTGATTATAATGAAGTGTTTGCACCAATAGCAAGGTTGGAAGCAATTCGTTTGGTCCTAGCTTTTGCTTCATTCAAGGGCTTTAAAGTTTACCAACTTGACGTGAAAAGTGCATTTCTTTACGGGAAAGTCCAAGAAGTGGTGTATGTCTCACAACCAGATGGGTTTACTGATCCAGACTATCTAGATCGAGTCTATCGACTTGATAAGGCATTGTATGGATTGCATCAGGCACCCAGGGCGTGGTATGAGACACTATCAGCACATTTGCTAAAACATGGTTTCGAAAGAGGTCAGATTGACAGTACACTTTTCATTAAAAAGAAGAAGGAAGACATTCTGCTGGTACAGGTATACGTAGATGACATCATTTTTCCGTCATCTGATGAGAACATGTGTCATGAGTTCGAAGAGGTGATGAAGAGCAAGTTTGAGATGAGTGTGATGGGTGAATTATCCTACCTTTTGGGTTTACAAGTTGAACAAAAGAAGGATGGGATGTTTATACATCAGACGAAGTATGTGTGTGACATTTTTTCTCGTTTCAAAATGGAGGATTGCGCTACTTTCAACACACCTATCTGTGAGAATCAAAATTTTGGTCCAAATCATGAGAGTATGGAGGATGTTGATCCAACTCAATACAGGGCAATGATAGGTTCTCTGATGTACTTGAATGCTTCAAGACCTGACATCATGTTCGCAGTATGTCTTTGTGCCAGATTTCAAGCGAATCCAAAAGAGTCCCACATGAAAGCGGTAAAGCGTATTCTTCATTACTTGAAGGGAAACCTAAACTTGGGTTATGGTATCCAGCTGCTAGTGATTTGAAGTTTGTTGCTTTTACAGATTCGGACTTTGGAGGATGTAAATCTACAAGGAAGTCTACCACAGGTGGTTGTCAGTTCTTAGGAGGGAGGCTTGTCTCATGGCAATGCAAGAAGCAGTCTTGCGTGTCTACCTCTACGTGTGAAGCTGAATATATTGTTGCGGGTAGCTGTTGCTCTCAGGTTCTATGGATCCAACAGCAGATGTGTGATTACGGTTTGAATTTCACTCGTACTCCTATTATGATAGACAATAATGCCACTATATCAATCACCAACAATCCCGTAAAACGCAGTCGCACAAAACATATTGACATTCGTCATCATTTTATACGGGATTGTGCTGAAAAGAAATTAATTGAACTACATCGAGTCGACACACTAGATAACCTGGCAGATCTTTACACAAAAGTGACAGGGCTCATTTTGAATGTTTAGTCGAACTCAATGGGATGAGGAATCCTGAATAACCATTTTTCCATCAAAATAGTTTGTAAATAATTTTCCTATTTTTCAGAAATCAAAAACATAAAAAAAAAATAGAAAATCAAAAATGAGTTCACCGTGTGAAAAAGAAGAAATGATAGTACATCAGCAAGTTAGACTGTCACACTGAAATTAAAATTAAAATTGCTTAAGTGTGATAGCAGCTTCATCATATGATGTACCAATAGGCAAAAGGCATGAAATAATCAACTTACCTTTGTGATGCAAACATAAAATAAACTGTGTATGAGTGGGTAACATATCAGTGGCGTATGGTTTTATAACATTAAATCTTGCGTTGATAGATTGCCAAAATCTGAGGTTTTAGGTCTTTATATCGTTATTTCATCCGGGGTATCAAGGTCGTCCTTCTGCTGCATCCAGATATATGCTAACCTAGGCACAAGCAGGATATCTTAAAAGAGCTAAAAATGCCAAATCCCAAATATTGAAGAAGCTCTCCTAGAGAGTCATTCAAATGTGCAGATTGCATTATTCGTACCAAAATTTGGTATTTGTCCTAACCCTCGTTGGATATTGGTCTCTTTGCTGTACGGATGTACTGACCTGATCACCAATTATCTAACGTTGTAAATTCAAAAGGATGAATTTCGGTATACTCACCTACTACGATGAATTTATACCTTGATCGCGGGGGTATGTCCTGAAGTGGAACACACTAGTATATCAGTATAACTTATCTAAACAGATCACGCGGTAGTGGTACTTGAAATGTTCATGTATTTTATTTAAGTGGCTAAACAATACTGGTAATCGTCTTGAACTGCTTTTCATGAATGTTACATATAGAATTATCAAATAGTGTGAAAACAGTTTGATGTTGCTGATATGATCTTCTTACCGGTGATACTGACAAAAATAGAGTGTTTATTATTTCGTTATTTATTTGCTTTCAGAAAATATAAAAATCCAAAAATATTTCATTTTCTTGTAAATTCTTAATGTACAGGATATTGGTTGTTCGTGGAGGAGTTGTTACCGATAGGGGGAGACGATGTTAGAAGCTGAGTTCAAAATTTTTTACGATCTTGCGGGTTATGTATGCTTAAATATTTTGAGTATATGGTTTGAGTTGAGAAGTGGTAAATCTGTGATATAGTTTAACTATCTCTTGAATGATAATAATTTGTTTAACTTATATTGAAAAATTCTTATGGTTTCTCGAGATGTTTGTTTTATAGTATACAGATTTTAGCAATGTGTTGCTGAGAAGTTTGGTGAAGAGGAGTTTGCTTGGATGCATGGTAGAACCTCCTTTCTACATTGCAGATAAAGTTGAAGGGTTTTGAATATTGCTAAACTGGAGTTTACTCAAACGCTAACAATTTAGAAGATATGGTGATTGGATACATCAGCTTAGTGGGAGTCTGTTGCTGACAGAAACTAGTAAAGCTGAAGCTATCCAAAGACCAACGTTTTTCAAAGATGTTGCAAGAAGACTGAAGACTAAGTTATTTTATGAAGCTATTTTCAAGGGGAGTTTGTTGGTGTATATTTGTGACAACAGCTTAGATTTGGTCTTTGGATATCTTGTAATTAGTAAAAAGATAAACGGTCAGTGGGTTTAGTTTTGTATTAGTGCATTAGAAGTATTTGGACTGAATTAGACATAGAATAGTGCTTGGTAGGCGAATTGGTCCTTAAACCCATTAGCAGTCCATGTAGGAAACCCTAGCCCATGAGCATAACCTATCTCTATATATAGGGAGGTTGTAATTAGGGTTAAGGTTGTTGGTTCTATTGTTCAGTTGCTGCAAGAATTGCTTTAGAGAGTTAGAGAGAGGAGCGTCTTGAATTGATTGTAAAACAATTGTGTTTGATAATAAATAGAAGACAGTTTAAAGGAATTGTGTTCGTGTTCTTGTTTGTGTTCGTATTTTCTGTGAAATCTGATCTAGGGGATTCCGCACTCTAGATTAGATAGACGATTCTGTCAAGATCCATAAGGAATAGGGGACCTACAATACACTCGGGATCTCATCGTCCGGCATGCATCTCCTCACGACCTGATCCGGGCATATCTTGATCAGATCTAGTTCTTCCCACGTGTAATATTTGATTTGCGAGAGGAAGTGCAATCTCCTCCTCCTATCCCAATGAGCCGGTAAATCACCTGTCACCAAATAATTAATAATATTAGCAAACCAAGGTAATATTGACACTATTAGAATATGCTCATCTGGGAAAGTTGCGTTAATCTCTATACGAGAAGAACCCTCTTCCACCAACAACCGGGATAAGTGGTCTGCCACCACATTTTCGCTACCCATCTTATCTCGTATCTCTAAGTCAAACTCTTGTAGTAAAAGAACCCATCAGATTAACCGTGGCTTTGCATCCTTCTTTTCCATGAGGTACCTGACAGCAGAATGGTCAGAGTATACAATTACTTTATTACCCCAAATATAAGCCCAGAATTTATCCAATGCATATACCACCGCAATTAGCTCTTTCTCGGTTGTTGTGCAATTCAATTAAGCATTTGAAAGAGTCTTACTCGCTTATATATAGCAACGAGTTTCTTTTCTACCCTTTGACCTAAAATGACACCCACTTCATAGTCACTTGCATCACACATGAATTCAAATGGTAAAGACCAATTCGATGATTGCAAGATTGGAGCCTCAACCAACTTCTTCTTTAACACGTTAAAAGCATTTTGACAATCCTTATTAAAGTCAAACGGTTGGTCTTTTACAATAAGTTACTTAAAGGTTTTGATGTCACTAAACCCTTTATAAACCATCTGTTAAAACCCGTATGACCCAAAAACGATCTAATACCCTTAACGCTCATAGGATATAGCAAAGTAGAGATAACTTGCACTTTTGCCCGGTCGACCTCTATCCCATGACTCGACACCACGTGCCCCATCACAATTCCCTCTTGAACCATAAAATGGCTCTTTTCCTAACTCTAAACTAAATTTTACTCAACACATTTTTCAAAACCTTTTCGAGTTGGTCAAGGCAAACATCAAACGATGATGGGGGAAAAATTTAAAAGTCATCCATGAAGATCTCTAATGACTCCCCCCACCATATCTGAAAAGATACTCATCATGCACCTTTGAAACGTGACGGGGGCATTACATAACCCAAACGGCATTCGCCTAAATGCGAAGGTACCGTACGGGCAAGTAAACGTGGTCTTAGCTTGATCTTCTGGATGGATAGCAATTTGATTATACCCTTAATACCCATCCAAGAAACAATAATACTTTTGACCCACTAACTTTTCAATGATTTGGTCAATGAAAGGTAAAGGGAAATGGTCTTTAGAAGTTGCAGAATTCAACTTCCTATAATCCATACAAATACGCCACCCGGTTACCGGTCGAGTGGCGACCTCTTCACCTATGTCATTTGTGACCACTTGAATGCCCGCCTTCTTGGGAACAGTTTGTGTAGGGCTCACCCATTGGCTATCAGAAATGGGGTATATCATACCCGCATCTAGCCACTTTAGTACTTCCTTCTTGACAACTTCTCACATGTTGGGGTTCAATCTCCGTTGTGTGTCAAGAAAGGGAGTACTACCATCTTCAGTGATGATTTTATGCATCACTACGGAAGGGCTAATTTCCTTAAAATCTGCAATGGTTCACCTAATAGCAGCTCTATTGGCAACCAACATGTCCATTAGCTTCCTCTCTTGCTCCTCGGTCAGATTTGATGCAATAATGACCGGTAGCGTGTTACCCTCACCCACATAAGCATATTTCAAATGCTTGCATAACACCTTTAGTTCAACAGTTGGAGGCTCTACCAACGATGGCTACAGCTTGGTGTCAATCTTCTTGGGAAGATTTTCCACTTGGTGTGTCCAAGGTGGTCTTCCCTCTTTCACCGCCATCACCTCGATCTTCTTCTCCTCTTCATTGATGCTCCGATTCGTTTACGTTTGTAACCTATCAAACATAAAACACTCCTCTATTGTGTTTTCCTGCTCAACACCCATGTCACAAAGAGGTATACACGCGTCAACAACGTCCGCCATATAGCATTCGTCGTTAACTAGAGGATCCGTTAATCCCGAAAAGACATTTAACCGCAACCGACAGTTACCAAAGGTCATATCGACTATACATGTTTTACAATTAGTTTGGGCATTTGATGTTGCCAAAATGGTCAACCGAGAATAAGCTGGTTGCTTGGTTCGGCCAACAACACGTAATCTAGTACTAAGAAATCCACACGGATAGTAGAAGTCCTCGACTTTGACAATTACATCCGTGACTATCCCACGGGGTAGCTTGGGAGTCAAGTTGGCTAGCACTACAGTAGTGTTTGACGCTCGAAGTGGACCAAACTCATATTAGTCATATAGGCTACCCGGTAGAATACTCACACTAGCTCCAAGTTCCAAGAGTGAACTTGTCATTTTAAACTCTCCAA
Source organism: Scalesia atractyloides (assembly GCA_947069175.1). Taxonomy (NCBI): domain Eukaryota; kingdom Viridiplantae; phylum Streptophyta; class Magnoliopsida; order Asterales; family Asteraceae; genus Scalesia; species Scalesia atractyloides. The sequence continues at coordinate 49,978,899 of CAMTDV010000013.1, read as the reverse complement.
CTTGAATGGAGATGATAGGCGCTCCCGGGTCTTGTAGCTTAGGTGGAAGTGCACCCGAAAGAATCGAACTCACATTTTCGGTTAAATCTAGTTTCTTTGGAAACTTGTGAGTCTGTGTTTGGGTGCACAAGTCGTTCAAGTACTTAGCACATGAAGACACTTGTTTTATGGCATCCAAAAGTGGTAAATTGATTTTAACTTGTTTAAATATTTCCCACATTTCTTCTTGATGGGACCCGTTTGTTTACCACTTTTTTGGATGGTCCGACCAAGCTCCGGGATAAGGGGCAGTATTAACCTCCACACCCTTTTTCTTAGCTTTCGGGATGGGGACGGTCACAACAGGCGTATTTTTATCATTTTCCAAAACATTTTCTTTTTGTCTCGTTTGATCGTCAACAACCTCGTCATCACTAACCTCTTCCACCACCCCTTCAACAAACGGAGGTGGTGGTGACACAATACCAGTATCTATGACTCGACCACTACGTAAAGAAATTTTACTTATTGGTACCTCACGTGTGTTCTTCGAGTTAGATCCTTGATGCTTAGGGTTCACCGTGGTGTCACTCGGCAATCTTCCGCCGCTTCCTCGCATTTGTGCCATCTCCTCCGTAAGTTGACCCACTTGCTTCTCCAATGCTTTGTGCGATTTGTAACGTACCTCGAACTCCTTCTTCATTTCTAACTTTATCTCTTGATTCGAAGTACTGATGGCATTCATGATTGCATCCAATCTAGAACTCAAGGAATCTTCACCACCCAATTGAGGATTAGAGTTACCACCCCCACTACCGCCTTGGTTGTAGCCCCTTTGATACTTACTTTCACGATTGCGATACCTTTGGCCACCCCCTTGGTTGTAGTTTCTTTGGTAACCTCCCGAATTACCACTTTGGCGGTTTTGGTAGTCAATCCCCTTGACCACCACCTTGATTTCCCAATTGGAAATTCGGGTTCATTTGATTCGAAGCATTACCATACCGAAAATTGGGATTTCTCAAAGATGCTAAGTGTTGGAGTTCATGTCAAATTGTTTTCTCTCTCCATATACTTGGCTCACCTCTTCGGTAGTGTGTGCCATACTAACTTGGCACTCCTCAGTCCTATGACCAATATCTCCGCAATCTTCACAAACTACGAATTGAACTGCTCCAACATCTTTTTTCTTCATACGGGCCAATTCCCGTTCTAAGGTAGCAATCCGAATCTAAGCACTTGAATCAAGGTTGATGCTTTTTGGCCCGATCCGCCATGGCAACCGCCTTGGAATTCTTGCTCATTTTTTCCAAGAAGTCCCAATCATCCTCTTCATAATTGTTCAACAAGGTGCCGTTACTTGTCGATTGCAAGTACTTATGGTCTCGGCATCCAACCCCCTCACAAAACACTTCAATAATTCCCACCTATGTATTTGATGATGTGGGCATTTCCGAACCAGCTCTTTGAAATGGGGTCAACGCTTCATGTAGCAACTCTCCCAAATATTGTCTAAATGACCGAATTTCATCCCTTGCATCATCGGTCTTCGCAATTGAATAGTATTCATCCAGAAAAACTTGTTGCATCTCCGCCCAACTATGAATACTATTCGCCGGAAATGTGAGGAACCATTGCTTGGCTTTATCTTTCAAGGAGAATTGGAAGAGTCTCAGCTTCACCTCTTCAAGCTCAAAGTTATGGCCCCCAATTGTGCCACATATGGCCGAAAATTCCGCCAAGTGAGTATATGGATCGTCATTAGTCCTACCGTTGAAATGAGGTAGGATGTTGATGTAATTAGGTTTGCACTCGAATGACCTTCTCCCTCGAGGAGTATGCACAAGTGGTGAGTCATTTTTGGTGCACCAGTCTAAATCGCCCATTAACACCTCTCAGGCCTTTTTGTTGTTGATGACGTGGACCATTAACTTCTTGGTTCCTCGGCCGATTATTACCTCTTTGATCATCACCCTGCTCACCACCTTGATTACCGCCACCCACAAATTGTGGAATCCAGTTTTGATTGACATTTTGATTGTAATTGTAATTCCTGTCATTCGGTTCCTTTGGTTGTTTCGTGGTTGAGGGTTGTTGTCGTAATCGTAACCATAACCTTGGTTGTTCCCAACATTAGTCCTCTACAACCCGTTCGTTATAATTCCCTCCATCGTCTGAGTATTCCGAATGAACACTCACATGTTCCGGTGATTGATAACCGGGAACGCTATATGGTGCATCGTCGGGAATGTTATTTCTCAAATTATCAAGATCGAGAAATTGGGCTTCTTTCGTGGGAATGCCACGATTTCGATAAACTCCATGGTTGGCGTTAACATTTCGGTTGTTGAGATTGGGTGGTAATGGGTTTTATCGGTTTTGGTTTTGAAGTGGAGGTGTGGGTACAAAATGATCAATATTCTGCACTTAATTGGGTTAATTATTAGGATTTGATAACTACGGTGTATATAGCTTTGTAGGTACCGAAGAGCATAAAGAAGCGATTTTAATGTGCTTTGATGGGAGCTTGCACTTGGCTACATGAAGATGAAGACTTGGAGAGTTGATAAAAGAACAAAAATGGAAAATCTGCTGTCACCGTAGCTTACGGTGGTGTCTGATCCTTCTATGCATTGTAAGCCAGTCTCTTGGGGCCGTAAGGAAATTTTGACCACCGTAGCTTATGGTGACCACCATAGCTTACGGTGGTCAGCAGCGAGAAAAGTGTAACAATGACATTTGTGCATTTTCAATCATTGCACAATTACAAACAATTTCCTATTTAATGAAACCCTGTGTTTTATTTCCTTATTTTTGTATTCAATAAAATCTTGTATTTTATTGATGAGAATGCAAAAATGTCAATCGTTGCACAATTTCGATCATTTTCATGTTCGTTAAAGCGTTTTACGCATTTTTTGTGAAACACGTAACCGTACAACCGAATGAACCGACATCCACGACATTTTCGGGCATAATCTAAGTTACACATGTCTTAACACCTTTATATAACCTAAATATTTGATTCCTATGAACATTACAATTGAAGGTGTGATGATTTGCAAGACCATGAGTTACTCATTGTGATCATCCTAGGTGGAAGGTTTGCTTGAACAATTGTGTTTTGATTTCTAATTTCTAGAATAATAGACTTGCAATATTTGAAGTTTGTTATGGTGTTTGGATTCTTGTTGATTAAATTGTTTATTGATGTTTTAATCCATGCTTTAATCGTACATTCTTGGTGTCATTGACAATCGAGATATCACGGGAAGGTTTAAGGGTTGGATATTAGTTAATTGGTCATCAGGTAACAACCTCGCATTGTAGTAATCCGAGTACTTAGTTCCCTTTTATCACGAACAATTAATCAAACACGAGTCATGTCTATGTGACTCTTTCTAGTTGAATTTGAAACACAAGCGTTAATCGAAACCGGAAACTTAGGATGGTTACTTGCTTCTAATTTGTCAAAACAACCAATATTTGAATTGCATTTATTTTAATTTCAAAACCAAATCACCAAATGCTGAGTTCATTTCTTGCATTAGATAAAGTAGTCAATTTAGTATAAACCTTAGGTAGCACATATTCCACAATCTCCCTGTGTTCGATACCCACTTACCGCTATCTTTTAGTAGTATTTGGATTAAATTTTCGTTGCCAGGGAGTAGTGCGCAACGTGTGTTATCTTTGATATAGTTTAGTTTGTTATTTTTCCGGGTTTACGCTGGTTGTGTTAGGGTGCAGGTATTTACAGGTGCATGCATACTAGAGGCTCTCACAATTTATCACCATTGGCATTTGATCCAGAGATGGAACGAACTTTGCGAAGAAACAGGGTCTTATTAAGAGAAAACAAAATCAGTGGCTCACCAACAACACCTACAACACCAATTTCACCGATTAACACCATGGATCAATTACCTACCACTACAAGCCAAACATCACCATCCACACCTCCACCAATTTCTACCACCCATCCTACTTCAGCACATGAAGTTAACCCAACCAACGCCACATCAATGGTTCCACCATTCTCATCCTTTTTCCCAACTTCCGGAAAAGGCTCCAAAATTAAACGTGATGTCGTAGTCGCACGTAAATTTAATCCAAATACTACTAAAAGATAGCGGTAAGTGGGTATCCAACACAGGGAGATTGTGGAATATGTGATACCTAAGGTTTATACTAAATTGACTACTTTATCTAATGCAAGAAATGAATTCAGCATTCTAGTGATTTGGTTTTGAAACTAAACTAAATGCAATTCAAATATTGGTTGCTTTGACAAACTAGAAGCAAGTAACCATCCTAAGTTTCCGGTTTCGATTAACGCTTGTGTTTCAAATTCAACTAGAAAGAGTCACATAGACATGACTCGTGTTTGATTAATTGTTCGTGATAAAAGAGAACTACGTACTCGGATTACTACAATGCGAGGTTGTTACCCGATGACTAATTAACTAATATCCAACCCTTAAACCTTCCCGTGAGATCTCGATTATCAATGACACGAAGAATGTATGATTAAAGCAAGGATTAAAACATCAATAAACAATTTACCAACAAGAATCCAAACACCATAACAAACTTCAAATGTTACAAGTCTATTATTCAAGAAATTAGAAATCAAAACACAATTGTTCGAACAAACCTTCCACCTAGGATGATCACAATGAGTTTAGCAACTCATGGTCTTGCAAATCATCACACCTTCAATTGTAATGTTCATAGGAATCAACAACACAAAAGTAAATGTTTAGAAATTGTTTGGAACCTACAAGAACACCCAATTTCGCCTCCAAGCTCTGCCAAAAACGCTCCAATGATTGATATGCCAAAAGACCTTTGAAAACCGAGTTAAATTGGGCCGTTACACTTTTCTCGCTGCTGACCACTGTAAGCTACGGTGGTCACCATAAGCTACAGTGGTCAAAATTTCCTTACGGCCCCAAGAGACTGGCTTACGGTGCATAGAAGGATCAGACACCATCGTAAGATACGGTGCCCACCTTAGCTTACGGTGGACAGCAGATTTTCCATTTTTGTTCTTTTATCAACTCTCCAAGTTTTCATCTTCATTTAGTCAAGGGCAAGCTCCCATCAAAGCAGGTTAAAATCGCTTCTTTATGCTCTTCCGTACCTACAAATCCATATACATCGTAGTTATCAAATCCTAATAATTAACCCAATTAAGTGCAGAATATTGTTCGTTTAAAGTACTTGAGGGTTGTCCAATGGACCACCCGTCAGTGTAACGTTGGCTATTGGTTTGGTTTTGGCCATGAGTTTGGAATGGTTTTGTTGGTGGTCTCAGAGTTGTTACCTCCCCCAGATTGGTTGTTTTGGGTGTTTTGGTTTTGGGGTTGGTAATCATGATATTGATTTTGGTTGTTGGGTTGATTAGAATTTTGGTGAGCCATTGGAATGGGTCCAAAAGATGGTGTAGGTGGTGAATTGGTATTTGGTGGATTAGAGACAAGAGTTGCATCTAACCGGTTGGCTAGGTTTCTTCTAACAACTCGCTCGATCTCCAGCTCGAACACTAACGGAGAGTTCATCCCGGAGTTTCTTGTATGCATGCACTACATGTAACCTGCACATAACACACCCGCGTAACACAAAAGCAAAAACGATATAAAGAAACAAGCACTTTAAACAGATAATCACCAAATCAAACAAATCCAAACACAAAGTGCATGAACTCCCCGGCAACGGCGCCAAAATTTGATCGGATTGTCATGCCCCGGTCAAAGATAATATTTATAATCCCAGATTACCCTTAACAATGTGTTAATGGTAATAAGGGGTCGAACCATGAAGAGTTTGTGGTTTGCGTGCGGACAAGATTGATTTTTAACAGTTGTCATGATTTATGAAGCTTGCCATATGGTTTAATTGAAATGATTATTTGATTGAAGGAGATGTCGGGTTTAACCGACAAGTTTGGTTGTAATTATTAAATTACAAAAACTTAAACAATTGAGATTTTCACTGAAATTTGATTAACTGGTTGTAAACAATAATTTAGAAGAAGGTTCACACCCGGTTCGGTAATTAAATGTAACGCCTCGCTTTTTCGTACTTTCCTTAATTAGAAAGTGTAATCGTATTTCTATTTACGGAAACTTGTAATTGTATCGCATTCGTACTTCTATTCCCAATCTTGTAATTCGAGACTTTGATCGTAATAAAATTCATACTTGATATATACTTGTCTTACATGCATTCAATTGTTAAATACGTGGTTACATACAAAACGATACTTGTTATTCGTGCAAATACTCATACATATATACTCAATGCTAAGAATATACTTACATATATGTTTTACACTTACAGTCATAACAAAACACCAAGTTCTAGCATGGAATGAAGGAAAAACCAAGTTCAGCGACTAAAAGTGACAAAAATCAATTAAGTTTCTGGCCCGAGCCTCTCGCGCCTCGCGACCGTTTTCCCCTTTGCCACTCGCGGCCCGTCAGAGGGCTTGATCCGCAATAGTTGTTTCCAGCTCCTGGATTGGGCAAATGTGTGTTTGTTAGTTGTGTTTCTTGCATTTAATGCTCACTTAACTCACCCCCAAACCTCAACTAGAAATACACATCTCCTCACACACTCACTTCACACCTTAAACACTCATCTCTCTCTCTAACTCTCAACTCCATCCAGAAAGTTCAAGACTTTCAAGTGAGTTCTAACTCACTTCTACCTCCCTTCTTTACTCTTTTTTCCTTCTTAACACTTGGAACACCTCTAGGAGTGTTTCCATAGGTTTTCCATTTAAAACCAACATTAAATATCACCATATTTGAGGTTACAAGTGTAAGAAACTTCCATTTAAGGGTTTTAATCCACAAGTGTTGTATCCTTCCAAGCTTGTTCTTGAAACAAGACTTAAGTTGGTAGTGTGTGATTACTTGGAAGTCTTGCCTATCCTACCTTCAATCCACCACCTCACTTGATGATTTTGAATATTTTACATCTTTCATTTTTATTTTTAACCTATTCATGACCATCCTTGTTGTTCTTGTGACAACTTATGCATTGGTGAACAATACGAAAGAGGTTAAAGGAAGGTTATCTTCCTACCTCCATGCATGACTTCTATAAACTTCCATGATAAATATGATCTACTTATTATGTATAGTATATAATATATATACATATACACTAACTAAACCCTTGATGATAATCGAATGATTGTCCGTCATGGTACTAGGTTACATCACCTAAGTTCTTAACTTCTCCTTACGATTCTAATGGATATCTTAACCCATGAAAACACATCAACCTGAATGGGTATTATAGTGTCAAAAACGAGTATTACGTCTAGGTGATTATTTTCTCGTATACATACTTTGGTACATTTAAAAATTCCTAATCCTCCGCTATCATCCGAATACTTACGCGCTTACGTTTTCCTTATGTAGGATAACTCGGCATTCCATCCTTCAAAACTCTTCACGGAAATTACCAAGTGGAAGCTTGCAAATCAGTGAGTACACTTGATCCATTTTCCTTTTACACAATTTGGGTTGTAACATGTTAACTTACAAAATACACAAATACACACAACATACTCCATACACCCGGTCCATTATACATGCTTATTGTTATGCTTAGGTTCATGCTAGATACATACATGCTTCTTGTCATTAACTTAGCTAGCCCGAACTTAACATATATAGCGCTATAGGAGTAGCACAACGCCCGTTGGGGTATTGTTAAGCTTAAGCTTATTCTTATTCTTAAATAGTCTCGTTACTTTGTGTGACGAGGGACACTTAATTCTTGTGGACACTTGGGTTTAACAATTAGTATTCATGCTAGCTTACCTTGTATACAATTGCCTTGTGGATTTGAGTAAACTCTGTTATACTTATGCTATGTACTTCAACTTGTGTACTCGCCAATACTTTTGTGTTGAACTATACTTTTAACATGTTGCAGGTTAAAGATGTTGAATATGACAAAAACTTAGTAGGGACGCCATAGAAACACACCTAGAATGTTAGGCTTTTATGTTGTAATATTGTTGAAGTTGTTATATTTTGATTTATGTTGTAATTGACAATTTGATTTATGAAATGAAACGAATCTTTGAATTTAATATTGTCGCAAATAGTGTTATGATGTCTCGAGCAATCTATTTCGTCTCACTCTGATGTTTCTGCCATCGGTTGGGGTGTGACATTGAAATCCTAGGGTTCCTACACATTTTAGGTTCAATTCAATTGTAAAAATGATCAACGAGTTTAGTGTTGCGTGACTTAGGTGCCAAAATCTATCGAAGTTGTAAACAACGGACTAGAATGCACTTTGTGACCAGGAACATGTAACTTCTAACCTAGACAAGGCATAATTGCACATAAACATTTCGCAAAGTCAAATTTCATAACTCATTTGACAATTCACGAATACAATACAAATGCAAGTCAATTATCATAGGTTTCAAAATCAAACTACAATTTATCACAAATCAAAACTCAAAACAAATTCAAACCCTAGAACTTACAAAAACCTACACCGGGGTGAAACCCTCAAGAATTAGCCGCTCATGGTGAACGGAACACGATCAACGATTGATGAGAGCTTGAACTTTGACATCTTGAAGCTTGGTGATGGTGATAAATGAAGGTTAGGGTTTAAGTTTGATGATGATGATGGTGAATGGATTGAAGGATTGATGATGATGATGATGATGATGGTGGTAGAGAACTAGGGTTAGGAAAGAGGATGACGGATTAGATGATTGGTGTGAAAGAAAGATGAAGATGGATGAATTCTTGGCTCCAAGATTGTGTTCCAAACTCACAAAAACCGTAACTGCTTGAAAAATGGTCAACAACCTTCATATATCCCATCCCCAAACATCAAACAAGAAACATTCGCGTCTGGAATATGGGAGGGGCATCGTCGACGGCCCAATAGGACGTCGCGGATTGCCCATAGTTTCTATGATTCTTCTCCGACACTATAATCCACTGCGTACAACAATTTTTTGCCGACGGACTATCTGGAGGGCGTCGCCGGCGGACACTCAATCCATGTTTTCCTGTTTTTCCATTTCGGAAACCCGGTTGACCCGTTTTCCGCCCCGATGCTTCGAAAAGCTCCCGAATAGCTCTTTAAACTCCGTAAACTTGTAAAACACAAATACAATCAAAAGTAGGCTATTTGAAACTATAAGTTATGTAAAACATAAGCTTAAGCACTATAAGAACATCGGTTTTCGACCACGCATCACCTAACCATAATTATACATAACAAAAGTTTAAGTTAAGCAAATACAAACACATCCTAACCATAATTATATGTATCCATGTCATAATTACGTATTACTAAATAATATGATCATTAATCAAAATAACCAAGACTCGTATTACATTAGTCTTGGTGAAGATGGGCGATGCTCTATTCTGGTGATAGTGGTGGTGGTGAAGTCTGACCAGACATTGGGATGATGGCATTTGTGGTGATGGGGACGGTGGACGTGATTGTTAGGGCGATTGAGGAAACACCACTCTAAAGTTAATAGAAACGTTGTTCAAGCACCGCAGGACCACCCTGACAAGAAACATTGTGTGGTGGTTGCTGGTCTCCATGACCATTACTCCATCTACAATCGAATAAACAAAACAAACGACCACATTATCAATGAGGGGTTTTTAATCAAAACGACGGTAGTAATCCCTAATTTACAGTGGACTGAAATCAATACTAGTGTAATAAAATGTGCTTGATATACGTACCGTGGACGTGTTCATTGAGCATCTCGACATTGAATTCCATTATCAATTATTGGGGCGATCGTCGATGGTCGTTCGTTAGAGCTGCACTGATTTCACCGGTGAAGAAGAAGGGGAAAAGGGTAGTGAAGACTGGGGTGTGAGAAGGTTATAATGAAAATATAAGGGTGGCTTAAAGAGTGGCAAGGATGATTCGTAGGTTAAAAGACCAGATTGCCCATAAATCTAATGTTCAACATATGTCTTGACTAATGGTTGGGGGCAGATGGTAATGAAATACCCATGTCAGGTTTCAGAGGGTAAAAACTGAAAGAGGGGAAAACATTAGGCAATTTGAACTAAACCTCAAAGAGCAAGATGCACTTTACTCTTAGGGGGTGTTTGGCTTAGCTTTTTTAAACAGCTTATGGACTTATTGGCTTTTTGAAAAAGCCAATAAGTCAAAATAATGTTTGGATAAGTGAAAAGAACCTTTTGAAACAACTTTTTGTATAAGGTGGAAAAGCTATCTTGAAAAGCTAGGAAACCTTGGCTTTTTGAAACTCATTTTAACTTTTCATAAACATTATCTTTTCCCACCTCATAAGCTCATCCAAACACTTTTTTTTAAATAATTTATTGACTTGTTACCTTTTCCAACCTTATAAGCCTATCCTAACACTTTTTTAAAAACTTCTTTTAGATAAGTCATAAGTTAATAAATTCATTTCTAAAAAGTCTTTTTTAAGTTAAATAAGGAATCCAAACACCCCCTTAGTAATTTATAAATAATATAGATGTCATGGTTTTAATAAAAGGAGAGACAAATTGAGGAGGGAATGGACACTCTGTGGTCCCTTCCACCATATGCAGGTGACACTTGCTTTGTTCAGCGTTCACCCTCTACAATGTCTGTCAACTCAACCGTTTATTTATTATCAACATTTATTGGAAAACAAAACTTTCAAGAATTTCTAAAAGAGTTGCGGACAAAATCATAATATTTTCCTTTAAATATAGAGACGGGTGGGGATTTTATTAAAATGTGCATTTAATGAAGTAAATAAATATATAAAACCCATTAAAGTTCGATGATCATCCATACAGTTTGTTGATTTTGGTTTATTTTCGGGGTAATAGGCCTTGAAATAGCTTGTGATTTAGAATTTCACTTTACTTGATGACTATGAGTTGATCATGGCTCACCTGGTGTGTATGTTAACAAACAAATCACGAAAAGCAATCTAGAGGACGATTTGTGTATGTTAACAATAACAACGATCATCTAATTAGATGGCTTCTAGACACTAGACACTAATTACATGTAAACCTAGATGCATCGTATATATGTATTAGAGCTTCAAAGCAAAGTGTGAAGTTCTTCTTTCTATCCTTCTTGGAGCTTAGTTCCAGCCTTTGGAATCCTCCTATCTTGAGTTCCGAAAGTGTCCTTCAACACGAGTAAGTACTCTTCCTAGTTCTTTTATTTTTTTTAGCTATTTTGAGTTAAAAGTCGAACAGTTTGGCAACCTGGTTGACTTTTGGTTCTGACCATATTTGGTCAAGTCAAAGTTCAATTGAACTTTGAAACGTGATCGTAATCATGAAGGTTATAATCCCTAACGATTTCACCTTCTGATTACCACGTTTACTAGTCGAAGTGACGAGTCAAAGTTTCGGTCAAAAATGCGCATGATGTGCATTTTACGATGAAACTATTTTCAGGTATCAAAACACCAAGTTTTGATACCAAATCAGTTTTATAAACTTAGGTAGACATATTTTGACATGGTTAACTCGTCACTTCTAGTTAGTGCTTATTTAGGGTCGTAAGTCGAGTGGTCTTGACCACCGCTTTGACTTTCGAATCCGACCCGTTTGGTCGATCTTAGGATCCGACCAAACACATATTTGTGACCATAGTTGTATAGGGAATAATCTACTGAGGTTATACCTTATGGTCACGTCATTTGGTTAGTGTTATAATAAGTTAATTCTATGTTCTTAAAAAAATGATGACCAAAATGCCCTTTTGCGCATAAATCCATTTTAAACACATGTAACCAAATTTTTATCATATAAACTGATGTTATAACACTTTCAAACATGTTGGGACATTTAAGACTTATCATAGGAACATCAAGCGTTTACGCTAATGACCCGTTAAAGTAGCATAAACTACCTTAACGAGTCATAATGGGTAAAAAGCATTAGAATCCTTTCCAAATCAGAATGTTAAGTGTGGTAAACCATATCACATAAGTTCCAACACTCATTTGGTTTGTAAGACTTCATTTTATCCGATCTCCCGTTTGTAGTCTGACACGCTAACAATTTATCTGACACATTAGGACACGTTTGAGCTGTGTTTATTCCGTTGATCAAGAACAGTTTCGCAATCCCAAGTGAGTACATAGTTCCCCTCTTTTACATTTTCTAAATGTTTGGGGTGATTCATATGTGCCTATAATTATTTTCAAGATTTCAGAAAATATACATGGTTTATATATACAAAAGGATTTTCAAAGTGAGTACATAGTTCCCCTCTTTTACGTTTTGCAAATGTTTTGGGGTGACTCGTATGTGCTAAATCGTTTTCTAGTTTTCAAAAACAATTCTATGGTTTATATATAAAACAATACGATTTCTAATAATGTGAACAACTTGTTGATGCTTATCATAACACGAATGACATTCATTGGCTTTGGCCGAGCCGACCAGTAGTATGTTATAGTACCATAGGACTTACAATCCCATTATTGGACTGTTCACTGGATTTGGTGGAAGTTTAAGTAGTAACAGAAAGTGTTTCTGACCAAAAAATCATTTGTTGATTTGTTAGTCTAGTTAAAGAGACCCTTTGGTGGTCTATTAATGATACCCTTTGGTGGTATAGTCAACACAGGTTTGAATGTGTTCATTAAAGAACGATCCAAAGTTTTCACAATTAAAAACACAGACGATTTGTTTATGACATGGACAATTTGTTTATGACACGGACAATTGATTTATAACACGGACAAATGGTTTTGAACAATGTCACACAATGATTTTCACTTAAAGATATAAACCATATGGAGTTTTCTTTTGAATCAATCTTTTACAAGGTTTTTACAAAAGAAACGTTTTGGTCAAGATTCATGGCTATAAGGTTTTCACAACTCTAACCAACTTGTTTTAGTTGGTTAATTGTATTGCAATATCAAACACTTTTGATACGAGGTTTTCACTTAACGACTCTTGTAGTCGGACGAGGTGTTGCAATATGCATACAAAGACACGAATTTCACACACTCATAAAACCTATGTACTCGCCGGCATTTTTTATGCTGACTCTCTTTTAACATATGTTTCATGAATCAATACTTGATAATATGATGCATGCTTCACGTCGGAATGGACGCGGGCCTTAGTGACTTAAAACATGAAAGACAATTCATTTATGTGTTGTTTCTGTTTAAACCAAGACAATGTAAACATTTAACTTAATCAAACAAAATTTTAAATTCCATGAGTTTTGAAACAATAGTTCTGTGACATGACTCCTCGACGTTTCCACCGTGGTTTGTTGTTTTACGCGGTCGGGGTGTTACCGTAACCGCCCAATTTAACTCGGTTTTCAAAGGTCTTTTGGCATATCAATCATTGAAACGTTTTTGGCAGAGCTTGGAGGCGAAATTGGGTGTTCTTGTAGGTTCCAAACAATTTCTAAACATTTACTTTTGTGTTGTTGATCATTATGAACATTACAATTGAAGGTGTGATGATTTGCAAGACCATGAGTTGCTAAACTCATTGTGATCATCCTAGGTGGAAGGTTTGCTTGAACAATTGTGTTTTGATTTCTAATTTATAGAATAATAGACTTGCAATATTTGAAGTTTGTTATGGAGTTTGGATTCTTGTTGGTAAATTGTTGATTGATGTTTTAATCCTTGCTTTAATCATACGTTCTTGGTGTCATTGACAATCGAGATATCACGGGAAGGTTTAAGGGTTGGATATTAGTTAATTGGTCATAGGTAACAACCTCGCATTGTAGTAATCCGAGTACTTAGTTCCCTTTTATCACGAATAATTAATCAAACACGAGTCATGTCTATGTGACTCTTTCTAGTTGAATTTGAAACACAAGCGTTAATCGAAACCGGAAACTTAGGATGGTTACTTGCTTCTAATTTGTCAAAAAAAACAATATTTGAATTGCATTTAGTTTAGTTTCAAAACCAAATCACCAAAATGCTGAATTCATTTCTTGCATTAGATAAAGTAGTCAATTTAGTATAAACCTTAGGTAGCACATATTCCACAATCTCCCTGTGTTCGATACCTACTTACTGCTATCTTTTAGTAGTATTTCGATTAAATTTACGTGCGACTACGACATCACATTAAATTTTGGAGCCTTTACCGGAAGTCGGGAAAAAGGATGAGAATGGTGGAACCATTGATGTGGTGTTGGTTGGGTTAACTTCATGTGCTGAAGTAAGATGGGTGGTAGAATTGGTGGAGGTGTGGATGGTGATGTTTGGCTTCTAGTGGTAGGTAATTGATCCATGGTGTTAATCGGTGAAATTGGTGTTGTAGGTGTTGTTGGTGAGCCACTGATTTTGTTTTCTCTTAATAAGACCCTGTTTCTTCGCAAAGTTCGTTCCATCTCTGGATCAAATGCCAATGGTGATAAATTGTGAGAGCCTCTAGTATGCATGCACCTGTAAATACCTGCACCCTAACACAACCACGTAAACCCGGAAAAATAACAAACTAAACTATATCAAAGATAACACACGTTGCGCACTACTCCCCGCAACGAAAATTTAATCCAAATACTACTAAAAGATAGCGGTAAGTGGGTATCGAACACAAGGAGATTGTGGAATATGTGCTACCTAAGGTTTATACTAAATTGACTACTTTATCTAATGCAAGAAATGAACTCAGCATTTGGTGATTTGGTTTTGAAATTAAACTAAATGCAATTCAAATATTGGTTGTTTTGACAAATTAGAAGCAAGTAACCATCCTAAGTTTCCGGTTTCGATTAACGCTTGTGTTTCAAATTCAACTAGAAAGAGTCACATAGACATGACTCGTGTTTGATTAATTGTTCGTGATAAAAGGGAACTAAGTACTCGGATTACTACAATGCGAGGTTGTTACCCGATGACCAATTAACTAATATCCAACCCTTAAACCTTCCTGTGATATCTCGATTGTCAATGACACTAAGAATGTACGATTAAAGCAAGGATTAAAACATCAATAAACAATTTACCAACAAGAATCCAAACACCATAACAAACTTCAAATGTTGCAAGTCTATTATTCTAGAAATTAGAAATCAAAACACAATTGTTCAAGCAAACCTTCCACCTAGGATGATCACAATGAGTTTAGCAACTCATGGTCTTGCAAATCATCACACCTTCAATTGTAATGTTCATAGGAATCAACAACACAAAAGTAAATGTTTATAAATTTTTTGGAACCTACAAGAACACCCAATTTCGCCTCCAAGTTCTGCTAAAAACGCTCCAATGATTGATATGCCAAAAGACCTTTGAAAACCGATTTAAATTGGGCAGTTACACTTTTCTTGCTACTGACCACCGTAAGCCTACGGTGGTCACCATAAGCTAAAGTGGTCAAAATTTCCTTATGGCCCCAAGAGACTGGCTTGGTGCATAGAAGGATCAGACACCACCGTAAGATACGGTGCCCACCGTAGCTTACGGTGGACAACAGATTTTCCATTTTTGTTCTTTTATCAACTCTCCATGTTTTCATCTTCATTTAGTCAAGTGCAAGCTCCCATCAAAGCACGTTAAAATCGCTTCTTTATACTTTTCCGTACCTACAAATCCATATACACCCTAGTTATCAAATCCTAATAATTAACCCAATTAAGTGTGGAATATTGATCGTTTAAAGTACTTGAGGGTTGTCCAATGGACCACCCGTCAGTGTACGTTGGCTATTGGTTTGGTTTGGGCCATGAGTTTGGAATGGTGTTGTTGGTGGTCTCGAGTTGTTACCTCCCCCAAATTGGTTGTTTTGGGTGTTTTGGTTTTGGGGTTGGTAATCATGATATTGGTTTTGGTTGTTAGGTTGATTAGAATTTAGGTGAGCCATTGGAATGGGTCCAAAAGATGGTGTAGGTGGTGAATTGGTATTTGGTGGATTAGAGACAAGAGTTGCATCTAACCGGTTGGCTAGGTTTCTTCTAACAACTCGCTCGATCTCCAGCTCGAACACTAACGG
Organism: Scalesia atractyloides; assembly: GCA_947069175.1. Lineage (NCBI taxonomy): Eukaryota > Viridiplantae > Streptophyta > Magnoliopsida > Asterales > Asteraceae > Scalesia > Scalesia atractyloides. Next base: position 49,962,925 of record CAMTDV010000013.1, on the reverse strand, counting down.
AGAGGTCATCCCGGAGTTTCTTGTATGCATGCACTACCTGTAACCTGCACAAGTAACACACCCGCGTAACACAAAATCAAAATGATATAAAGAAACAAGCACTTTAAACAGATAATCACCAAATCAAACAAATCCAAACATAAAGCGCATGAACTCCCCGGCAACGGCGCCAAAATTTGATCGGATTGTCATGCCCCGGTCAAAGATAATATTTATAATCCCAGATTACCCTTAACAATGTGTTAGTGGTAATAAGAGGTCGAACCACGAAGAGTTTGGGGTTTGCGTGCGGACAAGATTGATTTTTAACAGTTGTCATGATTTATGAAGCTTGCCATATGGTTTAATTGAAATGATTATTTGATTGAAAGAGATGTCGGGTTTAACCGATAAGTTTGGTTGTAATTATTAAATTACAAAAACTTAAACAATTGAGATCTTCACTGAAATTTGATTAACTGGTTGTAAACAATAATTTAGAAGAAGGTTCACACCCGGTTTGGTAATTAAATGTAACGCCTCGCTTTTTCGTACTTTCCTTAATTAGAAAGTTTAATCATATTTCTATTTACGGAAACTTGTAATTGTATCGCATTCTACTTCTATTCCCAATCTTGTAATTCGAGACTTTGATCGTAATAAAATTCATACTTGATATATACTTGTCTTACATGCATTCAATTGTTAAATGTGTGGTTACATACAAACCGATACTTGTTATTCGTGCAAATACTCATACATATATACTCAATGCTAAGAATATACTTACATATATGTTTTACACTTACAATCATAACAAAACACCAAGTTCTAGCATGGAATGAAAGAAAAACCAAGTTCAGCGACTAAAAGTGACAAAAATCAATTACGTTTCTGGCTCGGAGCCTCTCGCGCCCGGCGACCGTCTTCCCCTTTGCCACTCGCGGCCCGTCAGAGGGCTTGATCCGCAGATAGTTGTTTCCAGCTCATGGATTGGGCAAATGTGTGTTTGTTAGTTGTGTTTCTTGCATTTAATGCTCACCTAACTCACCCCCAAACCTCAACTATGAATACACATCTCCTCCCACACTCACTTCACACCTTAAACACTCATCTCTCTCTCTCTCTAACCCTCAACTCCATCCAGAAAGTTCAAGACTTTCAAGGGAGTTCTAACTCACTTCTACCTCCCTTCTTTACTCTTTTTTCCTTCTTAACACTTGGAACACCTCTAGGAATGTTTCCATAGGTTTTTCATTTAAAACCAACATTAAATATCACCATATTTGAGGTTACAAGTGTAAGAACCTTCCATTTTAAGGGTTTTACTCCACAAGTGTTGTATCCTTCGAAGCTTGTTCTTGAAACAAGACTTAAGTTGGTAGTGTGTGATTACTTGGAAGTCTTGCCTATCCTACCTTCAATCCACCACCTCACTTGATGATTTTGAATATTTTACATCTTTCATTTTTATTTTTAACCTAATCATGACCATCCTTGTTGTTCTTGTGACAACTTGTGCATTGGTGAACAATACGAAAGAGGTTAAAGGAAGGTTATCTTCCTACCTCCATGCATGACTTCTATAAACTTCCATGATAAATATGATCTACTTATTATGTATAGTATATAATATATATACATATACACTAACTGAACCCTTGATGATAATCGAACGATTGTCCGTCATTGTACTAGGTTACATCACCTAAGTACTTAACTTCTCCTTACGATTCTAATGGATATCTTAACCCATGAAAACACATCAACCTGAATGGGTATTATAGTGTCAAAAACGAGTATTACGTATAGGTGATTATTTTCTCGTATACATACTTTGGTACATTTAAGAATTCCTAATCCTCCGCTATCATCCGAATACTTACGCGCTTACGTTATCCTTATGTAGGATAACTCGGCATTCCATCCTTCAAAACTCTTCATGGAAATTACCAAGTGGAAGCTTGCAAATCCGTGAGTACACTTGATCCATTTTCCTTTTTACACAATTTGGGTTGTAACATGTTAACTTACAAAATACACAAATAAACCAACATATTCCATACACTCGATCCATTATACATGCTTATTGTTATCCTTAGGTTCATGCTAGATACACACATGCTTCTTGTCATTAACTTAGCTAGCCCGAACTTAACATATATAGCGCCATAGGAGTAGGACACCGCCCGTTGGGGTATTGTTAAGCTTAAGCTTATTCTTATTCTTATTCTTATTCTTAAATAGTCTCGTTACTCTGTGTGACGAGGGACACTTAATTCTTGTGGACACTTGGGTTTGACAATTAGTATTCATGCTAACTTAGTAGGGACGCCATAGAAACACACCTAGAATGTTAGGCTTTTATGTTGTAATATTGTTGAAGTTGTTATATTTTGATTTATGTTGTAATTGACAATTTGATTTATGAAATGAAACGAATCTTTGAATTTAATATTGTCGCAAATAGTGTTATGATGTCTCGAGCAATCTATTTCGTCTCACTCTGATGTTTCTGCCATCGGTTGGGTGTGACATTGAAATCCTAGGGTTCCTACACATTTTAGGTTCAATTCAATTATAAAAATGATCAACGAGTTTAGTGTTGCGTGACTTAGGTGCCAAAAGCTATCGAAGTTGTAAACAACGGACTAGAATGCACTTCGTGACCAGGAACATGTAAATTCTAACCTAGACAAGGCATAATTGCACATAAACATTTCGCAAAGTCAAATATCATAACTCTTATTTGACAATTCACGAATACAATATAAATGCAAGTCAATTATCATAGGTTTCAAAATCAAACTACAATTTATCACAAATCAAAACTCAAAACAATTTCAAACCCTAGAACTTACAAAAACCTACACCGGGGTGAAACCCTCAAGAATTAGCCGCTCATGGTGAACGGAACACGATCAATGATTGATGAGAGCTCGAACTTTGACATCTTGAAGCTTGGTGATGGTGATGAATGAAGGTTAGGGTTTAAGTTTGATGATGATGATGGTGAATGGATTGAAGGATTGATGATGATGATGATGATGATGATGGTAGAGAACTAGGGTTAGGAAAGAGGATGATGGATTGGATGATTGGTGTGAAAAAATGATGAAGATGGATGAATTCTTGGCTCCAAGATTGTTCCAAACTCACAAAAACCGTAACTGCTTGAAAAATGGTCAACAACCTTCATATATCCCATCCCCAAACATCAAACAAGAAACATTCGCGTCTGGAATATGGGAGGGGCATCGTCGACGGCCCAATAGGACGTCGCGGATTGCCCATAGTTTCTCTTATTCTTCTCCGACACTCTAATCCACTGCCTATGATAAATTTTTGCCGACGGACTATCTGGAGGGCGTCGCCGGCGGACCCTCAATCAATGTTTTCCTGTTTTTCCATTTCGCAAACCCGGTTGACCCGTTTTCCACCCCGATGCTTCGAAAAGCTCCCGAATAGCTCTTTAAACTCTGAAAACCTATAGAACACAAATACAATCAAAAGTAGGCTATTTGAAACTAAAAGTTATGTAAAACATAAGCTTAAGCACTATAAGAACATCGGTTTTCGACCACGCATCACCTAACCATAATTATACATAACAAAAGTTTAAGTTAAGGAAATACAAACACATCCTAACCATAATTATATGTATCCATGTCATAATTACGTATCACTAAATAATATGATCAAATAACCAAGACTCGTATTACATTAGTCTTGGTGAAGAGGGCGAGGCTCTATTCTGGTGATAGTGGTGGTGGTGAAGTCTGACCAGACATTGGGATGATGGCATTTGTGGTGATAGGGACGGTGGACGTGATTGTTAGGGCGATTGATGAAACACCACTCTAAAGTTAATAGAAACGTTGTTCAAGCACCGCAGGACCACCCTGACTAGAAACACTGTGAGGTGGTTGCTGGTCTCCATGACCATTACTCCATCTACAATCGATTAAACACAACAAACGACCACATTATTAATGAGGGGTTTTTAATCAAAACGACGGTAGTAATCCCTAATTTACAGTGGACTGAAATCAATACTAGTGTAATAAAATGTGCTTGATATACGTATCGTAGACGTGTTCATTGAGCATCTCGACAGTGAATTCTATTATCAATTATTGGGGCGATCGTCGATGGTCGTTCGTTAGAGCTGCACTGATTTCGCCGGTGTAGAAGAAGGGGAAAAGGGTAGTGAAGACTGGGGTGTGAGAAGGTTATAATGAAAATATAAGGGTGGCTTAGAGAGTGGCAAGGAAGATTCGTAGGTGAAAAGACCAGATTGCCCATAAATCTAATGGTCAACATATATCTTGACTAATGGTTGGGGGCAGATGGTAATGAAATACCCATGTCAGGTTTCAGAGGGCAAAAACTGAAAGAGGGGAAAACATTAGGCAATTTGAACTAAACCTCAAAGAGCAAGATGCACTTTACTCTTAGGGGTGTTTGGCTTAGCTTTTTAAAACAGCCAATAAGTCAAAATAATGTTTGGATAAGTGAAAAGAAACTTTTGAAACAACTTTTTGTGTAAGGTGGAAAAGCTATCTTGAAAAGCTAGGAAACCTTGGCTTTTTGAAACTCATTTTAACTTTTCATGAAATATTATCTTTTCCCACCTCATAAACTCATCCAAACATTTTTTTTTAAATAATTTATTGACTTGTTACCTTTTCCAACCTCATAAGCATATCCTAACATTTTTAAAAAACTTCTTTTAGATAAGTCATAAGTTAATAAATTCATTTCTAAAAAGTCTTTTTTAAGTTAAATAAGGAATCCCAAACACCCCCTTAATAATTTATAAATAATATAGATGTCATGGTTTTAATAAAAGGAGAGACAAATTGAGGAGGGAATGGACACTCCGTGGTCCCTTCCACCATATGCAGGTGACACTTGCTTTGTTCAGCGTTCACCCTCTACAATGTCTGCCAACTCAACCGTTTATTTATTATCAACATTTATTGGAAAACAAAACTTTCAAGAATTTCTAAAAGAGTTGCGGACAAAATCATAATATTTTCCTTTAAATATAAAGACGGGTGGGGATTTTATTAAAATGTGCATTTATATGAAGTAAATAAATATATAAAACCCATTAAAGTTCGATGATCATCCATACAGTTTGTTGATTTTGGTTTATTTTCGGGGTAATAGGCCTTGAAATAGCTTGTGATTTAGAATTTCACTTTGCTTGATGACTATGAGTTGATCATGGCTCACCTCGGTGTGTATGTTAACAAACAAATCACGAAAAGCAATCTAGAGGACGATTTGTGTATGTTAACAATAACAACGATCATCTAATTAGATGGCTTCTAGACACTAGACACTAATTCATGTAAACCTAGATGCATCGTATATATGTATTAGATTTACCGCGTAAATGGTGAATGGTAGATACGTAACTAAAGTTCATTACACGGCCTCGAAGGCCCAACAAAAATGCAATGTTGGACACAGTGTAAAATAGGTAAAGGATATGTGCAAAGAAACTTAGACACACCAATCAAATAGTTTTAGACACAAACTTGTACATTCAATGCATCACTTTTCTAAAAATGTCATTTTTAAGCACATCAATACAACTCTTGAATTAAAAAAGTATACAAATCTCGTATACTCTTTTTTCAAACTAATGAAACACATAAAAGATATTTACGTTTCAAAAAATATATATCAAAACTAGATTTAAGCACTAAAGGGAACACTGCCTGTTCTTTTTTTTCTATAACCAACTTTTATTTTATTATAAAACTGTCACCATGTCATACTAAATTAATACAAAAGTTATTTGCTTAAAAATTACAAATGTAGATTTAAATACTCAAACGGAGCAGTATCTATTCCTTTCTTTATAACTATCTTTAATTTTTAAGAAAAAAATCTAAAATATAAATACATTTATCTTACAAAACGTAGAAATAATGTAAAAGAGAAAAATAAAATGCAATTACATTTTTGTAATTATTCTCTTAGTGGAGTAATTATCTTGATGAACTAGTAGAGTAATTATGATACACTTATAGCGTAATTTTGAATTTTATGTTGTTTGATTAACTAGTAGACTATGCAGTTAATGCGGTAAAATATCGGATATCGGTCAAGGACCGATATTTGATATATAGGTTATCTTGGTGAGATATCGATATATATTGGTTATTATAATTGTCACACCTCAACCGATGACGAAATCATCGGGGTGGACGTAGTAGATTGCTCGAGACTTCATAACGCTAAACTTGTGACAAGTAATAAAACAACAAATTTTCATATCATTTCTAAACTTTCAGTTACAAGGCTTTTGGAAACAAAATACTAACATTACATTCAAAGTACAAGTACGACAACATGATCAAAAATCTCAAAGTAAAACAAGATCTAAATTAACATGGGTTTCTAATCCTTCCTACTATATTCCATGTGTCCATAACCTCGTCATCATCTTGCAATACATGTTAAAGTATAGTTCAACACACAAAGCGTTGACGAGTATACAAGTTTGACTAATAGAATAGTATAAAAGTTTAACAAAATCCTCATGCATAAATGTTAACTCAAAACTAACATGGCATAACTATCATGCGACTATACGTGCCAACCCAAAGTTTTCCCGCAAGCGTAATCTAATCAAATGAGAAGACCATATGTGTTTAACTTAACATGACCTCAAGAATACGGACGGTGCGTTACTCCTATAGCCCTATACATGTTAAGGGAGGCTTCATCAAAGTTAATGACAGAGTATAATCATATTAAGTATAAGCATGCATGAATTTAAGTTTGGCACGTAAGCATGGATAAGGATTGTTTGTGACTAAGTATAAGCATATTTGTGTGATTTTTTATATTGCACCCAATAGTGATAAAAGTAAAACGGGTCAAGTATGCTCACGGTTTTGCAAGCTTTGCAAAAAATCCGCGAGTCGTTGAGTTGGAGTGTTTAAGTGATGAACACCGAAGTTTCCCTACAAGGGTAAACAGAGGTGTGTAAATAGACTGTGTTTGGTGAAGGATTCGGATTTTGAGTCAGAAAACACGGAAAGTAAACGTGAAGAATTCCACTTCGTGCGAAGTGGGCTGACCACTTTGTGCGAAGTGACAGTTCTAGAATGTTTTAGCTCGTTTTGCACCCGTTTCGACACTGATTTCTGTAAACATGAATTTTGGTAACGAGACAGAATAGTGTAGGGTCATAACACTTAATCAAAACGTGATTAATATCATTCCCAGACCATTTTATTAAGAAAAATACGATAGTTAGGTATAGTTTATGTATATTTTAGTCAAGTTTATCATAGAGGTCAAGCAAGGAGATATGAAACCTCGTTATATGATTCACCAAAGCACTAAGTTATTAACTCAGTTGATAAATCTGGCTGGTCATGAATATACAGAAATTAAATATACAAAATGTTTAAGTGAGGTGTGGAACTTAATTCGGGTAGCCAAGGCTCCCAACATTCTCACACTTGCTGAAACGTAAGTCCAATCCTAGTGAGGATGAAGAACTAAGTCAGGTGTCACACTTGGTACAAAGAAAAAAAAAGAAGAAGTTATAAAAGGTAAGAAAAGTAGCAAGCTAAATCTCACTTAGAAGCTGAGAATAATCTATCAAGTTCTTGCAATTTGTAACACTTTGTAAAATCGTGTCCAATAATATAGCGACACGTATCGTATTTTATTTTAAGTCTATTAAAGACTAACAAGGACTAACATCGTCAACATACTCAAACTAAGTCTCTGAGTGGCCTTCTGATGTCAACATGCATAAACCAAGCCTCTGAGTGACCATTAGTGTCAACATGCTTAAAATATAGCCTCTGAGTGATCATTAGTGTCAACATGCTAAAACTAGGACTTTGAGTGGCCATTGTGTCAACATGCCCAGCCTCTGAGTGACATCGGAGTCAACATGCTTATAACGAGCCTCTGAGTGATCTTTTGCGAAGTCCTAACTCTCGTATGTTCCATTTGTTGGATAAGAGGGATTAAATTCGTGATTAAATAAAAGTTGGACGTTGGAGGGGTTAAAAGTGTCAACATGTTAATTTATACCTCTTAGTGACCTTTAAACGAACCGAGAGCTCGACGATGTCCGGGCATAATCTCGGACACGCCAAACATTGGCTACGGAGGGCTAAAAGTGCTAAAAAGGTTTTTTAGGAGGTTTAAAGAGGTATTATAAGTTCAGGGGCTAAAAGTGTAAACTTTGAAACTGCCTTAGGGGCGCGAGAGGCAGGGCCTGTGCCTATCGCGGCCCGCCAGAGACCTGTATCTATAGAAAGTTTTGCTTGGCCTCCACACATGTTGCCAAAAACCATTTTTTTCGAAACTATGGACTTTCAATCAGCTATGCCACGTTTTAAGATACTTGTAAGCTCCCTCTTATACCCCTTAACACCTGGCATCACCTCCTTTGAGTTTTCCAACTATAAATAGGTGTCCAAGTTCACCATTTGAACTTGCACCTTTCTTATTCATAACTCTTCTCCCTCCTGTGGAAGTTCCTAACTGAAAGGAGCATCCAACTTAGTTCTATTGCATCCTAGGAACCTCTTGTAAGTGTTCCTTCCTTGTGCATTTTTGTTTATAGGCTTTTATAGCCAAAAGTCAAGCATTTTACGAAAAACGCTTTGACTTTCGGTTAAGACCATTATGGTCCAGCCATTGTTCATAACGAACATGGCTAAGTGATCGTAATAAGGTAGGTGTTAGTCCCTATAAAGGGCACCTCTTGAAGATCACGTTTGCTAGACCAATTGACGGGTCAAAGTTAAGTTATTAAAAAGTCAAACAGACCATTTTTCAGAAAAATCATAAATTGATCTTATATATGTTATGAAACTTGTTTTGACACTTAAACAAGTTGGTAAATTATTAGAACATGTAAGAACATGTTCGGCTCGTCAATTTCAGTTCTAGGGTCGGTTCGCAGCCGAAAGTCGTGAAGTTTGACTTCTGCTTTAACTTTCGATTCTGACCAGATTTAGTTAGTTAGAAACTGATATAAAGTTGCATTATGATCGTAATATAATGTAGCATAACCCTATGAGGTTATATTACATGATCATAATCAGAATCTGAGTTTATGCGCAAGTTCCGTAATTATGCCATTTTTTACTAAAATGCTCTTTTTGCATAAATCAAGGTTTTAATGATAATGAACTTGAAAATAAGTTTCCTACTGATATAGTATTATAAGTAGGATTATTTGGGATGTCAAATCAGATTATAAACAGAGTTTACAAGCAGGTCCTTGAATTATGTCGATAAATGACGATTTAGCCCTTTTGGCTCATAAAATGGTTTTAATCAAATCTTTTCAAGGTAAATCTATTAGCTACTGATATGTTATATTAAATAACATATCTAAGATATTTTAATCTGACCTTAACATCGGTTTTCATTAAACATCGCATAAAACATTATTTTACGACATACGCGTCGTTTCGGCGCATAGTATGTTTTAAACCATATTATTTGACCAAGACTTGTTACCTACTGATTTTAAAACTTATTTTAAACATATTTATAATAGATACATCACATAAACTCAGAATCTCAAATAATTTATAAACTATGTGTAAAATGACCAAAACGCCCCTTCGGTGCATAGTTTGGTTATAAAAGATAAATTACACATATAATTGACATCCTACTGATATTATATCATAAATAAATCATTTTTTCCAGAACATTTATGGTTATAACATTAAATTATAATCAAGTTCCTTTTATACGATATGAAATTACCAAAATGCCCTTATAAGGCATAATTTCATTATAAAACCTTAACGGGAATATAAGTTGATATCCTAGTGATATTACAACTCAATTAAAGTATAATGGCATATAGAACTTGTCCATGACTTATCCAGTTACCCGATATCGCTAATATGCGTACGGTTAAGTATATGTAACTATATTACGGAAATTAACCGAAACGGGTTTAACCTTGTCATTTAAGTTTCAAAATCCAGAATGTTTATAGTTTACCCATATTATGCAAGTCAAAGTACTTGTCGGGTTTAAACTACATTCTATCCGGTCCTCGTTTAATCAAGCGTTATACGTCTTGATCCCATACACTATTCGGTCAGAGTCTACGACTTAAATAAGACCGTTAGTATTTAATTGGTTAGCTTGTGCCATAATCCAGAACTAGAGCCTTTCGGTAAATGTTATCTGCACTTAATTCATTTTGGATACGGCTGAGATATTAAATCTTGCATTTTTTAATCAAGACTAGCTCAGGTGAATACTCTTGACTTATTTTCCCTATACGGGCTTGGGATACGGTAAATTATTACCGCTTGGTCAGAAATGGGATCAATCGAATGCCGGATTGAGGCTAGTAAATCCGCATATTTTGTTTTAATCAGTTTTGTTTGATAACTTAAACATCGGGGGTTAAATTACGTGTCCTGGTTACCCTCGGCTCATTACATTAGATAATGGCCATAACCTTAGCGCGGGTGTAGGCATACACCTGACAGACGCTCAAATGCAAATTACCCAAGACGTTGGGGATAACTCCTCTGTGAGTGCTAAGTGGTGTGTATTTAATCATGTCTCGGTCTCTGTACTAGGCCCTGTATGTATGGACAAACATGTGAATCTGTTAACAAGGTTTCAAAGTAACTTTCCCAAGTTATAAAAGATTTGTGCCTTGTGCACTTAAATCTAATTTTTAAAATGTTTTCAAATTGAGTCACTCGGGTGTATTTACCAGCGAAAGCTGATGTATATTCAAAAGACTAAGTTGCAGGTACAATACGAAATAGGCTGGAAGCTACTCGGTAGTGAAATAAGAGGATCTTGCAAATCCTTAGATCTGTCATAAAGTCTGTTTTATATTCTTATTTTGTACAATTTATAATCCGCCTATGGATCTTCTATTACGAGCCTGTATATTATTTGTATTTCGAACATTTGGTTTGTAGTAGTAATTTCACTCCAAGACTTCTGCTGTGCCGTGTTTAATTGACTATGATGTTATCAACTGACGTCACGATACTCCCAACCTGGGCCCACCGTGTATGGATTTGGGTTGGAAATCTAGGGTGTGATTGGTTGGTATCAGAGCCAACGTTTGAGAGAATTAAACACTATCCTTCTTGTGTTTAATCTCAAACTTACACATGCACATTCCTTAGACTTCCGAGTCTAAGCTTTGACCTAGGATTACTCATTTCATTATTAAGTTATTAGTATTGTTTTGAATTAATTTTTGATAGGACAATGCCGCCAAGAGTACGAGGACGAGGAAAAGGACCCATGAGGGGAGGACCATCAGGACACATCCCTTCACTTCCACATCACCCGAACCCCTATGAGGACTCGGGAGATTCATGGCCATTAGCCCAACATTCGCCTACCCACACTCAAAGTTCTTACCACTCGTACCATTCGCACCACTCCATTCACTCTCATCATTCTTACCATGATGAGTTTAACCCCAACCAATATTTAAATCCACCTCCAGCCGATCAAAATCAGTTGGACCAACCAAACCCCATGGACGAGGACTCCGACCCAGAGATGCCACCGTCGAGATCGCATACGCATCCCATAGAAATCTCAAGCGATTCGAACTCTTACGCCGGATCGCCATACCAAGGTCCTAATGAATGGGACCAATATTGCAACCAATTTACCTTCGCCAACACTCCTTCCCATCACTCTCAACCACCTCCTATACAAGAAGACATTCACATGGAACCGGTGGACCAACCTCAACCACCACCCGAACCACCAAGGAGGAAGCGTGGAACATGTATATCGATACACGCAGGTCAAAGGTCGAGATCGCTGCCACCTTTGCCCAACTCCTACCCCACAATTCAAGAGGACCCACAAATGGGTGGACCCTCTAATATTTCACCTATGGTGGAACCAACACCAACACCTACAGTTCAACCACCACCATCGGGTTATAGTAACCCTATCCCAACATATCCATATAATACTGGATATGATCCTTTTAACCCATCTACACCAATTAATTACTAAGCATGGTTGCATGACCCGTACATGCAAGCGGTAATGCACAATGCACTTTACCCGTATCCTTTCCCACCTGCTTATCCACCTACTGGACATCCAAGTTGGGTATCAATACCCTAGTATACCATAACCACAACCTCTGCCGCCACTCGAAGCCATTAACGAAGCCTTAGAAAGAATGAAGGAAATGCAACAATAAGCGGAGAAAAGGGAGAAGAAGACAAAAAATTCTTCAAGAAACTCTCCAAACTGGTTAAGGGAAAGAAGGACGAGTGAAGTCTCTTCTAATATATGTTAGTCCCTACGAGGACATTGTTATTTCTTAGTCCCTGCGTGGACATTTTTATTTCTTTAGTCCTTGCATGGACAATTTATTTCATTATTTCTAGTATTGTAATTTCTATTTGAACTTTAATGAAGTATTTTTGGAATTATATATATGTATTCATCCTCTTCAAACGAGCGTCTCGATTTTACTCGAAATTTATGCTCTGCGATATAATTCCAAAAAGATCTTAATGGTTTTAATTAGCCAAGTCGCACAGACCACACATTTGGCCAATTTATAAATGCTAGTTAAGTACGAAGGGGTCTTCTATCAGGATAGTTAAGCGAAGTTTTGGTGGACTTAAGTTCAAGCCTCCAAGTCATTAAGGTCAATGCGATCGGGACAATTAATCAACATTAAGGTACTCTTATGTTAACATTCAGAAATGTTAATACTCTTGGTAGTGTGACTTGAGGAATCACACTGGCCTTCCAGGTAAAGGACTATGTCCTAACCTTATATAGCCTATGTGATCAAATTTGATCCCGGCTAATATCATCAGTGCGATGATTAAACATCCATTAGTGATGTATTGCCCTTGGGGCTATGATTAAGCATCCATTAGTGATGTATTAAGCATCCATTAGTGATGTATTGCCCTTGGGGCTATATTAAGCATCCATTAGTGATGTATTGCCCTTGGGGATATGATTAAACATCCATTAGTGATGTATTGCCTTGGGCTATGATTAAACATCCATTTAGTGATGATTTGCCTTTGAGCAATATTACATTGTCAAATAATAACAACAAATGTGGGTAATATAACCCCTGTCTAAATTTTATGTCCATTAGTGACAGGCCTATATGCCATATTTTATGTCCATTAGTGACAGGCCTATGTGCCACATTTTATGTTCATTAGTGACAGGCCTATGTGCCATATTTTATGTCCATTAGTGACAGGCCTATGTGCCATAAATTTTATGTCCTTCGTGACAAGCTTAAGAGCTAAATATAATAGTCGAATACGACAATGACAGTTGTGACATTACAATCCACTGTCTATTAATATACGGACTATGTCCAAATTTTAATTTGCCTTTGATGGTCCTATTAAGACCTAGGCCAAAAATAGATATGTTAAGACTAAGAGTTGTGATGTTATTCACACTAGTTTAGGCAATGGATTATTATATCCAATGTATAAAGCCAATATGGTTGATATACCATGGCTAAGTGAAGTTTTATTGGTGTATAGAACCAAAGCTCAAAAGATGGCTAACTCAGATGAGGCGCAAAGTAGCCACCGAGATGTTAACTCTAATAACGCAGAGAATATAGCCATTAATAATAACAACTTCCAAGCTCGCATTGATGCAGCTGTTGAAAAGGCCATGGGAAAGGCCATAGAAAAGCTTAAAGAGTCGAGTGCTACTTGCTCTAGACCATTATTGATTATCCCATCCTCAGCTCATAAGGAGTGCTCCGTTCACTCTTCGAATGCAAAAGAGTAAACCAAAGAAAATAGATTTTGCTGAAAGGTCCCGTTCTGTTAAAAACGGATGTACCGATAAGTATTTCATCTCCTGCAAGCCCCGAGACTTTAATGGGGAGAAAGGAGCTGTGGAAGCCTTAAAATTGCTGGATGAGATGGAGATAATCGTAGATATCAGCGACAGTGCTGATAAGGATGTGGTCAAATATGTATCACAGTCCTTTAAGGGCAATGCCCTAATCTGGTGGAAAGCCATGATCCAGTCTACAGGTAAAGTACACCTGTATAATTTGGGATGGTCCAAGTTTGTGGACCTTGTTAAGGAAACTTACTGCCCACCTCATGAGGTAGAGAAATTAGAAACAGACTTTTTGTCTCTTTCAATGAAAAACCTAGATTGTCGGAAATATGTTTTTCGATTTCAACTCCCTATCTAGGTTAGTTTCCTATCTAATCACCCCTGAAACCAAACGCATTGCGCTTTTATCAATGGGTTAGCACCTGAAATTAGGGGTATGGTAAAGGCTGCTCAGCCTAGTACCTATAGGTCCGCTGTCGACCTATCTCTCTCCCTTACCCTTGACTAGTAAGGCAAAAGTCAGTTAAGTCTGAAACTGACAGGAAAAGAAAGAGAGAAGATGACAACTCCCAAAGATTTAATAAGAAGAATAAAGGGATATTTTGGTTCAAAAGGAACCAAGACAAGTCGGCTGTGACGCCAACATGCAAGACTTGCAACCGCAGACACTGGGGACAGTGTTATTATGTCCACAAGCCAAACCATGTGGTATTTGTAAGAGAAAGGGACATAAGATCCTAGAATTCAAGGATCTTAAGGATGCCGTTTGCTACGTCTGCAATGAAAAAGGGCATATTAAGACTAACTACCCTAAGAATCTTAAGAGTAATAATGTGAAGCCTGGAGAGGCAAGAAGGGGAATGCTCGTGCCTTTCAGATAACTACAAGAGAGTTGTTAATGACAACAATGTCATAACATGTACATTCCTCATTAACAATATTTATGCTAGAGTTCTTTTCGATCCGGTGTAGATAGATCTTTTGTTGATCATAAGTTTAGTAAACTATTAAACTTGCCCATAAGAACTCTAGATAAACTTATGAGATAGAACTTGTTGATGGAAGCTTAGAAACAGTATCTTCCATTCTTGATGTAGGTTTCATATCCATTAAGAATCATTCCATTCCTATCTCTCTTTTGCCAATGAAATTGGCGGGGTTTGATGTAGCTTTAGGCATAGATTGGTTATCTCATAACCAAGCCCACATTGCCTGCGATAAGAAACTCATCGAAATCAAAACCCCATCCGGTGAAATGATCACCATCCTTGGAGACTCACACTACGGATTGCCAGACAAGGTGTCGTTATTTAAGGCATCCAAGTGTTTGAGGAAAGGTTATGTCATTTACATGGCACAAGTCACTATCAACGAACCTAGGCCAAATATTCAAGACCTTCCAGTTATTTTAGAGTATTCAGATGTCTTTCTCGAAGAATTACCAGGCCTACCTCTAGACAGGCTAGTAGAATTTAGAATTGATATCCTGCTAGGATCAGCAGCTGTTGCCAGAGCTCCATATAGGCTAGCACCAACGGAAATGAAGGAGTTGAGGACTCAGTTAGATGAACTCTTAGAGAAAGGATTCATTCAGCCAAGTTTGTCACCCTGGGGACTCTAATTTTTTTTGTTAAAAAGAAAGACGATTCAATTCGGATGTGCATTGATTACCGTGAGCTGAACAAGATAACAATTAAGAACTGTTATCCATTGCCCAGGATCGACGATTTATTCGACCAACTTCAAGGGGCGAGTTATTTCTCCAAGATTGATTTAAGATATGGATATCATCAGCTGAAGGTTAGGAGTGAGGATGTTTCTAAGACTGCCTTCAGGACCTGTTATGGTCATTTTGAATTTCTAGTGATGCCTTTTGGGCTCACAAATGCACCTGCAACATTCATGGATCTCATGAATAGAGTCTGTAAACCATATTTGGATAAGTTTTCATTGTCTTCATAAACGACATACTTATCCATTCTCGTAAACAAGATGATCACGAGAAACATCTACGGTGCATCTTAGAACTGCTAAGGCAAGAGAAGCTTTATGCTAAGTTCTCTAAGTGTGAGTTTTGGCTTAGAGAAGTCCAATTCCTTGGACACATTGTAAGTGAGCGTGGTATCCAAGTGGATCCCGCCAAAATTGAGGCCATAATGAATTGGGAAGTACCCAAAACCCCGTTACTATAGAAGGTTCATCGAGAACTTTTCAAGAATAACTACTCCTTTGACTACCCTGACCCGTAAGAATGTCAAATTTATTTGGGGTCCAAAACAACAAGAATCCTTTGAGATTCTTAAACACAAGTTGAGCAATGCTCCTATGTTATCTCTACCTGAGGGTATTGAGGAATTTGTAGTCTACTGTGATGCATCGCACACTGGCATGGGCTGTGTGCTAATGCAAAAAGGCAAAGTGATTGCCTATGCATCACGACAATCAAAGGTGCATGAGAGGAATTACACCACCCATGATTTGGAACTGGGTGTCGTTGTATTCGCACTAAAGCTATGGAGACATTACTTATATGGCACAAAGTGTATTATATACACAGACCATAAAAGTCTCCAGCATCTGTTTAATCAGAAAGAATTGAACATGCGACAACGCCGATGGATGGAAACACTTAATGATTATGATTGCGAGATTCACTACCATCCCGGCAAGGCAAATGTCGTTGCCGACGCCTTAAGTCGTAAGGAAAGAATTAAGCCCATTAGGATTAATGCGAAGAGCATTGAGCTCAAAAATAGTTTGAATGAGAAGCTATTGGATGCGCAGAAGCAAGCCCTATTAGAGGCTAACATTCCTAGTGAAGGATTAGGTGGAACTGTTGATCAATTAGCGCCTAGGAAAGATGGAATCCTTAGATTTAATGAAAGGTCTGGGTTCCAGTCTTTGGGGGACTTAGAGATCTAATCCTCCAGGAAGCACATAATTCAAGATACTCAGTTCACCCTGGAGGTGACAAAATGCATCAGGATCTGAAAAAGAATTTTTGGTGGATGGGTTTGAAGAAATCCATAGCCACTTATGTAGCTAAGTGTCTGACGTGTTAGCAAGTTAAGGCCGAACATCAGAAGCCGTCAGGATTTCTACAACAATTGGAAATGACACGATTTGGGTCATAGTGGATAAGCTGACTAAGTCAGCACACTTCTTGCCAATTAAAGAAACATATAATTCAGACAAATTGCCTATGTTGTATGTGGATTGTGTCCCTACACGGTGTGCGGATATCTATTGTATCTGATAGAGATACTAGATATACCTTGCATTTTTGGAAAAGTTTCCAACAATCTTTGGGCACACGATTAAACTTTAGTACGGCTTACCATCCGCAGACTGATGGTCAAAGCGAGCGTACTATCTAGAAATTGGAGGACATGTGTAATTAATTTAGGTGGAAGTTGGGATGACCACTTACCCGTAATAGAATTTTCCAAAAATAATAGTTATCATACAAGCATCAAGGTTGCTCCTTTTGAGGCCTTGTATGGGAGAAAATGTAGAACGCCCGTGTGCGGGGCAGAAGTTGGGGAAGCCCAACTATCAGGACCAGAGATTGTCTGGAGACCACAAAGATTGTACAAATCCGTGATCGTCTCAAAGATGCCAGGGATAGGCAGAAGAGCTATGTTGACAAGAGGCGTAAACCTCTTAAGTTCCAAGTAGGGGACAAAGTCATGTTAAAATTATCACCCTGTAAAGGTGTGATGCACTTTGGGAAGAAGGGCAAGTTAAGCCCAAGATATATCGGACCATTCGAAATAGTCGAATGTGTCGGCACTGTAGCTTATAAGCTCAGATTGCTAGAGGAGTTTAGTGGAATTTATGATGTGTTCCACATCAGTAATCTTAAGAAATGTCTAGCTAATGAATCGCTAACAATGTCACATAAAGATGTGCAAATAGATGAAAACCTGAGGTTCGTTGAGAAACCAATTTCGATAGAGGATCGGTAGGTTAAGAAGCTCTGAAGGAAACTAAAACCAATAGTAAAAGTTAAATGGGATGCCCTTCGAGGTCCCGAATATACATGGGAGGTTGAGTCTGTGATATCCCGGGTTTTTCGGATAACTTAAACGTGACACTTGTCGAATAATATGTGTGCTAAGTATTAAACGTGCATGGAATGAATACGTGATGAGTGTTTGTGTGATTGTTTAGTTATAAAGTAATTATTGTAGATATGTACACGAACCGAACCGCGACACGAACCAAAGAGATTCATGGTGACCCTAGGAGTTAACAAGTTTTAAACTTTAACTCGAGTCAAGTCCTCGGCCAAGATCGAATCCAAACCAAGAGCAAACCTAAACCCTAAACCAAAACACTCTCGGCCGAGATCAAGTTCAAAAACCGCGAGTTCAAACCCAAACCGAATCCACCCTAATACTTGGCCGCGAGATCACATCCAAACCCAACTAACTCACCCAAGTCCCTCGGCCATAAACCCCAAACCAAACCGTAAACCCTATCATTGTTGCGCTTATATATATACAACACCCATACATACTCTTTCACAATCCGAAAACCCTAACAAACAAGACAGCCGTCGCAGCTTGTTCTCGCTTATTGTGATCGCAATCAACTGTTTTCTTGTTCGTTTAATTCTCTCGGTCACAGCAGCAACAACAATCTCCATCTTCACCTTCATTCAAATCGCGAGATCAGTCTTTGTTCACCTCTGGCCGATCAAACAGCCACTTTATCAACAAGCCCTTCTCGGTCGCGAATTACTTTCAAGCCAAATCCATTCACATCCAAGTTTCGGCCGCTTACCTTGTCACTTAAGGTTAGGATTTATCTTTTGTTGCTAGATCATGTTCGGTTATACGTGTTTTGAGTGTGTTGTGTTCGGATTTGCGTAATAGAATAAGATAGATAATTGTATTGTTTCGGATATATATATATATACATGCTTGAAAGAATTGATATAAATGTTTCGGATACATGTATGCTCGAATGGCTAGTTGCTTCGAAGTTATGTGTTTTGATTGTTGCTGTTCTCAGGTTGCATGATGATATAGTTTCGGATTGGTAATACAAGATTTAGAGTTGGAATGAGTTTTAAAGTTGAATACATATAGGCTGTGTTTTGTTTATAATAACTAGAAGTAAGAACTAGAGTTTGCATGGATGAGATATTGGTATTAATCTAGGATTAGAAATCGGTTTTAGATCGTCTAAATTAATCGCATGAACGGGATTACACGAGTTTATTATAAAGAGATGCTGAAACAGTCTGCTGAATAATAGTTACAGCCGACTTCATTTGGCTGTAACTCGGTCGTTAGTTGTCGAAAAACGGATTTTCTGATGTCTAAAACGTAGAGATTTGAATAAGGAATCTAATGGCGCTGGATTCATAATTTTCTGAAGTCGTTTGATATTTTTAAAGGGCTAAACAAGTTCAGTAGCTAAAGCTGTTAAAATGCTGGAATTTTGTTGATTGTTTATCAGGTTAGATTTTAAGATCAGTAGGGAGTTGAGCCATGATTTTTGTACAGCAACTAGGTATAGAAATTTCCGGGCAACTCCAACTGGAATTTTGTTAATCGGACGATCAGTGATTTTTAAATAATTTCTTCCGTGGACTGCAGTCAGAAAGCGGTAAATCTGACTGCAGCTTAATGAATTAATATTTATGGCTAATTGGTAAAGATTTAGGACTTGGAAAAATTATATAAATTTCTATGGTATAAATGTCACCTACGGTAAAAATATGGGAATTTTTGGAATGTTAGAACTATTTTATAAAAATCCTAGAAGACAGCTGAATAATTGAGTGTTAAGCAGAAAGTTGATAACTTGTGATTGTATGCATTAAAGTGTTGCATGGAATTGAAATATGTTCATGATAAGTTGTTTGATTACTATGATCACATGAGAATACTTGCATGCATGTTTGAGTGTTAGATATGTTGTTGGTATGTATCACTTTGTGAGTCAATTGCGTGTGGAATTTGTATTGGTGTGATTACACACTGACGTGGAATTAATTGGTTTGTTAGGACGCAACTAGCGGTCCCATCTCTTATAACATCTTTGCTACACTAACCGAGCAAATAAAGGTGAGTTCACGGCCCCTAACTTTATCCGGTTTTTAAACAACAGGGGGAGAAACATGTATACACTCTCAAACTCAATCTCTTTACGTTATACGAATTTAACGTCACATAACTATACGGTAACTAAGTTAATGTTAATGTAATGTTATGGTCACTAAGCAGCTTTATCACTTAAGTCCTCGACAATCTCCTCGGATCGTTAGTATTTGGGTTAAATAGCGGGGGAATTATAAGTAGTACTACAGGGCCCGACAAGCCCCATCCGAGCTAGTCGCGCTAGCCGACCTGGTATGGTCAACGGGTGAATAATTGGCCTAACACCGCCATGGTCATGTGATAGGCCTGGCAAAACGGAGGCACAACAGTCAGCTTCGATCGCGAACTCTTACGTGACATGACTTTAGGCTAGCTACCTATATACATTAATATTGAACTTAATTACGGATCAACTTAATATTCCGGGTTTGGAATATTGGAAACATCAACTTATTATCCCGGGTTGGGGATAATGGAAACAACAACTTAATATTCCGGGTTGGGAATATTGGAAGCAACAACTTATTATTATTCCGGGATTGGAATAATGGAACTGATACGTTATCCCGGGTTGGGGGATAACGGAGAGAACAAACTATAACCGAACAAACGAATTTATGAAAACCTGTGAACTCACTCATCTTTAATGTTGACACTTGTTTCTTTACATGTTTCTCAGGACGCTAGGAGCTCTAGGTGCACGCACATGCATTGAACAAGACATCTTTATCGAGTCTCATTTATTAATATTGTTTTGGGGATTTTTCATTTGTTTTGGCGTTTGTGTTGGCGCCCGCATCATTACTTATTTATGCTTCCGCTCAAACTTTAAAAATAATACTCTGCTAAATATTGGTAATTGATATAAAAGCTACAATGAACGATTTTGCAAAACGTATAATCAAATCATGTAGAGTCGTTCGACGTACTAGTGTTTCAGATTCTGGTTTGTTCACACGCCTCGCGGTAAAACTCCGCAAGTGGAAATTGAGGGTGTGACAGAGTCCACTATGCGACAAAAGTACCCCTATCTTTTTGAATAAAATCTCGAGGTAGAGATCTCTTTTAAGGGGTGAGGATGTAACACCCTGTAAAATCGTGTCCAATAATATAGCGACACGTATCGTATTTTATTTTAAGTCTATTAAAGACTAACAAGGACTAAAAGCGTCAACATACTCAAACTAAGTGTCTAGTGACCTTCTGATGTCAACATGCATAAACCGAGCCTCTGAGTGACCATTAGTGTCAACATGCTTAAAATATAGCCTCTAAGTGATCATTAGTGTCAACATGCTAAAACTTGGCCTCTGAGTGACCATTGTGTCAACATGCCCAGCCTCTGAGTGACATCGGAGTCAACATGCTTATAACGAGCCTCTGAGTGATCTTTTGCGAAGTCCTAACTCTCGTATGTTCCATTTGTTTGACAAGAGGGATTAAATCCGTGATTAAATAAAAGTTGGACGTTAGAGGGGTTAAAAGTGTCAACATGTTAATTTATACCTCTGAGTGACCTTTTAACGAACCGAGAGCTCGACGATGTCTGGGCATAATCCCGGGTATGCCAAATATTGGCTACAGAGGGCTAAAAGTGCTAAAAGGTGTTTAGGAGGTTTAAATAGGTTTTATAAGTTTAGGGGCTAAAAGTGTAAACTTGAAACTGCCTTAGGGACACTCGCGGGGCGTGAGAGGCAGGGCCTGTGCCTCTTGCGACCCGCCAGAGACCTGTATCTATAGAAAGTTTTGCTTGGCCTCCACACATGTTGCCAAAAACCATTTTTTCGAAACTATGGACTTTCAATCAGCTATGCCACATTTTAAGACACTTGTAAGCTCCCTCTTACACCTCTTAACACCTGGCATCACCTCCTTTGAGTTCTCCAACTATAAATAGGTGTCCAAGTTCACCATTTGAACTTGTACCTTTCTTATTCATAACTCTTCTCACTCATGTGGAAGTTCCTAACTAAAAGGAGCATCCAACTTAGTTCTATTGCATCCTAGGAACCTCTTGTAAGTGTTCCTTCCTTGTGCATTTTTGTTTATAGGCTTTCATAGCCAAAAGTCAAGCGTTTCACGGAAATAGCTTTGACTTTCGGTTAAGAACATTATGGTCCAGCCATTGTTCGTAACGAACATGGCTAAGTGATCGTAATAAGGTAGCTGTTAGTCCCTATAAAGGGCACCTCCTGAAGATCACGTTTGCTAGACCAATTAACGGGTCAAAGTAAAGTTATTAAAAAGTCAAACATGCTTTTTTTCGAAAAAATCATAAATTGATCTTATACATGTTATGAAACCTGTTTTGACACTTAAACAAGTTGGTAATAATTATTAGAACATGTAAGAACATGTTCGGCTCGTCAATTTCAGTTCTAGGGTCGGTTCGCAACGGAAAGTCGCGAAGTTTGACTTCTGCTTTGATTTTTGATTCTAACCCGATTTAGATTAGTTAGCTACTGATATATAGTTGCATTATGATCGTAATATAATGTAGCATAACCCTCTGAGGTTATATTACATGATCATAATCAGAATCTGAGTTTATGCGCAAGTTCCGTAATTATGCCATTTTTGACTAAAATGCCTTTTTTTGCATAAATCAAGGTTTTAATGATAATGAACTTGAAAATAAGTTTCCTACTGATATAATATTATAAGTAGGATTATTTGGGATGTCAAATCAGATTATAAACTGAGTTTACAAGCAGGTCCTTGAATTATGTCGATAAATGACGATGTAGTCCTTTTGGCTCATAAAATGGTTTAATCAAATCTTTTCAAGGTAAATCTTTTACCTACTGATATATTATATTAAATAACATATCTAAGACATTTTAATCTGACCTTAACATCGGTTTTCATTAAAAATCGCATAAAACATCATTTTACGACATAAGCGCCGTTTCGGTGCATAGTATGGTTTTAAACCATATTATTTGACCAAGACTTGTTACCAACTGATTTTAAAACTTATTTTAAATATATTTACAGTAGGTGCATCACATAAACTCAGAATTCCAAATAATTTATAAACTATGTGTAAAATGACCAAAACGCCCTTTCGGTGCATAGTTTGGTCATAAAAGATAAATTACACATATAATTGGCATCCTACTGATATTATATCATAAATAAATCATTTTCCAGAACACTTATGGTTATAACATTAAATTATAATCAAGTTCCTTTTATACGATATGAAATTACCAAAATGCCCTTATAAGGCATAATTTCATTTTGAAACCTTAACGGGCATATAAGTTGATATCCTACTGATATTACAACTTAATTAAAGTATAATGACATATAGAACTTGTTCATGACTTATCCGGTTACCCGATATCGCTAATATGCGTACTATATGTAACTATTTTACGGAAATTAACCGAAACGGGTTTAACCTTGTTATTTAAGTTTCAAAATCCAGAATGTTTATAGTTTACCCATATTATGCAAGTCAAATTACTTGTCAGGTTTAAACTATATTATATCCGGTCATCGTTTAATCAAGCGTTATACGTCTTGATCCCGTACACTATTCGGTCTGAGTCTATGACTTAAATAAGACCGTTAGTATTTAATTAGTTAGCTTATGCCATAATCCAGACTAGAGCCTTCCGGTAAATGCTATCTGCACTTAATTCATTTTGGATACGGCTGAGATATTAAATCTTGCATTTTTAAATCAAGACTAGCTCAGGTAAATACTCTTGACTTATTTTCCCTATACGGGCTTGGGATACGGTAAATCATTACCGCTTGGTCAGAAATGGGATCAATCGAATGCCGGATTGTGGCTAGTAAATCCACATATTCTGTTTTAATCAGTTTTGTTTCATAACTTAAACATCGGGGGTTAAATTACCATGTCCTGGATATCCTCGGCTCATTACATTAGATAATGGCCATGACCTTAGTGCGGGGTGTAGGCATACACCTGACAGACGCTCAAATGCAAATTACCTAAGACGTTGGGGATAACTCCTCTTGAGTTCTAACTGGTGTGTATTTAATCATGTCTCGGTCTCTGTACTAGGCCCGGTATGTATGGACAAACATGTGAATCTGTTAACAAGGTTACAAAGTAACTTTCCAAGTTATAAAAGATTTGTGCCTTGTGCACTTAAATCTAATTTTTAAAATGTTTTCAAAATGAGTCAGTCGGGTGTATTTACCAGCGAAAGCTGATGTATTTTCAAAAGAATAAGTTGCAGGTATAATACGAAATAGGCTGGAAGCTGCTCGGTAGTGAAATAATAGGATCTTGCAAATCCTTAGATCTGCCCTAAAGTCTGTTTTATATTCTTTTTTTGTACAATTTATGATCCTCCTGTGGATCTTCTATTACGAGCCTGTATATTATTTGTATTTCGAACATTTGGTTTGTAATAGTAATTTCACTCCAAGACTTCCGCTGTGCCGTGTTTAATTGACTATGATGTTATCAACTGACGTCACGATACTCCAACCCGGGCCCACCGGTGTATGGATTTGGGTTGGAAATCCGGGGTGTGACACAATTTGAGAGTGAGAGTGTGAAAGTTCAGAAGGGTGAAATTGGGTATAGTGTTCTTATTTATAGGCGAAAAGTTGCTGACAGCAGGGTTGATGCAAAGTGTCAGTTCGTGCGAGGTGCACTTCGTGAGAAGTGGCCGACTACTTCATGCGAGGTGGTTGCCATTTCGTGCGAAGTGAACCAGATATGGAAAAAAGTTTAGTTTTGGGCTATGTTTTCGTATTTTAGCCGGTTTTTAGGAACTTTAAGTATAAAGTTGTAACGTATGAGTATTGCACGTATAATAAGTATGATTTGCATGGAAGTATACATTCGAATGATTGATTGTAAGCATAATAAGTATAAGTAAACTAAGTATTTTATTATGATCAACGCCTCGGAATATAAAGTTGGAAAGGAAATACGAATAAGACACGAATACAAGTTTCTATAAATATAAATACGATTATACCTTCTAAATAAGGGAAATACAAGAGTGAGAGGCGTTACAATAATATAATGTAGAAACTATATATATAACAATTTAACACTTATAATTCAGTGATATATCGGTTATATCGGTGATATATCGGTTGTATCGGTCAATAACGCCGATAATATCGGTACCGATATTTTGACCGATATTTGACACCGATATTTTACTAGGGGACCGATATATCGCCAATATTAACTGCATAGCTAGTAGAATAGACGTGCCTGATATTTTTTATTTTTGGTAAACATGATGAACTCGTAGGGTAATTATGATTCACTTGTAGAGTAATTTTAAATTGTATGTTGTTTGATTAACTTGTAGAGTAATTGTGTATGTTATGTTAATTTGATGAACTAGTAAAAATACACTTGCAAAGTAATTTTGAATTTTATGTTTTTTATGCACTTGTAGAGTAATTTTAATAATTACTCTACGAATATGATTTTTTGAAATATTTTACTATTTGAACATGTATTTTAATTAATACTTGGTTTTACTCGATGCAAAGTACGTTGTCAACCCGACTTTCTTCAACTACATCTAATTACTCAGAATCGATCAAACACGGTAACATCAGCCAGAATCGGTCAACTCGTAGAGTAATTATGATGCACTTATAAAGTAATTTTGAATTGTATGTTGTTTGATGAACTTGTGGAGTAATTGTGTATGTTATGTTATTTTGATTAACTAAGAGAGTAATTATGATACACTTATAAAGTAAATTTTGAATTTATGTTGTTTATTGCACTTTAGAGTAATTTTGATAATTACTCTATGAATAGAATAATTACGAAAATGCCACGGTGTTTTTTTACTTTTCCACGTCATTTGTACGTTTTGTACGATAACTCTATTTGTACATGATCTTACTCTTCATTTTATAATATAACTAGTAATAAGCCATCTCGCGTTTTTGCGGGAGCTTATAACCGTGCCAACAATATCACATTACGCCCAGCGACCATCAACACTGGAAAAACACGCATAATAAAGAAATAAAAACCAAAAACAAGAAACCGAACCAAAAGAAAAGTAAAACATAGAAAACAATAAAAAAAATCGATCTAGGATCTGCAGGTTACAATAAAGCCGTTAAACGAAAAATAGGCGTAGAATCATTGAACAAAACAGGCACGTTTCAGCGTTTTAACTCGTAAAATTCAGATTAAAATGTAAAACAAATATTAAAAGTTAAAACGTATATGAACCGATATTAAAGTAAAAAAGTGTCAGGTTAAATTTTAAAATATGTAAAAGTACAAGGGTTAAAGATAAAAACATTAAAAACTAAAAGTAAAAATTAAAAAACCAAGTGGAATACAAGCTTGAATTCCAATATTACAGTTTCCCCTATATTAGTTTGCAATTTTACTTCCTCTCAGCTAACTACTATTCAACTTAATGTAATTTAATTGGTCATTATGGTTATACACACTTGGGGACCACTAGTACAAATTCACAAGACACACCACGAGACTCCACCACCCTTCTCCCTCCTGATATTATCGCAGCAAGTCAGCAACCACAGTTAAAATTGGCACCGCACCACCACCAGCCACCAAGTCGCTGGTTGTCGTTGAAACCACCGTTGGGTACTAATGTACTATCACCTCAGCCACGTCGCATCACCATCTTCAGCCGCGAGCAGATCTGATTGTAGGTGGTGGCAGACAGGTTTTCGTTGAGATGAGAGAGAGAGAGAGAGAGAGAGCAGGTTTTTGATTTATGGAGAATTCGTTGTGTAGAAGAGAGAGAAGGAAACGGAGCGGTCGTGTTAAGGTGGTGGTCGGTGTTGTAGTGGTGGCGCACGGCTAGATGTAGGTTGCGGTGGTGATTGGCAGTGGTCGTAAGTGAGGACGCTCGGTGGTGGTTGTGCTGCATTAATGGTCGTGGTGCTACGGTGTGAGTGGTGACAGTGTCGCACGATGGTGGCGATGGCAATTTGTGGTGGCGATTTTGGAGAGAGGGGGAGGGAGAGATGGGGTAAAAACTGTTTACTACTACCACACATGGTTATGTAAAAAATTGCCACCTATAGATGCAATTGACCCAAACCTGAAACACATTAACCGCCTCGACCTCATCACCACCTAATTTAATACCTTACTTCAATAACGTACATACCTTTCGTTCAAAAATAACGTTTTGGAAACATTTGTTCAAAAATAAAGTTGTAGATACTGTAAACAAATTTGAACAGTAACTTGACAAGTATATTTCTAGAAAAATATGTTTATCTATAAACAATATGTATTCGGAATCTTGTTAATAATGAAACAAAGTTGCAAATTAGTATATACTTAAATAATTGTCACCATGTCATATTAATCAATTAATAAACTTGATTTTATCAATTGTCCACATTCTTTCTTGCATGTTTTTAAGATTCTTGGTCTTTTCATTTAATCCTTCCCCACCGATCCAATGCCAAACTAAAACACAAGCTTAAGAACATATAATTTCCAACAAAAACCGACCAAACAGTCTAAACCAAATCAAAGTGGCCTGCTCGACCGGCTTGAGATTTATACGTCTCGATTTTAACCATATGAAGATTAACTGTCCAGACAATGGTTTGGAATTCTAAACCAGCCGTGTAAACCAAGCAGCTCTTTTAACCCTTCCTAATATTTCTTTCATTTTTGGAATATACAATTACGTATATATACCATAGTCAATAACCATAAAATCTTTACAAGTTCCAATATAATCCAACGGTTTTGATTTGTCGTTTCCCATAAACCATACTTAACAGTTTAGAGGTGAACACCCGATTCCAGGATTGTTCGTAAAATCCTAATAACAAGACTCGATTAGACAACTTTCAAATGGGCTAAGATTTATACATAAGCATTTCTTCAACTGTCAAACTAAATGTTCAAATGTTTTTTTTCCAGATTCTCATGTGATTCCATTCCAGACGTTTACAAATTCCAGTTTAGAATCAAAACAGACCCGTCAAACCAAATCGGTCAGCAACATTGTACATTACGAGTTCATCCCAGGCATGGCCAAAAAGGCGTTCTCCTCCGATGGTGAAAGTGAGGGACCAGGAAGCTAGCATGGCAGAAAATACCGTCAATCCTATTGCTGATCCTACAACATCTATAAACAAAAAAGAGAGAGAGAGAGATCAAAACCACACGCCAACCCGAATAAGGATCCCTTTATTCACTTACCCACATCAAAACCGAATGTTTGAAAGTTAGAAGCTTTAAACTAATAAAGAATGTGAAATCATTACAATTGTACTCAAGAATTTGAAAGTCGGTTTATAGTGTGATTTGAGATTGGTTTCACGTAATTAAATCCAAACAAGTAATTTTAACCACCTAGGATCATAAACAAGGGTCCTTGACGCCTGTAGTGTTTATAACCCTGCAAACCAGACAGGTAATGCGTAATTGGATACCCGATAGATTGGGAATGGTTTTAGAATCAGGTATGGGAATAGGATTACCAAAGCCTGTCCCATACCCATTGGGTATCCATCAAATATTCCAATTACTCATAATTAACAAACTAATTTCCAAGTAATCATAGAGTGTAACCTATGTAGCACGGGGACTCCATTTATGTGGCCGTACCCGTCTCGGGTACTTGTCGGGGACAGAAACGCCATGGGTACTCGTCGGGGACGTTTCCTAAACGTTTCTAATGTCGGGGACGTATCTGGTAGAAGTATACAGCCCGTTTCCATTTTTTTTAGGGTTTTAACCCTTTCAAATTCCACAACCAGCCACTAAATAAATAGACCTATCATATTCGCTTCTCTAATCCCTAAACTCTCAAGTCTCATCATCTCTAACTCTCTATCGATTGCCGATCTCTCACTAGATGAACCGGAATTTGAAAATGATTTGATTATTGATAACACCTTTGGAAGATGTGGTATTTTTGGAATTTGTTTAATATATTTTTATTTTTTATATTTTTTATTGCCGTACCCTTCTCTTGGAATTTTGAGTTTTGTTGTTCCTCGTTCCCGTATCGTCCCCGTACCCTGATCTCGTACCCGTTCCAGTGCTACTTAGAGTGTAACTTTAGTTTTTCTCATCATCAATGCATCTATCAGCTTGTTTCAACTTGTAAATAAACCTTAAAACAACAAAACACTAGTGTAAAATATTAGATCTGATTATAATAGTTGCATATTGCATATGCAGCTAACCACCCTGCATGAGGACACTTTCTTCTTTTAAAACCATCCTTGTACCAGAAAAAGTTCTATTGCTGACTGCTAACAAGTACAAGCCTAGACAGTAGTAGTACAACTTTGATACACAATTTTAATTCATACAGATTTCTCCCACTGTTCTTTTAACTTGTCACATAAATTGCATAATATTAGGTTATAGAACGAACTCTGTTTTGTATTGACAACCCTAAGTGTATGCTGTAAAAGAGGGCATGTCTTCACTCGTTACCTTGGTTTTATAAAGTGCGAGGCGTTTGGGAAGGCGAGAGCTTCAGGTACACTCAATGTTCAATCAAATAATAAGGTTTATACACAAACAACCAGAAGCTGCATTTCTCTCATTATCAACCCTTTATCAAGTAAACCATTCATAAATTCTTCATCCTTGATCCCTTTGGTCGTTCTTACATATTAGCCTACCACATTACCCTAAATTTGACCCAGAGGCGTACCTCAAGGCCCTGAGGCGTTTTCTAATTCACCCTGTGCGTGCCTTAGGCACACTTTTTAAAACCAAGCTCTGTCAAGGAATTTTGACTCTAAAGGCTTCAAATTCTATTCTAGTCTTGTACAGGTCACAAAATGATAGATATCTCATTCGATATTACTTTTCTTCTTTAAATTGTGCTTATCGTTTTTACATATAACGTGTGTGCAGTTTGGTATTTATTTTCTCAGTTTGAAGAGTGATTCCCTAGTTATTTTCTAATATTTTGCCCTAAATTGTCCGACATCATAAATAATTCCTTTTCCATTTTGATGTCAACCCTAGTTACCTTTCAAAACATTTCTCAAATATATAACAACAAATCGTATAGACCTAACCAAATTCCAAACAATATGATAACTATCTATCTATCGAGTTTATGTATAAGTTGAATAAAAATGAAATGAACTTACAAGGGCGGATTCGGGGGAAGGAGGTGGAGTGACGAAGAACAGGCCAGAAGTAGTAGCAATTTACGGCCCACAGCAACGGCAGTAAGAGGAAGCCAAAGCCGAAGAACTTACGGGCGTAACCGACGGAGTCTTGCTCCGAAAGCCCCAGTGGTCCGTCGATTGTTGGCCACTCCGGACGCAGTGATGAGGAGGAGGTGATGCTAGGGTTAGGGTTAGAATGACTGTTGGGGTTTATGAGGACGGTGCCTTCCGATGGAGTTACTTCTTCCGATGATGATCTCTCCATTCTCTCTCTCTAGATACAGAACAAGGCAGGAGGGTCTACCATTCAGAACTGACTAAATGCATCCATGACCCATGATTTGACCCGGTGATTATTATTCTTTTCTTTTTCATTTTGTTAATTTTATTCTAAAAATATAAATATATATTTTATAGAGTGAATCGCAGAATTATCCTTTATCTTTATGCCCTTATGTGGTGTTCTTTATTTTTATAATTGACGAGTTTTGTGTTTTATGCTTAAAAATCAAGCGTTTTTTACCATTTGGGCCTAATCTAGTTTATGGCCTAACCGAGTTTATTTTCTAGTTAAATGTGACCACATACAAGTCACATGAGGGTAGTTGTGTCATTTATTGTACCCTGAGCATTTTCCCCCAATTCTTCACATTTCCCCCAAATCGGCTAACACCAAGAATTACCAAACATCGCAAGTTGAAATCCTTTCCCAAATTGAAGATGGTGATGTGCCGATGTGGGAAAGAAGCAATAATTCTGACTTCTTGGACCAACAACAACCATGGTCGCAGATTCTATGGATGTCCAGATCAAGGTTCAACATGTGGATTCTTAGGCTGGTATGATCTCACATGGTCTCAACGATGCGTGGACATTCTACATATTATTAAGTCCACATAGCCTAATCAACCTTCACCGTTGGATTTGGCTGAGATTAAATATCAGCCACTTAAACTCACTAAAATAACCGCTCTTGTGGCGGTTCAAAGAAGTTCTCGACGGTTTTGGTAGCTCCACCTTTTGGTGACCATGATCTGCACAACTCTTGCCCATGATCCTCACAATTCTAGCATCCTACAAACTTGGGAGTAGTGGGGTTTTCAGTTGAAGATTCGTTCTATATATTGTACACGCCTACGCCTTAAACAAGCAGTCATCGTATTCGAGCATTGTAGAACAACTTTGAAGCAGTGAACATCGATGAATAACTTTGTGGATGAGGAGTATTCGAGCATTGTAGAACAACTTTAAAGCAGTGAACATCGATTAATAACTTTGTGGATGAGGAGTATAATGTTTTTATCAAGGTAAGGTAATCTTATTTCGATTCATATAGTTAAGGTCACCATCCTGTTTCAACTTCGTTTAACAATTTCATTTTGTTATCGGTTTTATAAAATTCAAATGCTACTCATGTAGGACAACTACCAATTCAATCAAATGCATATGCATGCAACCTATGGTTATGTGTCACATTTTAATCCGCTAAATCAATAAATTCTTTCTTTGACAGATGGGTCCAGATGCATACAACCAACCGGTAGCAGACTGTTAAGCCCAAGCTAAGAGGATGGAAAGGTTTTTTAGACTACCACACATTTTATATTATGTTAACATCCTTAAAACAATGTATTTATTTTTTTAGTTATATATCTACATAAATTGCAGACACAAAGTGGAAGCGTGGAGATTGTCTCGTATGGGCCTCATGTTAGTCCCTACATTTCTCACATGCATGGAAAACTTAGTGAAGAGGTAAACTGTTTTTTTTATTTATTCTTTATTTAAATTAACAGAGGTTTTCTCAATAAGTAATCATTTAAAAAACTGCTGTATGAAATTAAGTTAAAGCGTGCATATACTAACATAAGTAAAAATTATTTTCATGTTATATCTATATATGTATAATATATCTGTTGTGATAGTTTAATTAACATACTCACAATTATATTAACACTTAATCAATTAATATTGAACTAATAAGTTAAACTAAAATAGTATGCAAAGTATGCAAATGGACATGTTTGGGATTACTAGCATGTATACTCAATATAATAGTTGACTAATTATGCACTTTTAGATGCAAATTGTGCAGCTAAAGAACTTAGTTATACACAACATAGCTAAAATTAAATATGACGGTTAATGAGATTTTGGGAAAAATTTTTATTTTAAGTACATTTATAAATTTTAAAAAGCAAACAGACATGCCCAAACATTTAAAAGTTTTTAAAAAAAATAGAAAAAAAAATATAACCCTTAACTAGACAACCAGGATCAACTCTCTTATAAACTTGTAAACATAAATACATAAATACATAGATCTTATCCATAGCCCAAAGAAAATATAGCATTTCCATCTTGAGTACAGTTACCAGAATCACCAAACAGTTTCTACACACAGAGCTGCAATAATAAAAATAGTTCGAGCAAATGACTTATTCATCATTTTATTTTAATTATTTGATATACATAATCATATCTATTTTTCAAACAACCATCCAAAAATCTTTGGGTTATATTTAAAACTAATCTGAACCAATGTAATAGCCTTGTGATTATTTCATCACAAACTTATAATCGAACACTAATTAAAGTATTAGTCTATAAAATAAACTCAAATCTTACCACTCGGTTATTTTTCTAAAAATGAGCTTGCAGCTTTAAATTCAAAAGCTCTAAGATTCGTTACAACAGAAATCTAATAAAATTTGTTACCGTTAACTTCTTAAAAGTACCTACCAGAACCCGATCGAAACGAATGAAACTGCAATGAAGTACCAGTCAAACATAGGTATAAATAAATTTCATCAAAATGTCACAATTTCATGTTTCTAATGCTCAGGGGAGACTTTACGGAGGGGCAATGTGGGCGCCCGACCAGGGCATGTTTTTTCTAGGGGCACAAAAATTTTTAAAAATTCTTGGTTATATATAGATGCAAATGATTGTTTATTGCTATAACTTTAACGATTGTTTAAAAAAGTAATTGACATCATTTAAGGTCTAAAGGTAAGGGGCATATTTTTTCTTACTCGGCTAGGGCATATGAATCCTCAGGACTGCCTCTACTAATGCTCTATCGTTTCTACTTTTTTTCATTTTTGGGTCATAAACTTTTAATGTTTATTTGCCTTTGATAACTTAGAGAATGAAGCTTTTGTTTGTTACGTTGATTAATTTTGTGTGCGCTTAGTATATGTTACATTTGTTTATCATGTTGTTTAATTTTGTGTACAGCTCTTTGTGTTTATAGATTCATTCAAGTTACTAATATAGTACATAAACGTAATCCGTCCACCGGACGGGTATTAAACTAGTTATCCCAGGTTTGCTTAAGGCAAGTAACAACCTTGAAGCTGCTAACAGAGTTCTTGTAGACAAAATAAAGTAAGGGAAGATGCTAACAAATTCTTGAAGACAAAATCTATCAAAGTGAAAGCAATTCTAGGAAAATTGAAGAAGATGTTGGTTTATACTTGGATAGGGTTTATGTTGTTTATTCTTTTTTGGATGTATTGGTGATTTATGCACTCATGGTGATGGTTGTAGGACTATTGTAGTGAAAATACGCACAATTTTTTAAAATGGTATGTGTTTATGAATATTGTGGATATGTATGTTGTATATGCTCTAAACTGATGAAATGGCAAAAGCAAAAACTAATGTATACTTGTTATTTCCCACCTCCTGCAACTTCAAGTCTCTTCTCCAAAGTCACCACACGTGCATGATTAGGTTTACCACTAACCTCATAAAGTTCCCTCCATTCCACTAAACATGGTAAAATGTTGTTTCTTTCTTGATTTTCTCAAACTGCTAAGTTGCCCAAGGTGTCAATAATCCTTCAGTTTTCTTAATTACATTCAGCACAGTGACAATCCTTCTCATTAAGTATTCCCTTATACACTCCAAGCCAGATATGATGGGTAGTCCTTCAAGTATCTTTGTATTATACACCTCACACATATTGTTAAGTAGCATATCAGAAACTGCCCTTCCTGTGATAAAATACACCACACACTAGTTAGACATTAAACCAAACCAATGAAATATGATAAGTTATAAACTGTTAATTGCACATACCAGAGAAATGTGATATGGACTAGTGTAAAGGTGGGATCTTTCACAACCACATGTGGGCTTTCTTGTTGAATGCCTTTAGTTCATCCATTGCAGTTCTAAATTCTGGAATAGTTGTGGCTGGTGCACACTTCGATAATTTATTCTTGTATAGCTTTCCTTTAAGCTATAGCTTCATATTTTCATGAATGTGCCTGAGATAGTATCTGTGCTCAACACATGGAAACAACTTTGCAATAGCTGGTAGAATTCCCTGGTCAAGAGATATATGAAAAAACAGATTAACATATTTAATGTGTAACAATGTAATTAAAGGTACATATGACAAAATATTAGCATATCTTTTGCCTATCACTGATGAAGGTAAAGTTTTAGTTACTATGAAGATCAAGGTCATCAGCCAAGAGTTTCCAAAAAGAATTGACGGCTAGAGTATCCAATCTTGAAACATTAGTGGTTGAGATAAAAGACATGATGAAGATTCTGGTACAAAACTCTGCACCTCCCACAAATGCAGAACTTATAGAGAAAGTTTGGTTTCATGCCCAAACTTATCTTCAACTACAAAAGCAGTGTGCAGATGCCACTCATAATTTACACATGGAAATGATAAGAAATATGGTTGATGCTAGGTTTACAGATACCCAAGCAGAAATCAAGGTCATAAAAGACTATCTCATTCAAGCAACAAGTGCTACTCAACTCCCAGACATCCTGCAGATGATACCAAAAAGGGGGAGAGTAGTGATAGCCTGAGAAAGCTTCCACCTGCAAATCCAGCTAAAGAGGCTAAGATTACACAAACCACTGCCACTATCCCTCAAACCACTCCTCCTCCATTCCAAACATCTGTCGGTAGTTCAAAAGCACCAACAGATGTTACAACACTACCACTTATCAAATCACTCCCACCTGTACCACAAACAAAGAAAAGAGAAATGATCACCTCACCTATCAAAACACCTACCAAAACACCTTCCACCAAAATCACAAAACCTTCTATTCCATCATCACCACCTACAAGCCTTGCTAGCCTAGCCAGTATTGAAGAATACTTAGAATTGAAGAGTAGGCAGGCCTGAAGAATGGTTCTTGAAAGAAATTAAGGGAAAGATAATAAACAAATCCTACAGATTTTGAGTGAAGAATACAAAAAGGTTGAAGCACTTAGAGGCTATGCTAACATGATCTACAAGAATCTATCCCATGATCCAATTACTTATGCAGATCTCAAAAGGCTACTCAGAGAAGATTACCTTAATCACATTATGGTAACAAAACCATATAATGCTAACAAGGATCAATTCAGTGGATGGCCAACAGAATCCTTGCTAGATAAATAGTAAGGATAGAAAAGTTAAAGCCTACTCCCAAACATTACTCCTTCAACCCCAAATTGGAAAGATGGAAAAAAGCTAAATGACAAAAGGGCTCTGAAGTTTAGAAGAATGAAGGAAGAACTGTCAATTGCAAAAAGAGGCACCATGAATACTCTGGCCAAATGGAATAAGTCAACAACCTTTAAAAGCTACAAACAATTGGAAATTCTAAGAGAAAAGGATCCCACATTGCCTAAAAGACAAGAGTATGAGTAACTAGAATTTCCTATCAAAACATTGATAAATCCTTTTGAATTTCCATCAGCAAGAACATAGCAAAGGCTGCAAGAAAATTTCTTAAAAGAAAACACGATTTGAAAAAGGATACCAGGAAAGAAGATCTAGTCTGCACAATCATGGGAAGACCAGTTTCTCCAAACTCATCAGAAATAACTTTGGTCCCAGAAAATCTCCCTAGTCAGAGGATTCTAAAAAACATGATTCTCAGATCAAGAAATAAAAAAGTCAATGAAGCAATTCTCTCCCCAAAGATAGTGAATCTTGAACACCTATTTAGAAAAACTGTTCAAGAGCATGGCTAACATTTGATGAAGACTTGGAACCGCTATTCAAGAGTACAATCACATGTTGAAGGCTAGCATCTGTTGAAGACCGAAGCCCTAATCAAGCCAAGGTCTATTGAAGAAGACCAAACATCTATTAGGCCAAACAGATGTTTGGACAACTGCAACAGAGGATAGCTTGGACATGTTTTCTCAATGTAACCGTACTTATTTTATCAATTATTTAGTATAGCCTAGAACAGATGATAAGGTTACTCAGATGTTTGTAAACATCTGAGAATTTTTCTGTTAGGAATGTTAGATGTCACTTTTAGGGTGACGTCAACACATCACAAACAGAGCTTTAGTACTTGTATAAATAGATCACACTTGTTAGTGATCTATTTATCACTTCACGCACATTCTTTTTGTATGAATAGTTCTAGTGAGTGATCGGCTGAGGGGGAGATTTTAAAACCTTCGATGTAAAACTTTTGACTATTCTGAATCGATTAAAAAACAATTTATGATAATATCTCTCTATTTGTGAATTGTATTGTGATAATCAATATATGTTTGCAAATATCAAACTCAGATCCTAACAGGGGCATAGTAGCATCGATAAAGAACTACAAGTTCAAGCTCAATGCAAGCTTGACGACATCAGGAAGATCTATGATAATCTTGATAAAGACAAGGATCCCAACGCTTCATAGTAGAGGGAGCAGCCAAGTAGTACACAAGCTACGTAAGCTGCAACCGACGCTACAACTCAGGGGGAGTCGAGTAATGGAGTAGGTGGTGATAAAGGTAAAGTTCCGGTCGAAGATGAAGCTAGTTTGTCCAACTCTTCTGATGATTCAGAAGCAGAAGATACAATTGTTGAACATTTTCAGTCTAATGAGATCTTGATAAAGAAGTTGTAGTGGAAGGGATTGTGGAGGAGTTGAGGTCGAATGAAGATGTCGATCATGTGTTGATTAGCAAGGGTGATAAGGTTGTGTATTCTATGAACTTTAGTGTAGTTGAAGGTGCCGAAGTTGATTTTGAAGAATTGTGGGATCATGTCTACACCCAGTTAAAGAGGTATCGAATCCTACACAGGTGCCAGAGGGAAGCTCGTAAAGTTCTACATAAGTAGCTAAAGGATCCTCCATCTGATCTGACCGAGAAAAAGCATCACGGTGATATCAAAGGTGAATACTCAGGGCAGATTCGCAGATGGGATTTTGATCCTCAACACAGGTTGGTAATAATCAAGAGAACTGATGGTGTGCAATACTTCAAACCATGTATTAAGTATCTAAGTACTCTTCCTGCACATGACCTACACCATATCACTCGGCTTGATTTAAACACTCCGACCACAAATGGAAGCATAAATGGCATGAAACTGGTTCTTGAAGAAGTAAGCCATAACAGTCGGTGGAAACGTTTAAAACCGGCCGTGAGAAGAGAGTTAAGAGTAAAGATAAGTTCTCAGGGAAGGTTATATACAAAGTTGTGTACAAGCCTGCGAGATGTCTTCGAGAGATTCCTATGAGAGAGTTTGACTTGGGTATCTTGGATGGGATAAGTTACTAGTATGTGGATGGTAAAACTGGTGAAGCCATGATTACAAAGAAGAAGGTTAACGATGAGATAATTAGGATTCTTGATCCCGTCCGATTGGTCAACTTCAAGCTCGAAGACTTGAAGAAATTGAAGAGACACTCCTTATAGTATTTAGAGTTGCTCTTCACTATATAAGAGTTGTCCAATTCTGCTTAAAGAACTAGATTGGAGCTGGGAGTGAATATTGAAAGCGTTGATGAAGACAGTTACAAGTTTTGTTTTTACATATCCGCACATATCAAAAGGGAAGTGCTATAGGCGTTGGATCTACCAACTTGAAGATTGTCAAGTTTCTTTTGTGTAAACTTGAAATTTGGCATAAGTCTATTATCATTCTGAATTTGTGTATGTTATTTCGGTTTACTTGGCTAAACTCGGAAGTCCTTTGTGTTTTTATATTTCCGAATTTGTTACCTATATTCGGATAAGAGTTTTGTTGATTAGGTATTCCGAATTTATAGATAAATTCGGATAAGATGTTGGACATGTGTAGTCCGAGTTTGTTACGTTTTTTATCTGGAACTCATGTGTTCTGGATTTAGTCATTGTATATATATACTTGAATGAAATGTAATGACAAATAGACTTTTTGGGAAACCTTTATGTGCAAGCTAACTTTCTAGAGAGAGAAACAAACCCTAACAACTATGTGTGCTCACTATGTGTGATTGACGGCTATATAATCTGTGATACTAAGTATATTCACATGTCGGTTTCATTTCTATTCTTCTACATCTTCTGTCTCGCGACCTACGCAGCGGTAAGTTTCACGTGGTGGATTCCTCACATCACGTGTGTCGCGCGAAAGATCTGTATTCGTGTGTTCGAGGCACGTAAGCGACCCTACACAAACAATACCCTCATTTCGCCTAAACGACACCAAGTGTCATTTGGTGTCGTTTGACACCCTGATGTAATGCGAGTTGGTTATAAATTTTATTATATTTTAGGTGCTTTTTACTCGTAGATCAAGCTTTAAATTTATAAAACACGATACAATACTTCCACTCTACACACGTTAGGGCAAATGCACCCATCGTGGACGTAGTATAGTGATGGTAAGATACCGAGGTTGTCCAAGGACACAAGAGCTTTTAATACCGGCTTATCATTAACGTCCAATCTAACCAAACTTTTGATAAAAATTTTGAAAGTTTAAAAGATAAAAGTATTAAAATGTAAATAAAGAGGAAAACAAATAGACAAGAAAGAGTCACTTGATTCTGAGACCTCTTTTACATATCCTTTGATGATTTTCACACTTTGGATATTTTAAGAGATTATCTTAGTTATAATAGTAGGCCCCTCTTGTGAAGGTGACATTACCCTCAACCTATTGGTCTGAGTCAGCAGGGATACAGTCCCGCAAGGTCGGGATATTGAAAGATAATTAAGTAAGTTATTAATGCGAAAAGTGGTAGGCCCCTCTTGTGAAGGCGACGTTACCCTCGGCCATATTGGTCTGAGTCAGCAGGGATACAGTCCCGCAAGGGCGGTTAAAGTTTTAATAGTAGTTTATTTATAAGGGGTTCAAGCCGTTTCCCCCGATTTGATACTATCTGCCTCAAGGGAAGTCCTAATAAGCTTGAACCAAGTCCTCGCAGGATCTATACACTTAATGAGACAAGAACTTTACCCAAACACCCTTCTAACTCCCTTCCATGTAGTTAACTTTCAATATAAAAAACTAGTTATCAAAGTGGGGTTAAAACAACAAATTTTTAGGTTACTAGGTGTAACATCCGTCAAAAACCGGATTTACCAAACCCGCTTCGTTTATTAACCGAACAACCAGTAAAAATTTCGTTGCATATTTAATGCTCAAATTAATTTTAAACGATACACAATTAATCAATATAGTATAATTTAAAAACTATAATTAATAATCAATAATAAATAAGGAGATAAAAATACGCCGGGTTTCGAACTCGGGTCTCCCGCTCAAACAAACACACATTGCACCACTAGGCTACCTGCACTCTTTGGGAAATAATTGAAATCAATAAATATAAATATTCGTGCCATGCGAGTCAATTGCGAGATTTCAGTAAGTAACCGCTCTGCTTCAAACGTTTACGTTTTAAAGAACGATTATGACAATCAATTCTTAACCGAAATCGCAATCAAACACTTAACTCGCACACCGTTATCACTGTTACAAAATTTCCGTTTAATTTTAAGCAAGTCGTGGTTTTGGAAGTCTATGAGTACTTGCAGTCAGAGAACCAAATCGCTATTCACTCAAATCAGCCCTCAATACACTCGTAAACCCCTCTACAAGTCCTTAATCGGCAAGAACAACTCGCCGGAAACTTTCTGCAACTCGCCGGAAAACCGAACCCATTTCATCACTGTGCCTTACTCTAAAAACAGAACATCTAGAGCTCATACCGAAGCCACCCACACTCACCTCAAGCTTCCTGAAGACCCTCTGCCGCAAGATACACGTCACCGGAATAACCTGCTGTCATCGGAATCTCGCCGGCGAAACAGGGGATCTCTGTCGGTATATCTTATACCTAATCTCTCTCATTTTTTTATTAATCTCATATGTAGTTAATCACAACTTACTAAAGAAATTGATTAATTTGTCGAAACAGTCGGACATTGGTTCTGGGTTAAGTTTAACGAAGAAGATGAAGTTTTCGGTTATATATATATTTAATTTAAATCAAGTTATATCTCGGGTTAGACACACAGTCCAGCGGTGGACTGTGTGCAAATAAACACGCATACGTCCCGAGTTCGATCCTTGACACACGCACACTCGCCTTAATAAAAATGTTCCTTTTTTAACTTAACCGGGTCCACTCGCAAATAGATGTTAAGTTTAATGAAAACCGGAATAATAACCAAGATAGACACACAGTCCAGTGGTGGACTGTGTGCGAGTTTAAATCATACGTCGCGGGTTCGAGTCCAGGCTACCGCACCGGTTCTGGCAATTATCAAACTTTTTATATAAGGACAGAATTGAATTTATCTAGTTTGTATATAAGTATATTAAAAACCAGATTATTTACCAAGTTAGACACACAGTCCAGCGGTGGACTGTGTGCCAAACTAAACCACAGGTCCCGGGTTCGAGACCTGTGGCGAGCACCGAGTCGATACATTTAATCCTTTTTAAAATAAATGATTTTGGATTAATTTAATTAGTATATAAATATAATTAAAAACAGAAATATTTCGGGTTAGACACGTAGCTCAGTTGGTAGAGCTGCGTGCACGCGTACGAGAGGTCACGGGTTCGAGTCTCACCCAGCGCACACATATAACCGACCGAACCGGTCAACAAGTCAACGGTCAACAAGTCAATGGTCAACAGTCAAAAATCAACATTTTTTTTATTTACTTTTATTTATTTATTTAAATTAAAAATACTTAAAAATAACATTTTTAAAGTTAGAAAATAGCCTTAAACTCACAAAAATATATCCAATAATCCTACTAAAATTGATTAATAAAATCCGCTTATTTACCGAACTATTATGTTATTATCTAGGTTAGTTTCACTCGTGGTTAAATCCAACTTCGTGCGCATTCAACATCATCAACCGAACGCACCCAATGTGAGTGAATCTTACAACTCCCCTTTTTAATTACACGTTTTGGGGTGTATCATGTGTCACTTTAACTAATTCGTTTATTCAAACTCGTGCCATACCATATTATGATTTAAACTTAGAATGTAAATATTGTTTGTAGTTATGTATTACATATTGTCTAGTTGTATGCAAATCATTCATTAGGCCCATCAGTTCGTAGAACAACGCGTGCCTTAAAACTCATTCATAAGGCCCATCAGTTCCTCGTGGGAGACGAGTTGAGCAACGCGTGCTTCAAAACAATCTATTATCGTATGTGTGTGCATTATTTAATATTAAGTGTTTTGTGAATAAGTTTACGTCTATATTTACTCATATGTGGTTATGCACTTTATTTTATAATCAATTCAATAAACTTATTCAAATGTTTTTCATAGGATTCACTCGCCAACTTATTGTTGATCCAAAAACCATTTTTACACATGATACAGGTGAACAAGATGAAGCAAGGAAAACATAGGAAATGCCTTAGAAAAAAATAATGAAGTCTAGAAAGATGTGTAGAACATATTGTAATTATGATTGTATGATTTCCCTTTAAATTGTAATAATAAATATGAAACGTTATAATAAATGTCATGAGCTTTGATGAAAACCCAATCATGCCTCGATCACCTTTTCTGCTGCGGGTCGGGGTGTGACAGATTGGTATCAGAGCTTTTGACTATAGGGATATAGGATAGGATATTAGACCCTTAGAGCCTATACTATAGTTGACTAGATTTTGAATTGTTTATGTGGTTACATGCAAACTTATGATATTTATTTGTTTCATATTTATTACATACACAAATGCATGCAAACATTTCCAATATTACATTTTGTGATACATAGTGAATTATACTTACAGTCAAACATACATACTTACATACATATTCATCATACATGTTACAATATTCACATATTCAAATAATCTTCATACTTCCGTTATTCAAGATTTTGTCGCATTTTTTAAATCTCATCAAAGTGAGTTCTGAGACGGGCATGTAGTAACTGTAAGGGTACAAGTACCGGTAGTCGGAACATCCTGTCTAGGTTGGCATTCGTATAAATCCAAAATAACGGACCAGTTTGCCTACCTGGGGACTAACGATGAGAGTACGAAGGACCTATTAGGCCAAAGCATGCCACACAAAACGTCGTTCGAACTAACC
This sequence comes from Scalesia atractyloides, assembly GCA_947069175.1. Classification (NCBI taxonomy): domain Eukaryota; kingdom Viridiplantae; phylum Streptophyta; class Magnoliopsida; order Asterales; family Asteraceae; genus Scalesia; species Scalesia atractyloides. Next base: position 49,920,501 of record CAMTDV010000013.1, on the reverse strand, counting down.
CCACTTTGAGGTGTCACCGTGTCCACACCTGGATACATTCCGAATATCATACGTTACATACATATTTCTCGATTTTCTCCGGGTTTTAGTGTACGTAACCAGGCTAACACATGCGAACCATATGAAAAAACCCAGTAATCATGGGGGCCCACATGATTACGAAGGTGAAGTATGGCGGCATGCAAGGCCCAATTACGAGCAAAGCCCAAGACATCCTATGGATGTAGTAGATTTATTATTTTATATTTATTTTATAAATGTTCATTCCTAAATACGACACCTGATCCCTAAAGCATCCAACTCATACTCTTGATATGTATTCCTTGTAGATGTCTTCTAGCCTCACTCGTAGGAAGATAAGATCAGGAAAAGCCCGCGAGCGCATGGCTGCCCAAATCGCTCAACAAATGGCTGCCGTGATACCCAACATTATAATTCAAGTCCAACAAGCCCTTACCGCTAATCCTGTCAACCAAGAAGATCAAAATGTTATCAACCTTTCCCCAAATACCACTAAATGCACCTACAAGCATTTCAAATCCTGCGACCCTCCAAAATACGAAGGGTCTGAAGGTGTCACCGCTCTCCTCCATTGGTTTGAAGAAATGGAGAACACTTTTCTAAATTGCAATTGCCCCGATGATCGCAAAGTGTGATATGCTACTGGTCGTTTATTTGGAATAGCACTTACTTGGTGGAATACAGAGAAGGCCAAACGAGGTGTTGAAGATGCTATGACTTTAACTTGGGATGAATTGAAGGAAATCATGACCAGACGGTTTTGCCCAAGGAGCGAAATCAAGAAATTAGAAGATGAGTTCTATTCGTTGAAGCAAAAGGAAGGCGACCACACCACATACAACAAAAGATTCCTTGAGTTAAATCAAATGGTTCCCAACTTATTCACTCCCCTCTACCATTTGATCGAGCACTACATTCGAGGTCTTCCTTCAAAGATTCAAGACTCTGTAATAAGTACCACACCTGTAACCTTGGAAGCCGCAATGGAGTTAGCTACAGAGCTCACCGAGAACCGCATACGGAACAAAGACTTCAAGGAGGAGAAGAAGAAGGATAAAGCATCGACTGAAACCTCCAACTCCACCCAAACCGAATCCCCTTCTCAACCCATTTCTAAGAGAAAACGAGACGGGCAACTTTTCGTTGTCACCCAACGCAACCGACCAGCCTCGCAAGCCGTACCCCTCCAAGCTATCCCAATCACTCAAGTAGCACCCAACTTAACTTACCCAAATAAGAAACCTTACATTGGACCTCACCCTCAATGTAACACCTGTTTTTATCACCATCCATCTACCTTACCTTGTCGACTATGTGCGAATTGTGGACGCTATGGTCATTTGAGCAAGGTTTGCCACACCCCTCAAAACCAAATCTCACCCTCTACTCAAAACATGATCCAAACATATCAACAACCCCAATACCCCATGTTCCCATATGTTCGAGCTTGTTTCAATTGTGGCGACCCTACCCACTTTAGAAACACGTGCCCTCGATTGGTTAACATCATAAACGCCCAAGCTCAAGCAAACCCAGTTAACCAAGCAAATCAAGGAAACCTAATCGCTAGGCCACCAGCAAGAGGAAGAGTTTTCAACATCAACGCCAATCCTGTTGAAGATAATGACGGCCCAAACGAAACCACCCAACTAGTCCCCTTCACCAAAAATCAAGATTCAACTCCAACCGCTTAGTTTTTACGTTTTTCTTTATGTTATCTCAATTTTTCTGTATCCCAGTTATGAATTGGAAATTTATCCAAGGATCTTAATGCGAATTACTATTTCAGTTTTGTTTTTATACTCATTGATTTAACATTCATATCATCATACCTCACGACATATCACAATGTCATCATTTAAAGAAGTTGAGCTGTGTCTCACTTCTACATGGACTAACCTCTCTATCATAACAAACGAGAGAGGTACTGTCACCATTCAAACATGTATGCTATCAGAATTAAGACTCAAGCTTTGGTTGATTGTGTTTGTTTATGTTTTAGAGTCACATAGAACTAATCATAACTTACGGATAAAGCCAATGAAAACTTGACAAGAATATGGTGGATACGCCACTCGTACTTCCTATATATAAGTATTCTTGCCAAAGGATCAGAGGCATTATCAGGCGGTTATGAGAAGTTCCATGTAGGATTTGGTAATATCTTGGTTGAAATTTGTTTTACACTCACTGATTTAACATTCATATCATCTCATCATTTAAAGAAACTGGATTGTGTTCCATTTCTACATAGACTAACCTCTCCATCATAACAAACGAGAGAGGTACTGTCATCATTCAAACATGTATACTATCAGAATTAAGACTCAAGCTTTGGTTGTTGTGTTTGTTTATGTTTTAGAGTCACATAGGACTAATCATAACTTACTGATAAAACCAATGAAAATTTGACAAGAATATGGTGGATACGCCGCTGGTACTTCCTATATATAAGTATTCTTGTCAAAGGATCAGAGGCATTATCAGGCGGTTATGAGAAGTTCCATGTAGGATTTAGTATTGTCTTGGTTGAAGTTTGTGTTATACTCACTGATTTAGCATTCATATCATCTCATCATTTAAAGAAATTGGATTGTGTTCTATTTCTACATAAACTAACCTCTCCATCATAACAAACGAGAGAGGAACTGTCACCATTCAAACATGTATGCTATCAGAATTGGGACTCAGATATTGGTTGTTGTGTTTATTTATGTTCTAGAGTCACATCATAGAACCAATCATAACTTACTGATAAAACCAATGAAAATTTGACAAGAATATGGTGGATACGCCGCTGGTACTTCCTATATATAAGTATTCTTGCCAAAGGATCAGAGGCATTGTCAGGCGGTTATGAGAAGTTCCATGTAGGTTGTAGTATTAGAAGTTTTGTTTTAGGATATAACCTTATCTTTCCAAACATATCAAAAACTCTTGCGCATGAAATCATACTTAGTGAATCAACTCTGCGTATCAATATTTTTACCGTAGGCAACAAAAAGCGATTCCTGTAGCAGGGTACTCAACCCTTACAAGGAACGTTACCTCCTCAAACAAAATTTAAACCCTTACTCCCTTCTAAGTATTTAATGGTCAATTAAAACACCATCCTTTTGAGACAAACATGCCATTACTTAAATTTCGGGACGAAATTTCTAAAAGTAGGGGATACTGTAACATCCGTCAAAAACCGGATTTACCAAACCCGCTTCGTTTATTAACCGAACAACCAGTAAAAATTTCGTTGCATATTTAATGCTCAAATTAATTTTAAACGATACACAATTAATCAATATATTATAATTTAAAAACTATAATTAATAATCAAAAATAAATAAGGAGATAAAAATTAAATAGAGACGTCGGGTTTCGAACCCGGGTCTCCCGCTCAAACAAACACACATTGCACCGCTAGGCTACCTGCACTCTTTGGGAAATAATTGAAATCAATAAATATAAATATTCGTGCCATGCGAGTCAATTGCAAGATTTCAGTAAGTAACCGCTCTGCTTCAAACGTTTACGTTTTAAAGAACGATTATGACAATCAATTCTTAACCGAAATCGCAATCAAACACTTAACTCGCAAACCGTTCTCACTGTTACAAAATTTCCGTTTAATTTTAAGCAAGTCGTGGTTTTGGAAGTCTATGAGTACTTGCCGTCAGAGAACCAAATCGCTATTCACTCAAATCAGCCTTCAATACACTCGTAAACCCCTCTACAAGTCCTTAATCGGCGAGAACAACTCGCCGGAAACTTTCTGCAACTCGCCGGAAAACCGAACCCATTTCATCACTGTGCCTTACTCTAAAAACAGAACATCTAGAGCTCATACCGAAGCCACCCACACTCACCTCAAGCTTCCTGAAGACCCTCTGCCGCAAGATACACGTCGCCGGAATAACCTGCTGTCATCGGAATCTCGCCGGCGAAACAGGGGATCTCTGTCGGTATATCTTATACCTAATCTCTCTCATTTTTTATTAATCTCATATGTAGTTAATCACAACTACTAAAGAAATTGATTAATTTGTCGAAACAGTCGGACATTGGTTCTGGGTTAAGTTTAACGAAGAAGATGAAGTTTTCGGTTATATATATATTTAATTTAAATCAAGTTATATCTCGGGTTAGACACACAGTCCAGCGGTGGACTGTGTGCAAATAAACACGCATACGTCCCGAGTTCGATCCTTGACACACGCACACTCGCCTTAATAAAAATGTTCCTTTTTTTAACTTAACCGGGTCCACTCGCAAATAGATGTTAAGTTTAATGAAAACCGGAATAATAACCAAGATAGACACACAGTCCAGTGGTGGACTGTGTGCGAGTTTAAATCATACGTCGCGGGTTCGAGTCCAGGCTACCGCACCGGTTCTGGCAATTATCAAACTTTTTATATAAGGACAGAAATGAATTTATCTAGTTTGTATATAATTATAATAAAGACCAGATTATTTACCAAGTTAGACACTCAGTCCAGCGGTGGACTGTGTGCCAAACTAAACCACAGGTCCCGGGTTCGAGACCTGTGGCGAGCACCGAGTCGATACATTAAATCCTTTTTAAAATAAATGATTTTCGGATTAGTTTAATTAGTATATAAATATAATTAAAAATAGAAATATTTCGGGTTAGACACGTAGCTCAGTTGGTAGCGCTGCGTGCACGCGTACGAGAGGTCACGGGTTCGAGTCTCACCCAGCGCACACATATAACCGACCGAACCGGTCAACAAGTCAACGGTCAACAAGTCAATGGTCAACAGTCAAAAATCAACATTTTTTTATTTACTTTTATTTATTTATTTAAATTAAAAATACTTAAAATTTTTAAAGTTAGAAAATAGCCTTAAACTCACAAAAATATATCCAATAATCCTACTAAAATTGATTAATAAAATCCGCTTATTTACCGAACCATTATGTTATTATCTAGGTTAGTTTCACTCGTGGTTAAATCCAACTTTGTGCGCATTCAACATCATCAACCGAACGCACCCAATGTGAGTGAATCTTACAACTCCCCTTTTTAATTACACGTTTTGGGGTGTATCATGTGTCACTTAAGCTAATTCGTTTATTCAAACTCGTGCCATACCATATTATGATTTAAACTTAGAATGTAAATATTGTTTGTAGTTATGTATTACATATTGTCTAGTTGTATGCAAATCATTCATTAGGCCCATCAGTTCGTAGAACAACGCGTGCCTCAAAACTCATTCATTAGGCCCATCAGTTCCTCGTGGGAGACGAGTTGAGCAACGCGTGCCTCAAAACAATCTATTATCGTATGTGTGTGCATTATTTAATATTAAGTGTTTTGTGAATAAGTTTACGTCTATATTTACTCATATGTGGTTTTGCACTTTATTTTATAATCAATTCAATAAACTTGTTCAAATGTTTTTCATAGGATTCACTCGCCAACTTATTGTTGATCCAAAAACCATTTTTACACATGATACAGGTGAACAAGATGAAGCAAGGAAAACATAGGAAATGCCTTAGAAGAAAATAATGAAGTCTAGAAAGATGTGTAGAACATATTGTAATTATGATTGTATGATTTCCCTTTAAATTGTAATAATAAATATGAAACGTTATAATAAATGTCATGAGCTTTGATGAAAACCCAATCATGCCCCGATCACCTTTTCCGCTGCGGGTCGGGGTGTGACACTAGGCACCAGGCATGGGGGCATGCCAGATGGACATGACCCCGTTGTCAAAGTGCCAGTAACGAATTATAACAGAAACTTACAATGTGGTGGACACGGGGGCATGCATGGTGGGCACGACCCCATGCTATAGACTCTGTTCTACAGTTTTTGAAGTGGGAATCTCTGGTTTACGTGCATGGGGGTCCCTTTTTCTTAGTTTTTTACATCATTTCACCATTACTCGTGTGCTTTATTCGTACAAATGAAAAACTGAAAACAAAATGCATTAAATTTAAACTTTATTTTATACTAATTTATCTAGGGATAGTTCCATGAAATGCCTTCATGGTGCGCCACGTTTATAAGGGTCCTTGGCTAGACCCAAAGTCGGTCAAATGTTACCCGAGTAGGATGACTCGCATCCCGAGTTGCATCGTTGAAGGGCATAGTCTAAGCTCGAGTCTATTGCCTTGATGTAGTTGACCGGATCATCCTCCGCTTGTTGTCCCACTTCAAACTTGATTTCCCTGTCACCAACCCTCAATGTTAATTTCCCATCACTCATATCCATCCATGGCCTGTGTGGTGGCAAGGAAAGGTCTTCCTAAAATGAGCGGGCTTTCGGTGTCTTCCTCCATATCTAGGATTACAAAATCAGCCAGAAAGATAAATTCCCTGACTTTTACTAACAGGTTCTCTACGACACCTTGAGGGTATTTTACCGATCTATCCGCAAGTTGATCCTTGTAGGGTGTGGTTGCCTAGCCCAAGTCGATTGAACATAGAGGCGGGCATTAGGTTAATGCTAACCCCTAAGTCGGCTAGTGCATTGCTTATTGTTGATCCCCAATGGAGCAAGTAATGGTGAAGCTTCCGGGATCAATCTTCTTCTGAGGGAGCTGGTTGGGGAGTGCTGCCGAGCATTCTTCACTTAAGTTAACTTGTTGAATTGATTCAATCTTCCTTTTATGAGTTAGAAGTCTCTCATAACTTGGAGTATTTTGGCATTTGAGTGAGGACTTCCACAAAAGGGAGATTGGCGTGAAGTTGTTAAAGTAAACTTACAAATTTTGTGATTGCTCGTTGGTCTTTTACTGTAGTAAATGATCGGGGTAAGGAACTGAGGGTGGTTTGGTTGTTTTGGTATTTTGGGGTTGAGTACTTTCTTGGTTATTGGCAATGGGTGTTTTTGTAGGGGGGTAAATCGGGTTGTTGTGGTGTTGGTTCATTTTCGGGTCCTACCTTCTGGCTTCTCAAGTTGATTACGTTTACTTGGGCTTTTGGGTTTGTTTCGGTGTTACTATGCAAAGCTCCTTGTGGTCTCTCGGAGAAATTTTTGGCAAGTTGGCTTACTTGTTTTCCGATGTTTTGTATGGTAGCCCAATGGAATCTAATTTCCGATTCGGTTTGTAGGAACCTTTCTGAGTACTTTTTATCGGATTCGGAGAAGAGGCGAGTGATGAGATCCTTAAGCCTTTCTCTTCCTCCTTTTTGTTGTGGTTGGAAGCTTTGTTGCTCGTTTCGGGGTTGTTGAAAGTTGGATCGTTGGTTTTGGTTTTGTTGGTTACTACCCCTGAATCCCTCCAACCAAAGTTGGATTAATCTCGCCATTCGAGGTTGAAAGTGTTATTTTGATTACCTAGTTGACGTGGGCGATTGTTAAGGTAGTTTACCATTTCTGTTTGATTTTCCCTATCTTTCATACAACTCTAGTTTTCGTGTGGCCCACCACACCCTTCAAAAGCCATAACCGAAGCATTTTTTGATAATTCTATTTTTTTTATTTTTGTAGAAAGGGTTTTGATTTGGGCTTGTAAAGAAGTGCTTTCATCCACTTTATAGGCTCTCGGAGGCTATGGATTTTGAGCCCTGAGGAGTGTGCCTTTGAAAACTTTTTTGAGCAATTTCTTCGATTTAATTATAAATTTCGGTGTGACGACGATTACCAAGGAGGGCCCCAGAGTTGGAGTCAAGGATTTGTCTTGTGTGTGGAAAAATTCCATTATAGAATGTAGAGACTTGTTGCCACACTTCTAGACCGTGATGAGGGCATTTCCTTAACAACTCTTTGAACTTTTCCCAAGTTTCATACGAAGATTCCCCGTCCTCTTGAGAATATGAATTAATTTCAGTCATTAATTAGGCGTTTTAGCGGGAGGGAAATATTTGTATAGAAACTTTTGGGCAAGTTCATCCCAAGTGTGGACGGATCCACTTGGGAGGGTATTGAGGCAGGCATTGGCTCGGTCTTCTAGTGAAAATGGGAACATACGGACCCAGATAGCATCGTTGGAGGCTCCGTTGATCCGGAAGGTGTCACATATTTCCAAGAAATTGGTAATATGTAAATGGGGATCTTCGTCAGGTAGGCCGTGGAAGGTGGCGAAATTTTGGAGCATTTGAATTAGATGGGGTCAAAGCTCAAAGTTGTTAGCATCAACATTTGGCGCGTTAATGTAGGTCCACCTGCGGAGGGTGTTAAACCAATTCCTTGTTCATATGACACACACACAAGTGCGGAATCCAAGTGTGCATGCAACCAAAGCAAAGTAAAGAACACGGGGGTAATCAAAGATTCACTATCTTGATTAATGATTGAGAACAAGTACAAACATATACACACAATGCTCGTATGACTCAAACAAACTTGTCGTGTTCTTGTGTCTTCATCTTCAGAGATAACAATCTCTCTGGTCAGTCTGGTGAGCTAGTCAGTCAAACTCTCACACGTGAGTCAACTAGTTCTCAGACAACCACCAACTAAGAGGTACATGTATGCTTATATAGTGTCTGTCTAGTTTCATACGAAATACGAGTCTAGACAAACTGAACACACTATTTCACACGAGTCACAACTCCAGGATTTTGTACGAGACACTGTTTCATACGAAATGCTTATTTCGTACAAAACAAGTAACACATTAGTTACTTAAATATTTCGTACGAAAACTCTGACTCGCACAGAATCCATTTTTCTGGAGAACGTGTGTGACATGTCGTTTCCAAGATTCATCAGTACGCACACATGCAACTGATTAACACAGACAAGCTAAGATGTCATACTAGATCAAGATAGAAGGATATCTCGATCTATTCGACATGACCAAATCTATACAGACATTTTAGCAAAGACCATACAATTACCACTGTAATTAAGAACAAGCGACAGACATAAAACTGTATCAACAAACTCCGCCTTGGATGTTGCTTGGTCTTCGGTCTTCCGTCTTTGGTCTTCAGACTTTGGTCTTCACATAGAATGGTTTGGAGTATCAACAAACTCCCCTGAAGATCTGCTATCCATTGATAGATCTGCTATCTAATGATTAGTAGCTTCAAAATCTTTCTTGCTTCCTCTTCTGACTTGTCAGATTTCTTCGTTGCTGGTCTTTGTTCATGTTCTTTTGTATCAATCTGTACTCAATAGACAAATATAATTAGAACACAACTTTCTCTGGGAATATACACGAAAGACTTATCATAAACTCTTTGTATGATTGTATTCCCTGAACGAGATACACATACTCGTATGAATTCCAACAGCAGATTTGAGAAAAACAAGTGACCAAGTCAAATCAAATGACTAGGTTCATTTGTATTAGACACACACACTCAAACGAATTTCAGATTTTGGATTTCTTTGATGGAATTACTTGTTGCAAGATATTACTTTTATGAAGTTGCAATATAAAACCAATGGTTTTCTGGTGTATCTTGGTAGAAAATCTCGAGTATCAACTTTGGCTAACTTTCAAAAAGTAACTACATAAGCAACTAAGTAAACTAGACATAAAATAAAAATATACAGATAAACTATATATCTATTGAACAATCTTTTTCGAGTTTCAAGGTAAAAGTATCATACCAGCATTTTAATCTTTGTCAAAGATGGTATTAGGTTTTCAAAATTAAACATATAAGTATTCAACTATGATTATCGGTATTGTTGTCCACATAAGCTCATACTTATCAGATGTAATCATGATTAGGAGATATGATTAAGATATGGATTTATACTTACTAGCCGGTGTTCAACCACATCACGACACATTCCCGTATCAAGATATGCACGAAAGAAAATCTTACCGGTGAGTATACTGCTTTATCATCTGTTTTGACGTATATGAATGATGTGAGATACTCACTTATTTTTTATTGAAAACAAGCCCTTTGTGATTTAATCACTTATTGATGAGGAACTTGATTTTCATATGCATGCAGGGCACAGGAGTAAGTCCGTGAACAGGTTAGTACCATCATACCGACAAAGAGACGAACTTAGATTCCGCATAAATCTGTGATATTTTATCACTTATTTTGGGATGTGATATTTTTATCACTTATTTGAAGGTCGTATGCAGTATGTACACGTATGTATGGTATCATGGAAGTTCTAGACTTGCGCCACCATTATTTTTCGGCAAAAGATTCAACCATGATACCCAGATGATAAGCCAGCATAAAGACCGTATATCTTAGAACCTCGGCACTCTATCAAACGAAATTTCGGTACCAAGACCATATGCCAATGAATGGTTCTCACCTGGCGTTCTGTCTGTTAAGTTTATATCAACCTGCACATTTTAGTCTGATTGTGAGCCTACGATACATCATAAGTAAAAGCTACTTATCAATCTTCTTTCTATGCTTTTAACCATATCTGACAGATTTACCGGTGAATTTCATCATCTTCAACTTATAACTCATTTTTTATTTTTCTAATGTTTTTTATGTTTTTCTGATTTTTCTCCCCCTTAAACAAAGAAGGTAAATAAAAGACATATTTTTTGTATTTTCTTAAAATTTACTCCCCTAAAATATAAAACTGAAAATATTTTTGTAGTTTTAGATTTTTAGAAAAGTATATACAAAAATAGTTAGCCATGGTTGAGTTATCGGGTTTCACCTTGATGCCATTGACCAAAAGTAGATAATCAAAACGTGATTTATCAAAGGCTTTGGTAAAAAGGTCGGCACGTTGGTGATCAGTGTGGATTTTAACAACATTGATAAGTCTCTTTTCATAACAATCTCGTATGAAATGATACTTAATCTCAATGTGTTTTGTTTTTGAATGCTGTACAGGATTCCGAGTGATCTGTAAAGCAGCTTCATTATCAACAAAAATAGGAGTAGTAAGAAATTCCAAACCGTAGTCGCGCATTTGCTGTTGAATCCATAGAACTTGAGAGCAGTAACTAGCAGCTGAAATATACTCAGCCTCACATGTTGATGTAGCTACACAAGTCTGCTTTTTGCATTCCCACGTGACTAGGTAATTTCCCAAGAACTGACATCCTGCGGTTGTTGACTTTGCATCGATTTTGCATCCGCCATGATCAGAATCACTGAATGTTGTCAGATCAAAGTTATCATACTTAGGGTACCATAGACCAGTGTCAGGGCGACCCTTTAGATAACGAAAGATCCTTTTCACAGCCATCAAGTGAGAGACCCTCGGACTAGACTGATAGCGCGCCAGAAGGCATGTTGGGTACATTATGTCGGGTCTTGAAGCAGTAAGATACATGAGAGATCCGATCATAGCACGATAGAGAGATGGTTCTACATGTTCACCTATTCCGTCTGGAGTAATCCCATGATTTTGAGCTAATGGAGTTCCCAAAGGCTTTGAGTCCTCCATCTGAATCGCTTGGAATATCTACGACGTACTTGGTTTGATGGATAAAAATCCCTTCCTTTGATTGCTGAACCTGCAAACCTAAAAAGAAATTCATTTCTCCCATTGCGCTCATCTCGAACTTTTCCTGCATAACTTGTTCGAATTCTTTGCACATTCGAGTGTTAATAGACCCAAATATAATATCATCAACATAAACCTGTACTAGCAGCAAGTCCTCGTCCTGTTCCTTGATGAAGAGAGTACAGTCGATCAGGCCTCTCAAAAACCATTATTCAATAGAAAGGTAGACAACGTTTCATACCAAGCCCTCGGAGCTTGATGAAGACCATATAACGCCTTGTTGAGAAGCCAAACCTTGTCAGGATGGAGTGGATCTTCAAAACCTGGCGGTTGCTCAACATATACTTCCTCTTCTACCACACCATGAAGAAATGCACTCTTCACATCCATCTGATAAACGGTGAAGTTCTTGAAGGACGCATAAGCCAAAAAGATTCTTATGGCCTCAAGTCGTGCAACCGGTGCATAAACTTCATTGTAATCAATGCCTTTCGACCTGATTAAATCCTTGAACAACCAATTGCGCTTTTTTTCTCACAACAACACCTCGGTCATCCTTCTTGCATTTGTACACCCATTGTGTACCAATCTTCTTGTAGCCGTCAGGCCTGTCAACCAATTTCTAGACGCCTAACTTCTGAAACTGCTGAAGTTCTTCCTGCATGGCTTCAACCCACGAGTCTTCTTTCATTGCCTCCTTCCAAGATTTTGGTTCTACTTGGCACACATAGCAGGCAAAAGACCAATCATTCAGACCACCAGATTCCCTGATTTCCGAATACAATCCAGCATACTGGTTGTTTCGCAGCTGATTACGAGTCTGCACACCGCTCTGGACATCTCCAATAATATTCTGCTGAGGATGGATATTATGAATTCGAGTTTCTGGCACATCAGGAACTCGAGAATTGATATCCAAATTGTTGATATTCAGATCAACAATTACATCGAGAGCTGGATTCGATGACGTTGTAGATGCCTGACCTTCAGTCGTCCCTTGCGGTTGAATATTTGACGTACCATCTAAAATTCTAGGAACCGCACCAGAGGCAGCTTCATTTGCATCATGAAACTCATCATCTTCTGATGAAACATTATAATCCACAGCGTCTTCGAATTCCTCATTTTGAACAAGATTGTTAACCAAAGTCGACACTTGAGGGTTAACAATAATTGGTCGAACTAGTGATGAATCTACTGTAGTATCACTTTCCAAAGCATCTGAGCAGCAGTTGTTGCATCATCAAAAGTTGGCATATTAAAGGAGTCAAATAGCCCATCGTAGTCAAACATCCAAGGAGCACCCGGAGCTCTAACAGCTTATGTATATCTCTGAACCTTGACTTCACCTCATTCTTCAATCTTCTTCGAAGACAAATTCCATAGACGAAAATTTGGAGTAGCATATCCAAGAAAGAAACCTTCGATAGCCTTGGGACCATACTTTCCATGTGGGTCGATCATAGTGCATGGAGCTCCAAAAGGTTCTAAGAAAGAAACATCCGGTTTCCTTTTATGTAACAACTCAAAGCATGTCTTCCCATGTCTCTTCACCGTCAGAACTCTATTCATCATAGCACACAGTAGCAATAGCTTCTCCCCAATTGAACAGGAAGTTCTGATTTTACTAACATGGTTCTTGCAGTTTCAATAAGAGTTCTATTTTTCCTCTCAGCAACACCATTTTGTTGTGGAGTGTATCGAGAACTGTACTCATGCAGAATACCCTTTGAAGAACAGTACTTGTCCATAACTTGATTCTGGAATTCGGTGCCATTGTCGCTTCTGATTCTCCTTACCTTCAGATTGTACAAATTTTCTAGCAGAGTCAGGAGATTCTTGAGGATAGTAGGAACTTCATTCTTGTGTGCCAACATGTTTACCCATGAGAATCTGGAATAGTCATCAGTAACTACCAGACAATAAGAATCACCAAAGGTTGTCTTGTGTTTCATAGGTCCAAAGAGGTCCATATGAAGACGTTCCAGTGGCATATTCACAGTGTTGATCTTCTTCACGAGATAGGACTTTCTCGCTTGCTTTCCTTTCTGGCATGCTACACAAACGTCTTGAAGATGAAAGTTCTTCACTGGTACACCATCCACTAGATTGTTCTTCACCAAATAGTTCTTTTTCCTCAGGTGAATGTGTCCCATACATCTGTGCCAAGAGATTGATTCCTTCTCGGTGGCTTTAGAGACAAAACATGTGACTTGTGCAGATGTTGTAATAGCTTGGCTCATATCAAGAATATACAAATCATTAATTCTTGGAGCCGACAGGAGAATCCATTCCTTGGGGATCTTGAATCCAGGCTTCAGCACATAACATCCGGTATCATCAAAATGTACCGTGAACTTCTTGTTGCAGATTTGAGAAACGCTAAGAAGATTGTAATCAATTTGCCGGACATAATTGATCTTGTCGAAGCTCATAACACCATTGGAGACCATTCCTTCTCCAGTGATGTATCTACCTTTGTCACCAGCAAAAGCAACATAACCACCCCTTATGCTTTTCACATCATATAGGAGCCAAAATGTCGCCCGTCATGTGCCTTGATTCTCCACTGTCAACAATCCAATGACTGTTTACAGTTCCTCTTGGAACACCCTGCACATTGCACAAAAAAGATTAGTTTGAGATGGGGACCCAAGCCTTAGTGGTCTTGGGTCGTCCTTTATCATCGAGAAATGTAATCTCAATTTCTTGATGATTAACAAACTGAGAAACTCCTTTTGAACCATTTCCGGTCTTCTGTTTCAAGATCCTTGTTTATTACCAGATTTACTATTATTTACAGTTTTAACAGTGTCTGGTTTTATTGACTTTGAAGATCTTTGATCCTTTTTCGAAGAATCCGATTTTAAAGCTTTCTCAACTGCTTTTACTTGTTTACGTTTTTGTTTCCCTTTTTGATCTTTAATAACTCGTTTATCTTGTGTCGGAGAAACAGATTTACGTTTGCAAGTTGGTTCATGAGGTGTTTTCTCTATACATCTTGATTTGGCTGGATTTTGACAATCCTTTATAGTGTGGCCAAATTCTCCACATTTGAAACAAGTTCTCCTTTCAACAAAACTAGGAGATCGTGTTTCTCGGCTTGATGTTGAACTTGTGGGTCTTGAGGTACTGGGTTCATTACATCCATCAGTGTGTTGGGTGTAATTGTTTTGACTGTTTCTTTTGAAAATCTTAGCTTTCTTTACAAAATCAACATTAGATTTTCCTTGAAAAGTTTCGACTTTATCGGTACCTTTAGAACTCACAAATTTAACAGTTTTAGCCTTTTTCTGGTAACGAGAGCCTTTTGCATCAACCTTCGGTTGAGAAGTTGTGGGCTTTTCAACTCGCTTCCATTGTTTTTCTTTTGAAGCGGATAATGGTTGTGATTTGGTTGACTTTTTCTTCTCTAAAGGTTTGGTTGTTGACTTTTCAAAAACCTGATCTATAGAGATTGGATTTACGTTTTTAATTGGAAAATATTTGTTTGAATAGATTTTCTTATCTCCAATACAACACATTATCTACTTCTTGTGTAGACGCACTTGTCTTCACAGATTTCTTAGGAACAGTCTCTTGATTCTCAATAGATTGAGTACTGGGAGTAGCAGAAGATTCTACTCTTTTCCTTTCATCAAGAGGCTGATCCTGATCATCATTTATTGATTCATCATCTGATGTATCATCCTCTTCTTCATCAGACGATGAACTTTCTGGCTTGCTTGGTTCTTGAGAGGAATTGCCTAGTTTGAACCCTAACCCTGCTGCGAATTCCTTAGGATTCAAAGGTACAGAGGGTTCAAAACGAGGCATCTCCTCTTCATCAGGCATTTTGGTATAGTTGTGTTTCATTGGGGGTGGACACGAATTATACCCTATGCATTGAGCATCTCCCTTTAGTTTTTGAACTTTAATGATATGATCAAGCACATATTGGGAGTTAGAATAACTTTCCAATTTGCGTTTGATCGAATCATATTCGCATTTGGTGATGGCTAACTCTTTCTTTGTTTCTTCTAGGAGATTAATGTAGTTATTAATTCCTGTCTGTTTATTCAAAACTGTTTTTGTCAATTCAGAAACACTTTTCTTAAGGGTTTCTATTACAGATTTGAATTCTTTTTCATTTCTAGTTAGCGCCAAATTCGCCTCTTTGCATTTTGATAGTTCAACAACTAAATTTTGATTATGACTGTTGACAGTTTCATATTTTATTTTCAACTTAACACAGTCATTGCAAACAGTAGTAGGGTCAGAATTTACCTGTTTTGAAGAACCTTCAACATTTGCCATGAAGGCAGAGTGATGAGGAAAAGCTGCACCATCTGTAGATAGTGCCTCTGTCTCTTTTTCCGCAGCTTCTACATTCCTCGTCATGCCTACCTTTTCACTCTTCAACATCTCAGCTTCACTCAGCAACTCTTCAACCTCAGCTTCACTTCCTTTCTTCACATCAGAATCAGACTCATAACCATCTAAACTTGAACATTCTTCATCAGAACTACCAGCATCCCAGATGTATCATCGTTATTAGGAGTATTGATGTTGTGATCATGCTTGATTTGATCCACGATCTTCGCATAGCATGCAGTTCTTCCGTTGTTCTCAGTTCCCAACTGTACTGACCAATCGCATCCTTCATCAGACTGAACTACCATAGCTCTATGCGTGTTTGAAGGTCTTGATTGATTGGTGTTGTTAGAGTTGCCAACAGCTACTATTCTTCTTTCGTTGTTGTACTGTGCTGTGTTGGATGGTTGAGACTGATTACAAAAGGGGTTGTGATTTCCTTCCTTGCTGGGTCTTGTGCATTCCCGCTTAAAGTGACCTCTTTCTCCATAGTTGAAGCAAGTAACGGCGGTTTTGTCAAAGCCGTATTTTGTATCCTTCTTGCTTTCCAAACTGGTTCTACCCGTTCTTCTCATATAATCCTTCGCTCTTCTCATAGCGCTTGCAAATGCCCACTTGATGTCCATCAGCTCCATTACATCTCGGTCAATTTGTTCATAGTCTTCGTTTGTCAAATTGATGTTCCCTATTTGACCTGCAACTAAATCGCAATATGAACTGACCATGGTATTTAGAAGTTCTGCATGTTCCTGTGCAACTTCTACGTTGATTTTGGAGAGATTTGATGTGTCAAGTTTGACAGTGTTGGGATTTGCCGATTGACTGTTGTTTCCATAGAAAAGCTTGTTGAGGAGCTTGTTGTGGAGCTTTATGCGCTAAATCCCTTGGTTGTGGAAGGAAGGCTTTCGGATCAAAAGTCTGTCCATAGGCTTGATTACTCGAACTTGTAGACTGACTTGATTGAATTGGTTGGGGTAGAAAAGGGTTCACGTTTGACACAAACGTGGTTTGCAGCTTCGGTTGCTGACTTGAGCTTGTACCTGCATTTATACTTCCAAAGTACATCTCAGGGTTTTGTGGAGCAGAGACTCGTTGTGCCTTCCGGAGTTCTTCATTCTTGTTCTCCAGTTTCTGCACAAATTCATAAATACTTATTGAGTCCAAAACACCTGTATGTTTTAATAGATCAATAAATTGACCCCATTTTGGAGGTAAAGCATCAGCAAATCGCATCACAATCTCTTGTGGTGTTGCTAACACTTTATACGAGTACATCTCACTGAGAAGATGATAAAACCGAGTGGTCATATCATTTAAGGTTTCGTTCTCCATGAACATGAAACCTTCAAACTCTTTCTTGAGCAGATCATGCCGAATCTTCCTGGTAGCAGCGTTACCTTCACCTCTTGCTTCCAAAGTGTCCCACAAATTTTTCGTTGTAGTACAATACACAAACTGATGATAAATGTCTTTATGCAGAGCTTGTGTGAGGATAGAAAATGCCTTTTTCTCTAGATCGTAAGCTTTCTTGTCACTTTCGACTAGATTGGCCAATGAGGTTGGATTTGATGCAGCTTCTTCAAGTGCTTCATTGTAGGGGGTAGTGAAACACGTCCGCAATTCCGTGTTTTGACCGAGAACATACGTATGAAAACGACTTTTCCATGCAGGATAATCGTTCATGTGATTTAACTTCGGCGGTCGGTTATTACTCCCTATTTCACTTTCGCTCATTAATAGAGTTTGGATGCTTTGATTTTGATTCGCAACACACGCCCATTGATTTGCAGAGATCATTGCTGTATGTTGAGGCATCAAAGATTTTACCCATGATGTTGCGGAGCTTTGCGAAGACTCCTGATTTGAGCTTGAACAACTCCAATCCCACGGGTTAGAACTCATTATATTTTCTTGTTTAATGAAAATTTAAAGGTTTTAAAATTTCAAAATTATAATTACCGTTTAAAAAATTCACAGATCTGAAAATATGACAAATTCTTAAAATCACAAAGCTTTGAAAAACACGAAAAACAAACAAAAACCAAAGTTATTCGTATGAAACTAATTTCATGCGGATAACACCCTATTTCGTACGAACCACACAGTTTCGTGCGAAATAGTTGTTTTGTGCGAGACAAGGTGTTTTCGTGCGAATCAGATGTTTTACATTGAACTTTTCAATCGCATAAACTCTTTTGTTCAGTGTTTTTCAGATGAATCTTTTCAGAAATGGTTTGGTTAGAAATTTCCGTTCTTGTGTAGACCTGCTTTTTCGAAATTACTTGTTGTCTTTTCACTTTTAGTTAAAACACAGATTTTTAACAGTCCATAGTCCAAGTCCAGATCCAAGTCAGGAAATGTTAACCTACCAAACTAATCAAATTCAAATTTTTGCAGATTTCTTCTTCAAGGGTGTTCTTCAGAAAAATTTTACCATAAAATTTTCTGCATGCAACAGATTTTAACCAAGTTTTAAGTTAGTTAACTATCCAAAACTTATGTTTTCTGCTGGAGGCTCAAGAACACTTCAGAAATCTTCAAACTAGCTTTGACACAACTAAGCCCAGTTTTGAACAAGGAAAGATCCAAAGCTCTGATACCACTTGTAGGTCCACCTGCGGATGGTGTTAAACCAATTCCTTGTTCATATGACACACACACAAGTGCGGAATCCAAGTGTGCATGCAACCAAAGCAAAGTAAAGAACACGGGGTAATCAAAGATTCACTATCTTGATTAATGATTGAGAACAAGTACAAACATATACACACAATGCTCGTATGACTCAAACAAACTTGTCGTGTTCTTGTGTCTTCATCTTCAGAGATAACAATCTCTCTGGTCAGTCTGGTGAGCTAGTCAGTCAAACTCTCACACGCGAGTCAACTAGTTCTCAGAAAACCACCAACTAAGAGGTACATGTATGCTTATATAGTGTCTGTCTAGTTTCATACGAAATACGAGTCTAGACAAACTGAACACACTATTTCACACGAGTCACAACTCCAGGATTTTGTACGAGACACTGTTTCGTATGAAATGCTTATTTCGTACGAAACAAGTAACACATTAGTTACTCAAATATTTCGTACGAATCATGTGATTCGTACGAAAACTCTGACTCGCACAGAATCCATTTTTCTGGAGAACGTGTGTAGACATGTCGTTTCCAAGATTCATCAGTACGCACACATGCAACTGATTAACACAGACAAGCTAAGATGTCATACTAGATCAAGATAGAAGGATATCTCGATCTATTCGACATGACCAAATCTATACAGACATTTGAGCAAAGACCGTACAATTACCACTGTAATTAAGAATAAGCGACAGACACAAAACTGTATCAACCGTTAATAGCGGCTCCAAGATTACCGACCGTAGGCAGTAAGTAATCCATTAAAGTACGTTGATCCGCCATGGGAGGGTCTTGCTCCAAGGCTTTTTGTTGATTTTTAGCCTTCAGTCTTTTTCTGAAAAGCGTTCGGGTTCCTCTAGTGGTTCTTTTATATCTTTGTCGTAGCTGGAGCTCATGCACCAGGCTGAGTTTGCGAGCTTCATGACTGAGCTTCGATTTCTGCAATCAAAAACACAAAATTTTGTTGATCATAGGGTTCAACACGGCCCCATGCTCAGTAACACGACCCCGTGTTGTGTTTAAAGTTTTCTATTTTCTGGATCCCCAGCTATTATAAGTTGGGCATGGCACCGTGTTGCACCTCCGCGGCCCTGTGTCTATCCTTCTGTAGCCTAGAAAACATTTTTTTTTTAAACCTGGGTATGACCCGTGTCTGATCTGGCACGACCCCGTGCTGCAGTGTAAAGAAAAATGCAGAATTTGCAAAAACAAAGAAAAAACCTAAAAATTAATAAATAAGATAAAAATAGATTAGGCCATCAATTTTAAGTTTTCTTAAAATCCTTGTATCCCCGGCAACAACGCCAAAAACTTGACGTGATTCGAACGGGTTATAAATTTTATTATATTTTAGGTACTTTTTACTCGTATATCAAGCTTTAAATTTATAAAATACGATACAATACTTCCACTCTACACACATTAGGGCATGTGCACCCATTGTGGACGTAGTATAGTGATGGTAAGATACCGAGGTCGTCCAAGGACATAAGAGTTTTTAATACCGCCTTATCATTAACGTCTAATCTAACCAAATTTTTTATAAGAGTTTTGAAAGTTTAAAAGATATAAAAGTAAAAAAATGTAAATAAAAACGAATACAAATAGACAAGAAAGAACACTTGATTCTGACACGTCTTTTACATATCCTTTGATGATTTCTTCATTTTGGGCATTTTAAGAGACTATCTTAGTTATAGTAGTAGGCCCCTCTTGTGAAGGCGATGTTACCCGCAACCTATTGGTCTGAGTCAACAGAGATACAGTCCCGCAAGGTTGGAATATTGAAAGTTAAGTAAGTAAGTTATTGATCCGAAAAGTGGTAGGCCTCTTTTGTGAAGGCAACGTTACCCTCGGGCCATATTGGTCTGAGTCAGCAGGGATACAGTCCTGCAAGGCCGGGTAAAGTTTTAATAGTTGTTTATTTATAAGGGGTTCAAGTCGTTCTTACTCCCCCCAGTTTGATGTTATATGCCTTAAGGGAAGTCCTAATAAGCTTGAACCAAGTCCTCGCAGGATCTATACACTGAACGAGACAAGAACTTTACCCAAACACCCTTCTAACCCCCTTCCATGTAGTTAACGTGCTTTATATAGACCGTAAAGACACGAATGAGTGAATCAACGAACATTAAGAAATGTTTAAATAAAGTTCATTTTCAATATAAAAAAACTAGTTATTAAAGTCATTAGTACATACCCAAATAAAAAACTTGCCAAAGATTGAAAATAAAAATTAATACAAAAAAGGTTTGTCTTCGCCAAGTGATGTAAGAGATTTAGCCAAGCATGCCTTTGTTTGACAAGAACTCTCATGATCAATCTTGGATCCCGAGACTACTACACACTCTAAAAGAGGAAAGATGGATGATAGTGGTGGGTGTGGTGTGGACTGATGGCAAGTGTGAGAGAAGTGGTTTGCCAAGGGACGCCTTCTCATGAACCAAGCACCTCTATTTATAGCTGGAAACAGAAGGCGACCATGGCCCCGTGCCCGCCTGGCATGACCCCGTGGTAGACTTTTTCTCTCCCTTCATTAATTGCAGATGTCAGGTCGTTGTACGAACACGCCCCATGGTGGTAGAGCACGGCCCTGTGGTCAGCGTACTTGTTGTACTATCCTAGATTCTGCGAATCTTAAAGTTGACCATGACCCATGTTGACTTGGCACGGCCCCGTGTTGCTTGTCTGTTGCTGTTGTCTTTTTCTGCAGAGAATCTTTGTCTGGGCACGGCCCATGCCTGGTGGGCACGGCCCCGTGCCATAGCTTATGTCTTTGTTATTTTTGTTGTTTTGGATGTGAATGGGGGTTCGGCAAGTCGTGTCAATCCTTCTTCTTTATATTTGTCTTGGTTTTGGCTGTTAATTTGCTTCTTTTGTTCATTTAAGCTCTTTTGATCCTGTAGTTTAAAAGTAAACAAAGAAACATGCTTTTTCCAACATTAGTACCGAAAAAAAAGGTTAATTTTATGCCTTGTTTGATGTAATTTATATGTTGCATTTTGCACATCATACCCAAACCCAACCGATATCCCTTCAATGCAAATAACATATGTCTGCAACTTGTCATCATTCCAAAATGCTAATCCTTGTAACTGAATAGTCGTTATCTTATCTAATTATCAACCATTCGGTTTCCTTACCGCCCCACTTAATTGGGTTTTGATGATAATATTTATTGTAACTTAAATTATTCATAAACATCACATAATTGGACTAATTAAAAGCTAAGTAAAGCCACCATTTTCATCTTCTTGAACACTACAACACCATAGTAAAATTCGACCACTTCTAAAGATAACTCGAAAATTAAATGACATCATTCGCATATTATATGAATCCCCACTCCCAAAACATGCAAATTCTCTATAATCCACAGATTTAAGCAAGAACATTTATATGGCTTAGAACTTTATCATTTGATATCTCCTTCATTTCTTCATCAAATCAGGTAATTCCAAAGCCGAACTTGTTTAATTTTTCATGATCTACGGAAACCTACAATCCATTTCTGTAATAGAAGGGTATATGAATATGAATATAGTTCTTTATATTTTAGGGTTCTTAGTTGAGAAAATTTGGGGCTTTTGATTCTAGAATTGTGTTTTGATGAAATTGAAAGTAGGATATTGTTTGTTACCATGTTAGATAAGTTTATGAAATTTTTGAGAATTATTGGACATCATTTGGATTTATTGTGGATTTAATGAAGTTATATTATATGGGAAATTATATAAAAATATGAACTTATCAAAATAAAATCTCATGAATATTATTTTCTGAATTTCTATAAAATAGATAGGACATTGAATTTTGATAAGTGTTAGTGCACTATTTGTATGTTCATAGTTAGAAATCTAATTGTACAAACAATGTTAAGTGTCTCGAGTCTGTATTATACCGGACAGAGGTTTCACTAGGTAGAGGTAGGAGTGATTAGGATGAATTAGGATTCAGTATGATATCGAACAGAGCAGATTTGATCAAGTATGATGTCATCATTCTTCATGATGACATCATAATCTCTACATCATCATTACATCACCCAAATTACATATGCTTCATGAGAAGTCAATATTCAAATGCATGAGAGTTACTACATACGTATGGACAAAAGGATGTCACATTCGCATGGATTAAATGCATGCTACATATGTACGGAAGAAACAAACATAGATTCGCACGTATGTGAGACATGCATGGAAGCTATATATAGACATTTCTCATTCGTTCAAAGTTGAAAATATACATCCGTTCAAGCTCATTCAAACAGATCAAGATTTAGAATAGGTGAATTTGTATCGTAGGCGTCGAAACTATGTCCGGATTATCGTCAGAATCGTAATAAAACTATTTAAATTTGCATTCATGATCTAGATTAAGGTTCGGTTTAACGGATTCCGCACGTTAAAACGAATTCACCGCATAAATTATGGTCGTTACTATCCGATCCTTCTCATACAAGATGGTATTAGAGCTGTGACATTTACAATTTTTGAACATTATACAATTTCGATCATTTCCGTATTCAATAAAATGTTATATTTTATTTACAAAATACGTAATCGTATGATCGAGCGAAACGATATTCACGACATATTCAGAACAAGATCCAAGTTTCATATGCCTTAATACCATTCATATAGCTTAAAAATCAAGTTAGAAGGGTTAAAAATGGCAAATAAGTGATAATGCAAGTCTGGGGCCAAAACTGCCAGAATTAGAAACTTATTTATCAGAAGGCCATACAAATCATAAGACCTAAAGCCATACGGTCCGTAAGGGGTGACAAGTAGTAGAATTTTGATTGTTCACCAAGTTCTGCCATCTATACCCATCTTTTGCCACCTAGTACCGAATTCGCAATCATTTCTCTGGTCTAAACACCTCATTAGACACTTGTGAACATCTAAGAATCAATGCCAACACTTGGCATGATCTCATGAACTTGATGCAAGTATAAATAGAGGTGATCTTGATCCATTTCAACTGCACCTTCAATCTTTCTTTCTCTCTTCTCTTTGGAGCTTCGTTTCCAGCAATTGGAAGCCTCCTACTGAGTTCTGCAAGTGTTCTTCAACACAAGTAAGTGCTCTCTCCCTAGTTCTTTTCATTATTTTGGCTAGTTATGAGTCAAAAGTCAAGCTGTTTGACTTTCTGTTTGACTTTCAGTCAAGTCAAAGTTCAAATGGAACTTTAACGCGTGATCTTAATAATTAAGGTGTTAATCCCTTGTGACTACACCTTTGATCATCACGTTTAATATGCGAAATAACTAGTCAAACTTTTACGAAATAAAAGTCAAAAGTGCATAAAAATGCATTTTACGACGAAAGTATTTTCGAGTATTAAAACTTATAGTTTTTGACACTGAATCAGTTTTATAACATTATTAGACATATTCTAACATGTCTACTCGTCATTTCTAGTTTAGCGCTTTTTCCTTAGTCGAAAGTCGAGCGGTTTGACTTCCGCATTGACTTTCGAATCTGACCCGTTTCGTCAACTTTAGGATCCGACCAAGCCCATTTAAATGACCATATTAATATAAGGAATAACCCTCTGAGGTTATACCTTATGGTCATGTCGTGTGGTTAGTCAAATGACGAGTATATACTTTTAAAATGTCGGAAAAATGCCCTTTTAGGTACAAAAATAGTTTTAAACGTGTATGGTCATTATTTTTAACTTATAAACTGATCAGACAACACAATTAAACTAGTTTTGACATGTTAGACTTGTCATAGCACTTATTTAACCATACGAAACCGTAGTTACGCATACGACCCGTTAAAGTGGCGTAAACCACTTTAACAAGTCGTAACAAGTCAAAACACTCCTAGATACTTCCAAATCAGAATGTAAGGTATTATGAACCATACTACACGAGATCCTCCACTCGTTTGGTTTATGAACCTTATTCTATCCGTTCCTCCGATTAAGTCAGATTATACACTAACCTATATTATCTCACATATTAGGAAACACTTGAAACATTGAGCTTTGATTAATCATTTGAACAAGACATATTACGCAATCTATGTAAGTACATAGTTCCCCTCTTTTACGTTTTCAAATGTTTTAAGGTGATTCATATGTGCCTATCACTATTTTTCATGATTTCAAAACATTATACATAGTTCTAATACCTAGTACATGGTTTATATACACAACATGCTTACATTCTACTAAACTTGATGGTGCGTTGAATATGACAATGATACATTCATTAAATTGATCACGCGACCGGTAGTATGTTATGGTACCATAGGATTGACAACCTCATTCCTGCTTCGTATGTCTTTTTGGAAGTTACCTTGGGAATGACAAAAACTGAGTGACATAATTGATAAACCTTTATTTTTATAAAGGTTTGTCCGACAGTCAACAAGGCTTGAATGTATTCGCCAACATTTCATACTTGTTTTATACAATAAGGCAATTGTTTTATACAAGACAAAACTCTTTGGTTTAAACAAGACATTTTGTTTACCAAAGACATTTGGTTTATACAAGATAAGTCATTTGTTTGGTTTATACAAGACAAGTGATATGTTTGGTTACACAAAACTGTCATTTTGATGGTCTATACAAGACAAGACATTTTGGATTGGTTATTACAAGACATAATTGGTTATTAAGTTAACCATTCACAATTTCCTTTAAAATCGAATGTTTTCTCATACGGTTTTACGAAAGAAACACTTTTTGTCAAAGATTCATTGCTACTCTTGAAATTGCTTAAACATTTTCTTTTAACACTCAAAGCCATGAGTTTTGACCACAAAACCTATGTTACTTACCAGCATTTAATGTTGACATTATTTTCGCACATGTTTCAGGTACTAATGTATAATTGCTAAATCATGCTACACGTAAATTGGACTCGAGCCTTAGTTTACTTTAAAACTTAAAGACATTTTTTGTATTTTGTTTGTGTTATTCAAAGACAATGCAAATTTTTAATTCAGTAAAACAAAACCTTGAATACCATGTGTTTGAAACAATTCCTGTTACGTGACTCCCCGACGTTTCCACACGGTTTGTTGTTTTACGCGGCTATAATGTGAAAGTGTTTAACTTTGTGAGAAAGAAGAGTTTTAGATCTCAGTTACGGGTTTTTGAATGTAGAAGACAAAGTTGTATGGTTATTGCGTGTGTGAAAGATCATAAGTGACGGCTGAAAATTGTCAAGAAAAGAAAGGTGATTGAATATGCACCAGTTTGGTTTTTGAAAAGGATAAAATGATAAAGAATGTTTAGAGTTTTAGTGGCGGCTGCATTGTCACAAAGGAAGGTTTAGGGTTTGAAGATTGTAATTGTCTGGTATTAAAGATTTAGTATTATTTTTTTAATAAAAGCAAACAAATACATGGTCGTATGATTTTTGGGAATAGAAATTAAAAAACAAAAACAAAAATCAATCAATAAGATTTTTCATACAAAGAAGAATTAAAATTTTGGACATAAGGATGACGTTTCATACGTAAAAAAGTGAGAATTCTAAAAAGTAAACATTAAAAAAAAATCTAAAACATTTTTTACGTGATATTAAAAAAATAAAAAATTGTGTTTTGAGTAGTCAACATTTAAATTTTTTCTGGGTCGTGATCTGTTTATTTTGGACTAGAGATATACAAATTCAATTTGGGCTGTTCAATTTTGGGCCAAGACTTGGTGATTTGGCTGAAATCTTTTAAAATAGTGGGTTGGTATTATTTATTTAGTTTTGGTCATTTGGCTTGAACTAAATAGTGTTATTGGGCAGAGATGACTACGAGTGTCGGGCTGAAAATTTAAGAGTATTTGTTTGAGCCGAGATCGTTTAGGCTGCAAGAATTTGTTTGTGTTGTATTTGGGGTTGCTTGGTTTTTAGATTTGGACCAGGATTTTAAATACGCTAAGATTTTTGCACGTGTTTCGAGTTGAGATTTTTTAATCGGGTTTTTAATCTACAAAATTTTTAAGTTTAATCGTTCAGGTTTAAGAGAAAACACAGTTTAATGAGTTCAAAAATTGTTTGGTTGCCAAGTGAAAAATTGTTAAGATGTTAACAAGTGATATTCAATATTATAGAAATCAGAAGATTTTAAGAGCAAAATTTCAAAATTTTAAAATTAGAGAAAATGAGACATTGGACGAAGGATGAAATAGATACAAAAAGTTGTTCCGTGAAATGTCTAGGTATGATGTCTATAAAACAGATAAACAGAAGAATGAAAAGTTAAAAGAATCATTATCATCAGATTGGGATGATTTTTGAGCAAAAGAAGAAAAGACCTGTTAGAGTATGGTGACTTTGAATTCGTTGATCTGATTTGAGAATACATACCCGGAATTGAAAAGAAGAAAGCTGTGAGGTTAAGATGGAGAGAGAAAAAACAATGGTGAAGAATATTGAAGTCAAAGAATCGATCACGTCTACAACTGAGGCTTCATGTTCTGAACCAATGTGCTTAAAATGTGATAAATATAGATCTGACAATGTCAAACTCCTGAATGTTTTCGAGAGTTTGACAATAGAAAACAAAAATTTAAAACAAATTGAAAAATTAGTTTAAAAATCAAATAAAAATTTTAGAAAACAAAAAATCGGTTTTAAATAAAAATGAGTGAGAATCAAATTGCAAAAACAATCACATCTTGAAAAAATAACTCAACTTGAAAAAGATGTTAAAAGTGCTAATAATAAAGTTGAGCTTTTGGAAAATAAATTGAAAGGTTTTGTTACCTCGTCCTTAGTGTTAGATCATATGGTTCCAAAACCAATCAAGAAAAATAAAGAAACTGGGGAGGATGCATATGAACATGGTAATCATGGAATTGGGTATAAACCGTCGGGAAAAGGCCACCTAGCACCGAATTTGCAACCATTTCTCTGGTCTAAACACCTCATTAGACACTTGTGAACATCTAAGAATCAATGCCAACACTTGGCATGATCTCATGAACTTGATGCAAGTATAAATAGAGGTGATCTTGATCCATTTCAACTTGCACCTTCAATCTTTCTTTCTCTCTTCTCTTTGGAGCTTGTTTCCAGCAATTGGAAGCCTCCTACTGAGTTCTGCAAGTGTTCTTCAACACAAGTAAGTGCTCTCTCCCTAGTTCTTTTCATTATTTTGACTAGTTATGAGTCAAAAGTCAAGCTGTTTGACTTTCTTTTTGACTTTCAGTCAAGTCAAAGTTCAAATGGAACTTTGACAGATCTTAATAATGAAGGTGTTAATCCCTTGTGACTACACCTTTGATCATCACGTTTAATATGCGAAATAACTAGTCAAACTTTTACGAAATAAAAGTCAAAAGTTCATAAAAATGCATTTTACGACGAAAGTAGTTTTCGAGTATTAAAACTTATAGTTTTTGACACTGAATAAGTTTTATAACATTATTA
Source organism: Scalesia atractyloides (assembly GCA_947069175.1). NCBI lineage: Eukaryota > Viridiplantae > Streptophyta > Magnoliopsida > Asterales > Asteraceae > Scalesia > Scalesia atractyloides. The sequence continues at coordinate 49,892,710 of CAMTDV010000013.1, read as the reverse complement.
GACATATTCTAACATGTCTAACGTCATTTCTAGTTTAGCGCTTTTTCCTTAGTCGAAAGTCGAGCGGTTTGACTTCCGCATTGACTTTCGAATCTGACCCGTTTCGTCAACTTTAGGATCCGACCAAGCCCATTTAAATGACAATAGTAATATAGAGGAATAACCCTCTGAGGTTATACCTTATGGTCATGTCGTGTGGTTAGTCAAATGACGAGTATATACTTTTAAAATGTCGGAAAAATGCCCTTTTAGGTACAAAAATAGTTTTAAACGTGTATGGTCATTATTTTTAACTTATAAACTGATCATACAACATAATTAAACTAGTTTTGACATGTTAGACTTGTCATAGCACTTATTTAACCATACGAAACCATAGTTACGCATACGACCCGTTAAAGTGGCGTAAACTACCTTAACAAGTCGTAACAAGTCAAAACACTCCTAGATACTTCCATATCAGAATGTAAGGTATTATGAACCATACTACACGAGATCCTCCACTCGTTTGGTTTATGAACCTTATTCTATCTGTTCCTCCGATTAAGTCAGATTATACACTAACCTACATTATCTGACATATTAGGAAACACTTGAAACATTGAGCTTTGCTTAATCATTTGAACAAGACATATTACGCAATCTATGTAAGTACATAGTTCCCCTCTTTTACGTTTTTCAAATGTTTTAAGGTGATTCATATGTGCCTATCACTATTTTTCATGATTTCAAAACATTATACATAGTTCTAATACCTAGTACATGGTTTATATACACAACATGCTTACATTCTACTAAACTTGATGGTGCGTTGAATATGACAATGATACATTCATTAACATTGATCACGCCGACCGGTAGTATGTTATGGTACCATAGGATTGACAACCTCATTCCTGCTTCGTAGGTCTTTTTGGAAGTTACCTCTGGGAATGACAAAAACTGAGTGACATAATTGATAAACCTTTATTTTTATAAAGGTTTGTCCGACAGTCAACAAGGCTTGAATGTATTCGCCAACAATTCATACTTGTTTTATATAATAAGGCAATTGTTTTATACAAGACAAAACTCTTTGGTTTAAACAAGACATTTTGTTTACCAAAGTCATTTGGTTTATACAAGATAAGTCATTTGTTTGGTTTATACAAGACAAGTCATATGTTTGGTTATACAAAACTGTCATTTTGATGGTCTATACAAGATAAGACATTTTGGATTGGTTATTACAAAGACATAATTGGTTATTAAGTTAACCATTCACAATTTCCTTTAAAATCGAATGTTTTCTCATACGGTTTTACGAAAGAAACACTTTTTGTCAAAGATTCATTGCTACTCTTGAAATTGCTTAAACATTTTCTTTTAACACTCAAAGCCATGAGTTTTGACCACAAAACCTATGTTACTTACCAGCATTTAATGTTGACATTATTTTCGCACATGTTTCAGGTACTAATGTATAATTGCTAAATCATGCTACACGTAAATTGGACTCGAGCCGTAGTTTACTTTAAAACTTAAAGACATTTTTTTGTATTTTGTTTGTGTTATTCAAAGACAATGCAAATTTTTAATTCAGTAAAACAAAACCTTGAATACCATGTGTTTGAAACAATTCCTGTTACGTGACTCCCCGACGTTTCCACCACGGTTTGTTGTTTTACGCGGCTATAATGTGAAAGTGTTTAACTTTGTGAGAAAGAAGAGTTTTAGATCTCAGTTACGGGTTTTTGAATGTAGAAGACAAAGTTGTATGGTTATTGCGTGTGTGAAAGATCATAAGTGACGGCTGAAAATTGTCAAGAAAAGAAAGGTGATTGAATATGCAACAGTTTGGTTTTTGAAAAGGATAAAATGATAAAGAATGTTTAGAGTTTTAGTGGCGGCTGCATTGTCACAAAGGAAGGTTTAGGGTTTGAAGATTGTAATTCTCCGGTATTAAAGATTTAGTATTATTTTTTAATAAAAGAAAACAAATACATGGTCGTATGATTTTTGGGAGTAGAAATAAAAAAAAACAAAAATCAATCAATAAGATTTTTCATACAAAGAAGAATTAAAATTTTGGACATAAGGATGACGTTTCATAAGTAAAAAAGAGAGAATTCTAAAAAGTCAACATTAAAAAAAATCTAAAACATTTTTTACGTGATATTAAAAAAATTAAAAAAATGTGTTTTGAGTAGTCAACATTTAAATTTTGTCTGGGTCGTGATCTGTTTATTTTGGACTAGAGATATACAAATTCAATTTGGGCTGTTCAATTTTGGGCCAAGACTTGGTGATTTTGTTGAAATCTTTTTAAAATAGTGGGCTGGTATTATTGATTTAGTTTTGGTCATTGGGCTTGAACTAAATAGTGTTATTGGGCAGAGATGATTACGAGTGTTGGGCTGAAAATTTAAGAGTATTTGTTTGAGCCGAGATCGTTTAGGCTGCAAGAATTTGTTTGTGTTGTATCTGGGGTTGCTTGGTTTTTAGATTTGGACCAGGATTTTAAATACGCTAAGATTTTTGCACGTGTTTCGAGTTGAGATTTTTTAATCGGGTTTTTAATCTACAAAATTTTCAAGTTTAACCGTTCGGGTTCAAAAGAAAACACAGTTTAACGAGTTCAAAAATTGTTTGGTTGCCAAGTGAAAAATTGTTAAGATGCTGACAAGTGATATTCAATATTGTATAAATCAAAAGATTTTAAGAGCAAAATTTCTAAATTTTAAAATTAGAGAAAATGAGACATTGGACGAAGGATGAAATAGATACAAAAAGTTGTTTCGTGAAATGTCTAGATATGATGTCTATAAAACAGATAAACAGAAGAATGAAAAGTTAAAAGAATCATTATCATTAGATTGGGCTGATTTTTGAGCAAAAGAAGAAAAGACCTGTTAGAGTATGGTGACTTTGAATTCGTTGATCTGATTTGAGAATACATACCCGGAATTGAAAAGAAGAAAGCTGTGAGGTTAAAGATGGAGAGAGAAAAAATAATGGTGAAGAATATTGAAGTCAAAGAATCGATCACGTCTACAACTGAGGCTTCATGTTCTGAACCAATGGGCTTAAAATGTGATAAATATAGATCTGACAATGTCAAACTCCTTAATGTTTTCGAGAGTTTGACAATAGAAAATAAAAATTTAAAACACATTGAAAAATTAGTTGAAAAATCAAATAAAAATTTTAGAAAACAAAAAATCGGTTTTAAATAAAAATGAGTGAGAATCAAATTGCAAAAAAATCACATCTTGAAAAAATAACTCCACTTAAAAAAGATGTTAAAAGTGCTAATAATAAAGTTGAGCTTTTGGAAAATAAATTGAAAGGTTTTGTTACCTCGTCCTTAGTGTTAGATCATATGGTTCCAAAACCAATCAAGAAAAATAAAGAAACTGGGGAGGATGCATATGAACATGGTAATCATGGAATTGGGTATAAACCGTCGGGAAAAGGCCACCTAGCACCGAATTTGCAACCATTTCTCTGGTCTAAACACCTCATTAGACACTTGTGAATATCTAAGAATCAATGCCAACACTTGGCATGATCTCATGAACTTGATGCAAGTATAAATAGAGGTGATCTTGATCCATTTCAACTTGCACCTTCAATCTTTCTTTCTCTCTTCTCTTTGGAGCTTGTTTCCAGCAATTGGAAGCCTCCTACTAAGTTCTGCAAGTGTTCTTCAACACAAGTAAATGCTCTCTCCCTAGTTCTTTTCATTATTTTGGCTAGTTATGAGTCAAAAGTCAAGCTGTTTGACTTTCTGTTTGACTTTCAGTCAAGTCAAAGTTCAAATGGAACTTTGATGCGTGATCTTAATAATGTAGGTGTTAATCCCTTGTGACTACACCTTTGATCATCACGTTTAATATGCGAAATAACTAGTCAAACTTTTACGAAATAAAAGTCAAAAGTGCATAAAAATGCATTTTACGACGAAAGTATTTTCGAGTATTAAAACTTATAGTTTTTGACATTGAATAAGTTTTATAACATTATTAGACATATTCTAACATGTCTAACTCGTCATTTCTAGTTTAGCGCTTTTTCCTTAGTCGAAAGTCGAGCGGTTTGACTTCCGCATTGACTTTCGAATCTGACCAGTTTCATCAACTTTAGGATCCGACCAAGCCCATTTAAATGACCATAGTAATATAAGGAATAACCCTCTAAGGTTATACCTTATGGTCATGTCGTGTGGTTAGTCAAATGACGAGTATATACTTTTAAAATGTCGGAAAAATGCCCTTTTAGGTACAAAAATAGTTTTTAAACGTGTATGGTCATTATTTTTAACTTATAAACTGATCATACAACATAATTAAACTAGTTTTGACATGTTAGACTTGTCATAGCACTTATTTAACCATACGAAACCGTAGTTACGCATACGACCCGTTAAAGTGGCGTAAACCACTTTAACAAGTCGTAACAAGTCAAAACACTCCTAGATACTTCCAAACCAGAATGTAAGGTATTATGAACCATACTACACGAGATCCTCCACTCGTTTGGTTTATGAACCTTATTCTATCCGTTCCTTCGATTAAGTCAGATTATACACTAACCTATATTATCTCACATATTAGGAAACACTTGAAACATTGATCTTTGCTTAATCATTTGAACAAGACATATTACGCAATCTATGTAAGTACATAGTTCCCCTCTTTTACGTTTTTCAAATGTTTTAAGGTGATTCATATGTGCCTATCACTATTTTTCATGATTTCAAAACATTATACATAGTTCTAATACCTAGTACATGGTTTATATACACAACATGCTTACATTCTACTAAACTTGATGGTGCGTTGAATATGACAATGATACATTCATTAACATTGATCACGCTGACCGGTACTATGTTATGGTACCATAGGATTGACAACCTCATTCCTGCTTCGTATGTCTTTTTGGAAGTTACCTCTGGGAATGACAAAAACTGAGTGACATAATTGATAAACCTTTATTTTTATAAAGGTTTGTCCGACAGTCAACAAGGCTTGAATGTATTCGCCAACAATTCATACTTGTTTTATACAATAAGGCAATTGTTTTATACAAGACAAAACTCTTTGGTTTAAACAAGACATTTTGTTTACCAAAGACATTTGGTTTATACAAGATAAGTCATTTGTTTGGTTTATACAAGACAAGTGATATGTTTGGTTATACAAAACTGTCATTTTGATGGTCTATACAAGACAAGACATTTTGGATTGGTTATTACAAAGACATAATTGGTTATTAAGTTAACCATTCACAATTTCCTTTAAAATCGAATGTTTTCTCATACGGTTTACAAAAGAAACACTTTTTGTCAAAGATTCATTGCTACTCTTGAAATTGCTTAAACATTTTCTTTTAACACTCAAAGCCATGAGTTTTGACCACAAAACCTATGTTACTTACCAGCATTTAATGTTGACATTATTTTCGCACATGTTTCAGGTACTAATGTATAATTGCTAAATCATGCTACACGTAAATTGGACTCGAGCCTTAGTTTACTTTAAAACTTAAAGACATTTTTTTGTATTTTGTTTGTGTTATTCAAAGACAATGCAAATTTTTAATTCAGTAAAACAAAACCTTGAATACCATGTGTTTGAAACAATTCCTGTTACGTGACTGCCCGACGTTTCCACCACGGTTTGTTGTTTTACGCGGCTATAATGTGAAAGTGTTTAACTTTGCGAGAAAGAAGAGTTTTAGATCTCAGTTACGGGTTTTTGAATGTAGAAGACAAAGTTGTATGGTTATTGCGTGTGTGAAAGATCATAAGTGACGGCTGAAAATTGTCAAGAAAAGAAAGGTGATTGAATATGCAACAGTTTGGTTTTTGAAAAGGATAAAATGATAAAGAATGTTTAGAGTTTTAGTGGCGGCTGCATTGTCACAAAGGAAGGTTTAGGGTTTGAAGATTGTAATTGTCTGGTATTAAAGATTTAGTATTATTTTTTTAATAAAAGAAAACAAATACATGGTCGTATGATTTTTGGGAGTAGAAATAAAAAAAAACAAAAATCAATCAATAAGATTTTTCATACAAAGAAGAATTAAAATTTTGGACATAAGGATGACGTTTCATAAGTAAAAAAGAGAGAATTCTAAAAAGTCAACATTAAAAAAAATCTAAAACATTTTTTACGTGATATTAAAAAAATTAAAAAAATGTGTTTTGAGTAGTCAACATTTAAATTTTGTCTGGGTCGTGATCTGTTTATTTTGGACTAGAGATATACAAATTCAATTTGGGCTGTTCAATTTTGGGCCAAGACTTGGTGATTTTGTTGAAATCTTTTTAAAATAGTGGGCTGGTATTATTGATTTAGTTTTGGTCATTGGGCTTGAACTAAATAGTGTTATTGGGCAGAGATGATTACGAGTGTTGGGCTGAAAATTTAAGAGTATTTGTTTGAGCCGAGATCGTTTAGGCTGCAAGAATTTGTTTGTGTTGTATCTGGGGTTGCTTGGTTTTTAGATTTGGACCAGGATTTTAAATACGCTAAGATTTTTGCACGTGTTTCGAGTTGAGATTTTTTAATCGGGTTTTTAATCTACAAAATTTTCAAGTTTAACCGTTCGGGTTCAAAAGAAAACACAGTTTAACGAGTTCAAAAATTGTTTGGTTGCCAAGTGAAAAATTGTTAAGATGCTGACAAGTGATATTCAATATTGTATAAATCAAAAGATTTTAAGAGCAAAATTTCAAAATTTTAAAATTAGAGAAAATGAGACATTGGACGAAGGATGAAATAGATACAAAAAGTTGTTCCGTGAAATGTCTAGGTATGATGTCTATAAAACAGATAAACAGAAGAATGAAAAGTTAAAAGAATCATTATCATCAGATTTGGATGATTTTTGAGCAAAAGAAGAAAAGACCTGTTAGAGTATGGTGACTTTGAATTCGTTGATCTGATTTGAGAATACATACCCGAAATTGAAAAGAAGAAAGCTGGGAGGTTAAAGATGGAGAGAGAAAAAATAATGGTGAAGAATATTGAAGTAAAAGAATCGATCACGTCTACAACTGAGGCTTCATGTTCTGAACCAATGTGCTTAAAATGTGATAAATATAGATCTGACAATGTCAAACTCCTGAATGTTTTCGAGAGTTTGACAATAGAAAACAAAATTTTAAAACAAATTGAAAAATTAGTTTAAAAATCAAATAAAATTTTAGAAAACAAAAAATCGGTTTTAAATAAAAATTAGTGAGAATCAAATTGCAAAAAAATCACATCTTGAAAAAATAACTCCACTTGAAAAAGATGTTAAAAGTGCTAATAATAAAGTTGAGCTTTTGGAAAATAAATTGAAAGGTTTTGTTACCTCGTCCTTAGTGTTAGATCATATGGTTCCAAAACCAATCAAGAAAAATAAAGAAACTAGGGAGGATGCATATGAACATGGTAATCATGGAATTGGGTATAAACCGTCGGGAAAAGGCCACCTAGCACCGAATTTGCAACCATTTCTCTGGTCTAAACACCTCATTAGACACTTGTGAACATCTAAGAATCAATGCCAACACTTGGCATGATCTCATGAACTTGATGCAAGTATAAATAGAGGTGATCTTGATCCATTTCAACTTGCACCTTCAATCTTTCTTTCTCTCTTCTCTTTGGAGCTTGTTTCCAGCAATTGGAAGCCTCCTACTGAGTTCTGCAAGTGTTCTTCAACACAAGTAAGTGCTCTCTCCCTAGTTCTTTTCATTATTTTGGCTAGTTATGAGTCAAAAGTCAAGCTGTTTGACTTTCTGTTTGACTTTCAGTCAAGTCAAAGTTCAAATGGAACTTTGACGCGTGATCTTAATAATGAAGGTGTTAATCCCTTGTGACTACACCTTTGATCATCACGTTTAATATGAGAAATAACTAGTCAAACTTTTACCAAATAAAAGTCAAAAGTGCATAAAAATGCATTTTACGACGAAAGTATTTTCGAGTATTAAAACTTATAGTTTTTGACACTGAATCAGTTTTATAACATTATTAGACATATTCTAACATGTCTAACTCGTCATTTCTAGTTTAGCGCTTTTTCCTTAGTCGAAAGTCGAGCGGTTTGACTTCCGCATTGACTTTCGAATCTGACCCGTTTCGTCAACTTTAGGATCCGACCAAGCCCATTTAAATGACCATAGTAATATAAGGAATAACCTCTGAGGTTATACCTTATGGTCATGTCGTGTGGTTAGTCAAATGACGAGTATATACTTTTAAAATGTCGGAAAAATGCCCTTTTAGGTTCAAAAATAGTTTTAAACGTGTATGGTCATTATTTTTAACTTATAAACTGATCATACAACATAATTAAACTAGTTTTGACATGTTAGACTTGTCATAGCACTTATTTAACCATACGAAACCGTAGTTACGCATACGACCCGTTAAAGTGGCGTAAACCACTTTAACAAGTCGTAACAAGTCAAAACACTCCTAGATACTTCCAAACCAGAATGTAAGGTATTATGAACCATACTACACGAGATCCTCCACTCGTTTGGTTTATGAACCTTATTCTATCCGTATCTCCGATTAAGTCAGATTATACACTAACCTATATTATCTGACATATTAGGAAACACTTGAAACATTGACTTTGCTTAATCATTTGAACAAGACATATTACGCAATCTATGTAAGTACATAGTTCCCCTCTTTTACGTTTTTCAAATGTTTTAAGGTGATTCATATGTGCCTATCACTATTTTTCATGATTTCAAAACATTATACATAGTTCTAATACCTAGTACATGGTTTATATACACAACATGCTTACATTCTACTAAACTTGATGGTGCGTTGAATATGACAATGATACATTCATTAACATTGATCACGCCGACCGGTAGTATGTTATGGTACCATAGGATTGACAACCTCATTCCTGCTTCGTAGGTCTTTTTGGAAGTTACCTCTGGGAATGACAAAAACTGAGTGACATAATTGATAAACCTTTATTTTTATAAAGGTTTGTCCGACAGTTAACAAGGCTTGAATGTATTCGCCAACAATTCATACTTGTTTTATACAATAAGGCAATTGTTTTATACAAGACAAAACTCTTTGGTTTAAACAAGACATTTTGTTTACCAAAGACATTTGGTTTATACAAGATAAGTCATTTGTTTGGTTTATACAAGACAAGTCATATGTTTGGTTATATAAAACTGTCATTTTGATGGTCTATACAAGACAAGACATTTTGGATTGGTTATTACAAAGACATAATTGGTTATTAAGTTAACCATTCACAATTTCCTTTAAAATCGAATGTTTTCTCATACGGTTTTATGAAAGAAACACTTTTTGTCAAAGATTCATTGCTACTCTTGAAATTGCTTAAACATTTTCTTTTAACACTCAAAGCCATGAGTTTTGACCACAAAACCTATGTTACTTACCAGCATTTAATGTTGACATTATTTTCGCACATGTTTCAGGTACTAATGTATAATTGCTAAATCATGCTACACGTAAATTGGACTCGAGCCTTAGTTTACTTTAAAACTTAAAGACATTTTTTTGTATTTTGTTTGTGTTATTCAAAGACAATGCAAATTTTTAATTCAGTAAAACAAAACCTTGAATACCATGTGTTTGAAACAATTCCTGTTACGTGACTGCCCGACGTTTCCACCACGGTTTGTTGTTTTACGCGGCTATAATGTGAAAGTGTTTAACTTTGTGAGAAAAAGAGTTTTAGATCTCAGTTACGGGTTTTTGAATGTAGAAGACAAAGTTGTATGGTTATTGCGTGTGTGTAAGATCATAAGTGACGGCTGAAAATTGTCAAGAAAAGAAAGGTGATTGAATATGCAACAGTTTGGTTTTTGAAAAGGATAAAATGATAAAGAATGTTTAGAGTTTTAGTGGCGGCTGCATTGTCACAAAGGAAGGTTTAGGGTTTGAAGATTGTAATTGTCTGGTATTAAAGATTTAGTATTATTTTTTTAATAAAAGAAAACAAATACATGGTCGTATGATTTTTGGGAGTAGAAATAAAAAAAAAAACAAAAATCAATCAATAAGATTTTTCATACAAAGAAGAATTAAAATTTTGGACATAAGGATGACGTTTCATAAGTAAAAAAGAGAGAATTCTAAAAAGTCAAAATTAAAAAAAATCTAAAACATTTTTTACGTGATATTAAAAAAATTAAAAAAATGTGTTTTGAGTAGTCAACATTTAAATTTTGTCTGGGTCGTGATCTGTTTATTTTGGACTAGAGATATACAAATTCAATTTGGGCTGTTCAATTTTGGGCCAAGACTTGGTGATTTTGTTGAAATCTTTTTAAAATAGTGGGCTGGTATTATTGATTTGTTTTGGTCATTGGGCTTGAACTAAATAGTGTTATTGGGCAGAGATGATTACGAGTGTTGGGCTGAAAATTTAAGAGTATTTGTTTGAGCCGAGATCGTTTAGGCTGCAAGAATTTGTTTGTGTTGTATCTGGGGTTGCTTGGTTTTTAGATTTGGACCAGGATTTTAAATACGCTAAGATTTTTGCACGTGTTTCGAGTTGAGATTTTTTAATTGGGTTTTTAATCTACAAAATTTTCAAGTTTAACCGTTCGGGTTCAAAAGAAAACACAGTTTAACGAGTTCAAAAATTGTTTAGTTGCCAAGTGAATAATTGTTAAGATGCTGACAAGTGATATTCAATATTGTATAAATCAAAAGATTTTAAGAGAAAATTTTAAAAAATTTAAAATTAGGGAAAATGAGACATTGGACGAAGGATGAAATAGATATAAAAAGTTGTTCCGTGAAATGTCTAGGTATGATGTCTATAAAACAGACAAACAGAAGAATGAAAAGTTAAAAGAATCATTATCAGATTGGGATGATTTTTGAGCATAAGAAGAAAAGACCTGTTAGAGTATGGTGACTTTGAATTCGTTGATCTGATTCAAGAATACATACCCGGAATTGAAAAGAAGAAAGCTATGAGGTTAAAGATGGAAAGAGAAATAATAGTGGTGAAGAATATTGAAGTCAAAGAATCGATCACGTCTACAACTGAGGCTTCATGTTCTGAACCAATGTGCTCAAAATGTGATAAATATAGATCTGACAATGTCAAACTCCTGAATGTTTTGGAGAGTTTGACATCAGAAAACAAAAATTTAAAACAAATTGAAAATTAATTTAAAAATCAAATAAAAATTTTAGAAAACGAAAAATGAGTTTGAGAATCAAATTGCAAAAAAAATCACATCTTCAAAAAATAACTCAACTTGAAAAAGATGTTGAAAGTGCTAATAATAAAGTTGAGCTTTTGGAAAATAAATTGAAAGGTTTTGTTACCTCGTCCTTAATGTTCGACATATGGTTCCAAAACCAATCAAGAAAAATAAAGAAACTGGGGAGGATGAATATGAACATGGTAATTATGGAATTGCGTGTCGGGAAAAGGCCATCATGTTAAATCGACAATGGTTGTACCTGATAACACAAAAAATTAGAACTCACTCAGTTGAAATTCCAATAAGTGACAATGTCACAAATTATGACAATTTCATAATTGAGGATTGCAATGATGATACTAATGTCATAAAATAATAAAAAGAAATATTTTTTAAACTAAAAAAGAAATTTCAAGAAATTATTCTGTCATTTGCTGAAAAAGATGAATGTTCGACACAAAAGTATTTTAAGCAAAATGGGGATCAAAAACTGAAAGTTCTGGATCCGGCAGGTTTAGACAGAAGTTTAGATAGGATAAAGCTAATTCGGTAGAAATCTCGTAAAAATAGTCATAAGTAGAAGGTTCCATTCATACCGAAAGAACATACATCGTTGACAGGGCTGGAGAGAGCATCAACACATCTCTTCAGCCAAACTCCCAAACTTAACAAATTCTAACACATTAACCTATTTATAGTCATGACTCATACATGCGGATGAGCTTCATCTGTACGGACTCGCTCCAAATCTCATGTGTTCGAATATAACTCTAATCTATAAAATATTCAACACACGCTCTATCTAGTCTATTTGCACAGTCACTGATATACATAATATGCACTAACAATTTCCCTCTTGGCCATCACTATCAAATCTTGTTCTTCAAATATGAGAGTCGTGTTTGAATATTCTGCAGCTTCAATCAAGCATTTGATATCTTCAAATAATTCTCCCTTGATTGATGATTCGAGTTTGCATTATCTCTAATACATTCCCCCTGAAATGAATCTTCAGGTCTTTGTTTGCACGGTTCCTGACCTCCTTTGATTTTCTTAACCAGCAATCTTCACAAATAATCACCAACTTAAAATTAATCAACCCAGCTTCTCCATTTCAATGTTAATCATATCTGTGTTATGTTTTTTATCTATCATGTTAGCTCAATTTCTTAATTTTCAAAAGCCCAACCAAGAATCAATAGAAACTTCGTCTATAATTAAATTATTTAGTAATATAAGGATTAATTAAATTAAAATACAAATTCATCTTTTTGAATAAATTTAATGATTTTAAATAAAAATATAAGATAAAGGATAGATTTTTGGACTTATAAGACGAGCTTTTATTAACTTATCTAGAATTGATATTTTCAACATAGAATAACACAAATTGTTATTATCTTACCTTATTATTCATTTTCATAATTTAAGATTTATTAGATGTGAATTTAATAATTTGACTGGATTAAAGTTATTTATTGTTAAGTTAAAAATAGAAAAAAACTAGACTTTGTCTATACAATAATATATAAATCAGGACATGAATATCTTTATTTTATTATTACAAATTTGTCACATTTATATTTTAGTTATAACTATTGATTTAGTAATATTGATGGAATTATATTTTAGTTATAAATATCCATTTAGTAATATTGATGGAGTTATTATATGTAGGTTTAGGTTATATAAAAGCCCTAAATTATATAATTTAATTTTATAGTTTTGTTATATTGTTTGGTTTATTTAGTGTATTTTTTATTTTATATTTTAGGGTAACATTTGTCTTTTGGAGTTTTCCCCAAAATTCATGCGGTTTATCCAAGGATCAAATAAACGCAAGACTATGAATAGATCTAACTCTTTCTTCTATTTATAACTAAACTTTTGGGGTGTATCATCTATGACGTATTCGCGTACTTAATCAATTTAATCATCAACATGCAAAGTCAATGTGTAATTATGCGTATGTGTTGCTATGGTTTGTTTATTTGTTTATGTGAAGTCACAGTCAATTGTATTCTAGCACGTCATTGTGGATCCACTGGCTGACCGGTTACCCATGACTTTGGGTTGTATACTTTTATCGCCACTATCATCAGATTCGCTTTTCGAAGCTTGAGTCTCGCATAGTCACATTATCGCTTTATTCGCATATTCTCATGAACGCAATATGTCTTGATTATTGTTGTTATTTATTTTAATCTACCATCATAAATCAGCCTAAAGTGAATGAACCAAAACAAAACATGAAACAAATATATAATCAAACAAAAGCGTACTCCTCGAGAGAAGCATATAACAAGAAGCAACAAACCAATATACAATCAATATACAACCATTACATAATCAACATATAAGCCAACCAATATACTACCAATATATAATCAACATATAATCGGCATGGAACCTTTTCATGCTATATACAAGAAGAAAGCTAAAATAGAAACATTTAACCAAAGCAACAAACAAAATCTACATACCTGAACCAAAGCAGCGAAGGGGAAGAAGGAAGCTTTGAACCAATTTCGTGTAGGGTTTGCGAGGGGAAAGTTGCCATCATGTAGGGTTTGTTAAGAGGAAGAAGGAAGTCTGATGCCATCGTCGTCAAGCAGCATTTGCGAATTTTTGTCGTTTCAAGAACAACAGAAGATGATTAGTTGATGAAAGACAATACAAAAAAAGATAAACAGGTAATTTTATAAGAAAAGTAAGAAATAGATATTAAAAGTTGGATAAATATGTAATAAAGGCTCTTAGTAAAAGAATATATATAAAAAACCATGTATTATATAACAATAGATTTTGCAAAGAAAAAGAAATGTTGTTTTCTTAAAAAAAACTTGCAAATTATACTTAAATTACATCTAAAAATGTTTGATTTTGTGACGTGTTTTTTTTAATTGTTGAATAAAAAGTTCTTTATGTTTAAAAGGAATAAAAGAAGATGAAAAAAGTTAACAATTGGGGCTTTTTAAAAATTTCCATTTCCCAAACACTTTGATTTCAACCAATAAATTCTTTAATTAGTGGTCTAAGATTAGGCAACCTAGACTTTGTATTTGAACGAGTTGATGTTATCCGTACGTTATGACGAGATATTGGTTTTGAAAGTCATTAGTCTTACTTTATTTTATATAGAATTCTCGACATTTAAAAAATTTATTATCACTATATAACATGCAAAAAAATCTTTTGTTTACGAACAAGTTATTATATTATGTATTATTACATTATAAACATTGTTGTTCTAATCGAACCTTTTAAACTGATATTTTATGAAGTATGGTTACTTTCTATTAACCAAATAACCAATAATATTAACCAAATAATCACTATTATATTGCATTAAGTCAGATTATACACTAACCTAAATTATCCGACATATTAGGAAACACTTGAAACATTGATCTTTGCTTAATCATTTGAACAAGACATATCGCAATCAATGTAAGTACATAGTTCCCCTCTTTTACGTTTTTCAAATGTTTTGGGGTGATTCATATGTGCCTATCACTATTTTCATGATTTCAAAACACTATACATAGTTTAAATACCTAGTATACATAGTACATGGTTTATATACACAACATGCTTACATTGTACTAAACTTGATGGTGCGTTGAATATGACAATGTACATTCATTAACATTGATCACGCCGACCGGTAGTATGTTATGGTACCATAAGATTGACAATCCCATTCCTGCTTCATAGGTCTGTTTGGAAGTTACCTCTGGGAATGATAGAAACTGTGTGACATAATTGATAAACCTTTATATTTATAAAGGTTTGTCCGACAGTCAACAAGGCTTGAATGTATTTGCCAACAATCCATACTTGAATTATACAGTAAGGCAATTGTTTTATACAAGACAAAACTCTTTGGTTTAAACAAGACATTTTGTTTACCAAAGACATTTGGTTTATACAAGATAAGTCATTTGTTTTGTTTATCCAAGACAAGTTATATGTTTAGTTATACAAAACAAGTCATTTTGATGGTCTATGCAAGACAAGACATTTTGGATTGGTTATTACAAAGATATAATTGGTTATTAAGTTAACCATTCACTATTTCCTTTAAAATCGAATGTTTTCCCATACGGTTTTACAAAAGAAACACTTTTTATCAAAGATTCATGGCTACTCTTGAAATTGCTTAAACATTTTCTTTTAACACTCAAAGCCATGAGTTTTGACCATAAAACCTATGTTACTTACCAACATTCAATGTTGACATTATTTTCGCATATGTTTCAGGTACTAATATATAATTGCTAAATCATGCTACACGTAGGATGGACTCGGGCTTTAGTTTACTTTAAAACTTAAAGACATTTGTTTGTATTTTGTTTTTGTTATCCAAAGACAATGCAAATTTTTAATTAAATAAAACAAAACCTTGAATACCATGTGTTTGAAACAATTCTTGTAACGTGACTCCCCGACGTTTCCGCGCGGTTTATTGTTTTACGCGGTCGGGGTGTTACAAAGATTGGTATTAGAGCCATGGTTATAGGGAATTAGGTTATTAGTAACGCTTTTGACCTAGACTATAACCTTCCTAGGACCCTAACGTGAGGTAACTCGTGTATAGATTCTTAATACAATACTATCACCTATCCTTAGGTGATTACACAACAATGCAAAACCATTAATCAATCTTAAAAGTCAAAAATTTTCCAAGACTTTTTACAAGAAATCATCATCTATCCTTAGATGATTTGTTTTTAGGCTATAAAGCCTTAATGTTTTCAAAATCTCGTCAAAGTTTGGGTTTTAGTAATGTGAACACGTGCAATCTGGAAGGAGAATGCCTGTACCATGATTTTTCTGTCTAAGGCTAGAGTGTTCGTCCAAATTCACTTATTGGACTAGTCACTCTTACCTGGGAACTCTTGAGGTGAGTGTCCACTTATAGACTAAAGCATGTCTTCGCGATACATTATAAAGACCCATTTACTTTCATCAGTCATCGTGTCGTTTGTTCGTTTTAAGTAACGAATAAATGAAAATCCTTATGTTTCGTCGATATTTTTAAGCGTTTCTTTTTAACTATCCAATATCAATCTCACTCGTTTCCTCTCATAATTTACTCTCTTTAAAATGTCTCCTCGTCGCAACGCTACCCAAGACGCCGAAATGGCGGCTTTGATCTCTCAACAAATGGTTGCGGTATTTCCAAACCTTGTGACCCAACTCAACAGTTTAACTCGGCTAAACCACTCATGTTTTATGGGTCTGAGGGAGCTACTGGGCTCCTACAATGGTTTGAGAGCATCGAGAGCACCTTCCACCATGTTTAGTGTCCTAACGAACACAAGGTAGAGTTTGCTTCAAGTGTTTTCCAAAAGAGAGCACTCACGTGGTGAAATGGAGTCATGAGAGATTGAGGAGTGGATGTAGCCATGGCACAAACGTGGGAAGAACTTAGAGCTCTTATGATGAAAGGGTTCGACCCACTCAACGAATTAAGGGCACTCGAGAATGAATTCCATGATCTTAAGCAAGATAGTGGAGAGCATCGTGCCTACACAGATCGATACGAGGAATTGGCCTGCTATGTCCCACCATGGTCACGCCTTTGGATAAGGCAATTGAGAAGTACATTGATGGCCTCCCCGACCTAGTTCAAGATATAGTCACTGGTAGCAAACCAACTACCGTTAGAGAGGCTATCGAACTAGCCGTAACTCTAACTGATTCTCAAGTCAAGAAAGGGAAACTTTTTCATAAAGGTGACAAGAAACAATCTACAAGACTGCTTAGGATAAACCAAAGGAAACCAAAGCCAAACCCTCCAAGAAATCAAGGAAGCGTAAGGTTTCAAAGAATTTTGCTGTTGTTACCCCAACCAACCAAGTCGCTCCTAACCAACCAGCACAACCTCTTGCAAAGAAACCGTATGCTGGTACCGCACCCTTGTGCAACCAATGCAACTGTCATCACTAACATCATTTACCATGTTGTCATTGTACCCTTTGTGGACGGTTTGGTCATTTGGCCAACATCTGTCGTTCTACTCCTACCCCAAATCAAGTAGTTCCAAATCCTGTTCAACCACAAGCAAATCTTGCTCGACCCCATTACCCACCTGGATCTTGCTACAATTGTGGAGATCTTATTCACTACGGAAACAATTCTCCAAAGCTAGTTAATGCCAATCTAGCCCATGGACGAGCATTTAACATAAACGCTAATGAGGCTCGTGCTGACAATGACATGGTTAATGGTACGTTCCTTGTTAATAATTAGCTTGCTTCTATTCTTTTTGATTCGGGTGCTGATAGGAGTTTTGTATCCTCAGATTTTGAGCCTTATCTTTCAACACCACGAACTAAACTAGGAAAACCATTAATAGTAGAAATAGCTAGTGGCGAACCTCTTGTATTCAATTCTATCATTCGTAGTTGCCAAGTAAACCTCAATAACCATCTTTTTCCTATTGACCTCACTCCAATGCAACTTGGGAGTTTTGACGTCATAGTAAGAATTGACTGATTAACCAAAAACCATGCTGAAGTGATCTGTTTTGATAAGATCGTTCGTATGCCTCTTTTGTCTGGTGAAATCTTAGAAGTTCGTGGAGAGAAATCATCTAGTAACCTTAAACTCATTACTGGTACCGAAGCCCAGAAATACCTACGAAAGAAATATGTAGCCTTTTTGACATATATCGTAGAGGAGAAAGGCAAGAGTAAGAGTGTTCAAGACATTCCCATTGTTCGAGATTTTCCCGAGGTGTTCCCTGAAGAACTACCTGGCTTACCTTCGGTACGCCAAGTGGAATTTCGCATAGACCTTATACCTGGTGCAAACCCAATTGCCAAATCCCCTTACCGTCCTGCACCATCTGAAATGCAAAAGTTGTCAAAACAACTCTAAGAACTTTCAGACAAAGGTTTCACTTGTCCGAGCTTTTCACCTTGGGGCACTCCTGTCCTATTCGTGAATAAGAAGGAGGATCCTTTCGTATGTGCATCGATTATCGTGAGCTCAATAAACTCACGATTAAAAATCAATATCCTCTACCTCATATTGATGATCTTTTTGATCAACTACAAGGTGCTACATGTTTCTCAAATATCGATATTCGTTCCGAGTATCATCAACTTCGTGTACTCGAATAAGATATTCCCAAAACTGCTTTTCGCACTTGATACGACCATTACGAGCTCACTATCACGCTTTTTAGGTTGACAAATGCTCCTGTCGTCTTAATGGACTTATGAATAGGGTTTGTAAACCTTATTTAGATAAGTTTATCATGGTTTTCATCGACGACGTCTTGATTTATTCAAAATTTCGAGCTTACCACGAACGTGATCTCCTTCTAACAATGGAACTTCTAAAGAAGAACAACTTTTTGACAAATTCTCCAAGTGTGAATTTTGGCTAAAGTGAATTGAATTCTTGGGTTACATTGTCAACGAATAAGGTATACATGTAGATCCTTCAAAAATCACTGTGATTAAGGATTTGAGTACACCCACTACTCCTACCGAAGTTCAGTCATTTCTTGGCTTTGTCGGTTTTTACCACCGGTTCATCGCAAACTTCTCCAAGATTGCGATTCCCATCACTTCTTTGAATCAAAAGAATAAACCTTTTGAGTGGGGACCCAAACAAGAAGAAGCTTTCCAAACCTTGAAACAAAAGCTTTGTGATGCTCCTATTCTATCCCTACCATATGGCAATGAGGACTTTGTTGTATATTGTGATGCCTCAAATCTATGCCTTGGCTGTGTTCTCATTCAAAGAGACAAAGTTATAGCATACGCATCGAGACAATTGAAAATCGACGAAAAGAACTACACAACTCATGATCTTAAGTTAGGTGTTGTTGTTTTCGCTCTCAAAATTTGGAGACACTACCTTTATGGTACCAAATGTGTGGTTTTCACTGACCACAAATATATCCAACATATATTCAATCAGAAGGAACTAAACATGAGGCAACGACGTTGGGTCAAACTTCTGAACGACTATGACTGCGAAATTCGCTACCATCCTAGTAAGGCGAATATCGTAGCCGACGCACTTAGTCGTAAATAACATGTCAAACTGCACTGTGTTCGAGTTCAATCGGATATCCAAACACGTATTTTCCAAGCCCAACGTACTTGTGTAACCCAAGGCATGATGTGTAATGAAATGCCACATAATCTTAAGCTTCAGCTTGAAACTAAAGATGATGGGTTAGTCTATTTCTTGAATCGTTTGTGGGTTCCAAACAAAGACAATCTTCGTACAATATTGATGAATGAGGCCCATAAGTCTTGTTATCTATCCATCCTGGTGCAGACAAAATGTACATGGATCTTTGTACCTAGTATTGGTGGCTAGGTATGAAGAAGGACATAACCTTGTACGTTTCTAAATGCCTAACTTGTCTTAAAGTCAAGGGAGAACATCAACGTCCCTCCGGTTTACTTGAACAACCAGGAATACTAGTATGGAAATGGGAGAACATTGCTATGGATGTCATCGCTAAATTACCACGCACTTCTAAAGGTCATGATGCCATTTGGGTAATTATTGACCTTCTGACTAAATTAGCACACTTTTTGCCGATTCTTGAGGATTTATCTGTTGACAAATTTGCTAAGATCTATGTTGATGAGATTGTATCTCGTCATAGTGTTCCTTTGAACATCATATCAGATCGTTATGCTCGTTTCTCATCCCATTTTTGGAATACCATGCAATCAGCCATAGGAACCAAATTAAATCTGACCACTGCATATCATCCTCAAATGGATGGACAGACCAAAAGGATAATCCAAACACTTGAAGATATGCGTAGAGCTTATGCGATCGACTTTGATGGTAACTGGGATTCGCATCTGCCTTTGATCGAATTCTCCTACAACAATAGTTATCATCCCGCATCAACATGGCTCCATTCGAGGCTCTTTACGATCGAAAATGTCATTTGCCTGTCTGTTGGAATGAAGTTGGTGAAGCTGAAATCACTGAACCTGAACTCATTTAAGAAACAACAGACAAAATCACGAAAATTCGCAATAACCTTTTGACAGTTAGAAGTCTTCAAAAGAGTTATGCTGAAAACGATGCAAGCCTTTGGAATTCCAAATTGGTGATCATGTCCTTCTCAAGGTATCCCCTTGGAAAGGTGTTATTAGATTTGGAAAGAAAGGAAAACTTGCACCTCGATTTGTGGGACCTTTTAAGATCATGAAAGGATCGGAAATATGGCCTACAAACTTGAACTACCTCCTGAACTTGGGAACGTTCATTCAATCCTCCACATGTCCAACTTGAAAACGTGTTTAACCGATGAAAACCCACACATTTCTCTTGATGAAATCCCATTGATGACACTATGTGTAACAACCCAGCGTAACTGCACCATGATATTGTACCTTTGGTAGCCAGCACGCCCCCAGCGCCTGCCCCTCACGGTTTTAAAACGAGTCATGATGGTGAAGGTATCAAGCCTCTTACAAGGAATCCTTCGTTCCCCTTCACAACCGATGTGGGATATCGCAATCCACCCCCTTAAAGGGTCCAGCGTCCACGCTGGCACACCAGTCTAGTCCCTGGCTCTGATACCATCTGTAACAGCCCAACGTAACTACACCATGATATTATCCGGTTTGGCAGCCAGCACGTCCCCAGTGACCTGCCCCTCACGGTTTAAAAAGCGTCATGATGGTGAAGGTGTCAAGCTCCTTATAAGGAAGCCTTTGTTCCCCATCACAACCGATGTGGGATATCACAATATCTATCACACCCTGGTCGTAACGGAAGTACAATCGTGTGACTATGAGGTAATCATTGCAACCAATTGTGTAAACAAAAATAAATCAACAACGGTGCCATATATGTTAAGTTGCAACCAAAGTTTACAAGTTCCTAAAACAAGTTAAAAGGTTCAGACAAGTTCACAATGTTATCCAAAGTATAGTTTATGAGTTACATTACACTTTAAACCAAAAGATTGTTTTCATGATAAAAGCATGTTGAGGTTTTAACCCCTTTATACCCATACGAGGTCGGGATATAAGAGACAAATCCTCCAAAAAGGCACTCGTTATCATGTTCATTCCCACTTCCCGTAGTATTTCACCGGCTCAAGTTTTGCATCCTGAAATACATGTAATTTTGATAAGTCAACATAAAGTTGGCAAGTTCATGTAGTTATTGTTTTCGTATGAGATGTCTTGTTTGTAATCCAGTAATGAAATCTTAGTATGTTATTAGCATTCATGGAATTTAAGGATCTATCAGTGTGTAGCTAGCACCCTGATATATGTGCCATAGTAAGTAACCAAACCGACACAACTCTTGGCATCAATTGGGATCACAAAAGCACTCCTAAAGGGTTAACAAACCAGGAGTGTATCGCGCCTCAAACTCGATAGATCTATACCTTTTCCACCTTGGTCACTAAGTGATTAGGTTACTCTTGTTATCATCCTACTTACGCACATTGATCGTGTTATCATCTAATACAGTTTTGCGTTCCAAATGTCGTACAGTTTTACGTTCCAAATGTCGTACTAGTGAAATTCGAGTGTCTGTACACGTGTGTAACCTACATGTGTATTAACTTCATTAGAGCCTTAGGTCTCATTGACCTCGTACAAGTTGCTCGTCTTGAATTCTTGTTATGTGTTTATTTATTTCTTTTGAACAACTTTATTGTTTTCATATTGTTGGTAGTTCATTTGTTCTCTTACTATATATATATATATATATATTACAAATATATATTTTTTCGTGTATTTATTTGTGTTTGAACGCGCCTTGCCCTTCATGTGTCCTCGTGCCTTGCACATGTGTCATTGGGCCTAGCCCATGTTATCTTGTCCTTGGGCTTAGCCCATGTAATCTTGCCTTTTGGCCTATCCCATGTTATCATGTCTTTGGGCCTAGCCCATGTTATCTTGTCCTTTGGCCTAGCCTAATTTACCTTTGGCTAGCCATGTTATAATGTCTTTTTACCTAGTCCATGTTATCTTGTTCTTGGGCCTAGCCCATGTAATATTGCATTTGGGCCTAGCCCATGTTATCATGTCTTTGGGCCTTGCCCATGTATCATGTCTTTGGGTCTTGCCCATGTAGTTTGTATTGTAGGCCTTGCCCATGTGTTTATGTATCTAGGCCTTGCCCATGTCTTTTTATATAATGGGCCTAGCCCAACTTAATTTTTAGGAGTCTATATTATTTATTTTCTTGCACTTAGTATTATTTACTAAATATAAAGGTTATAAGTATTTCTTGCATACTTATATAAAATCACTTGTAACTTTTATACGTTTCAACTTTCTGGATATGTTTTGTTATCGGTAATATATATATTTGTTAAGCGTCTAAAAATACATGTCATCGAAGTCATTCGATATATATATATATCCGCGTCTAAAGTCACCCAAGTGTTGTAGTAGCTCTTCATGATGGTGATATGTTCGTTGACCGTCGGTGAAACGGTGTATTGTATAAATTTGACCATTGTCCGAATAGTCCGCTCGTCCGATTATTTGTTTCAAGAATTGTGTAAAAGTGTATGTGTTTATGTAATTTATACTTGGTAACTTTCAAGTATTTGGTGTGTTGTATTAGTTGGATATTTTGTATTGTATACCCTAGAAATTCTAGATACATACACATAAATACATATGTATCCTACACATTCACTTATGCTGGTAACAACGTATGTACATATATTTCTATTCACCCAAAAAAGATATACGTAATAAATCATACTTATTTTTAACTTGTAAATATATATAAGTATTTATTAAATCCTTGGAAGGTTAGAGTTTAACCATTGTCATTAAAACTTCCTTAATGACGGTTTAGGTCACTGATTGCGTCTAGCCCCGTTAATTACACTTTAATCATGATTAGATTTTTAGAAAATTTCGCCATAGTTTCTCCTAAACTACGGCGTTTTCCACGTTTCAAAAACATATTTAAACAACTTTCTAATTTCCAAACCATCAATAATTCATCATGTTCATCAAAAATCATTTTTTTCCAAGTGATATGCACATAACTTTTCTTCAATATTTCATGAGCTTTTATACATGAGCTTTTTATACAAGCTTGTCCTTATGTATTTTTATACTTTAAACCCTCTAAAAATTTTATATCTTGTAAGATTATCAAAACACCAAGATTTTTCATGGACAACTTTTATAATCATTATTATATAACTTGTTTTATGTAAAAAATCAACTTTACTAGCTTTCAAGATCCAAGTTTCAAGTCTCATAAGGGTATCATACATTTTAGAAACAATATCAAGACCACATATATATAAAGCTCATGAACTTGAAGATGATGATCTTTCATGACTTAAACATATACTTGTTTAAATCACATTTTTAAGCTTAATACAGTAAGATCAATCACTCTTGTAAAATACTACAACAACTATACAACATGATTATCATAAATCACATATTTTTATCTTCTTATTTCTGGTTATATTTTAGGGTTTTGGATGATTTCTTTCAATATGTTCAAGATGAAGTTTACTTGTACTTTTGAAATCTACATATTATAAGAACTTGAAATCATAAACAAGTGAACTTACTACTAGCTCTTAGGCTAGGGATGATTCAAGATTAAGATGATGGTAGAAAATGAAGATCAAGATGATGAGAAAGCTCCAAAGAAAGCCCTAATGCTTCCCCATCCTTGCTAGCCCCATAAATGGCCTTGTAATGTGTTGAAAATAAGGATAATATGGTGTTTAGTGGTGGTTGTATGGTGGTTTAGGGTGGTGGTGATGGGCTGAAAATGAGAGAGAGACTAGAGGAGTTCTTGGTAATTTTTTTTTGTGAAATGAAATTGTTGAAGGAAAGAAATGTGATGTTATAATTATATAATCTTTCAAGTTCAAGATTCAATCTTCGTGTGCCATACTCAAATCTTCACATTTTCAACACAAATCAAGCAAGTGGTGGGTGAGGTCCCACATGGGGGCGGGGGTAAAGTGTAATATTTTTATAAAATATCTTTTATAAAATATGACATGTGATGAATTTATTAGTCTTTGTAGATAGTTTGGTCATTAAATTAAACTTGGTTGATTAGAGGGTTTGATGTTCTAAAAGTAGTTAATTAAGAACAAAACAAATTACTCTAATTCTAGATTCAAATTATACTCTAGACTCCTAAACTATACTAAACTACTAACCGGCAAGTGGACCGATCAATTGTAGAATAGTATTAAGCAAGTCCAGATTATCGAACCCACAGGACTCTCTAATTGCTAAGACTTCTAATTTAAACTCGATTACACACTATGTATATTTTAAAAGGGGGGTTTACTAATAAATCTAAATTATCAATTTAACTAAAACTACTAAATTTGAATGACCAAACTATGAACTTCTTGGGACTTTTTAGATTTTAATCAAGAGATAATGAACTAGTTACCTAGGTTAGATTTTTAGACCACTACTCCTTCAATTTAATAATAATTAATCTGGTTGAATATTTTACCGTGATCTTGGCATATCAAAGTTTAGGTTTATTAAACAGGACTCCCGACCCTTCTCAGGAAGACACCTACAATAACCTATCCTTTTATTCGTTTACCGGTCCTAAAGATTCCTTTTCAGTTATCTTTTCAAATTAGTAAAGTGTCTAATTATTAATTATCTCTCAATAATTAACCTTGACCAACTACAATTTTCTAGTTTAGATTAACTGATTCAATTACGACAAGGAAATTGGACTCGGGAATTTCTCAAAACCCTAACCTAACAATTTACCACATTAATACAACCAACTAATTGCAATTTCTCAATTAACAAGTTAGGTATAATGACAAGTTTGATTTTATGGTTAATTTGATTGTTTCCCCGGTTTTATTATTTTGCCGACAACTTCACGAATTCCTAAGAACACGAAAAGCAACATAAACTTATTCTAGACATCCATCAAAGTATGCTAATCAACCAAACAATCATAAAACAAACAAGATCATGCAAATACCCTAAAATAGATCATTAAAGTTGTGACCTTTACCAATTAAACATTCAAACCATATAAATTAACCAAATCAAAGTTTCATAAATCCATTATCCAAAACCTAGGTAACTGAATATGATCTAGCCTAAAAACATGTTTGAAAAGTAATTAAAACAAAGTTGATAACAAGGCAGCATGATTGATCAAAACAAGGAAATCAAAGTGAGGATTGGTATGATAAAACCGTGACAAGCTCCAGCCTTGAACTCCCTTGATCACCACCACAATCCTTGCAGCTTAGATCCACTCCTTGTAGCTTCAAATCTCCAGAAAGTTGCTCCAATTCTGCCCTAGTTCGTCTAAGGTTGCCCAATATGAGCTTAACAATAATTATAAGTCTTTTTTAAACAATCAAGTCCCAATCCTTCTCTGGTTTTGAAACTTTCTGGATAAACACCTCTCTCGGCCCCGCGAGAGAGTTTGGGTATTTCGGTCGTGCCCCGCGAGAGAGGGAAAAATCCTGAGATAACTATGAGTCTCTCGCGGGCCGCGAGAGAGTTGAGTTGTGCAGGTCGCGCCCCACGACCGGGTTAAAGTTCCTGTTTTGCGTTTCGTCTTCTCATTTCAGATCCACTCACGTCCCGGCTCGGTTCTTTTCACTATTTTCGCTCGTTTTTTCCCATCCTTCCAACCGTTTTCACGAACCAAGACCTGCAAAACGTGTTTGGATTAAAAGTAGATAAATTCTTGACAAATCGAAACGAAAATGCGCTAAAATTAGACAAACTCTACAAGATAAATGGATGTATTATTCAACACATCAGGGTTAAAGGTAGTTTAGGATGTTAAGTATTAGAAACTAGTTCACTTGACTAGTTGGTATTTATTTTGGATGGTAAAAGAAATGCCTTCCGTTTGGTTATCGGATCCATATTGGTAATTATATTTTATACCGAGATTAATTCCGAAAATTTCATTTTCACAACCCTAAGATGTATGAAGTGGTTTCGGATCCCAAATGAAGCCTAACTAATTCATCGAACTATTGTAGAAGGCTATCGGATCATAAAATCTTTGTCGGTTCGACAATCGTACGCTTTCCAATCAAGTTGTGCACTACTTGTCGTAATATCGAAAAGATGTCTTTTATGTACTTTTGATATCCTTATATTGTTTTAAGGTGCTTGTCATTATTCTGTTATAATTCTGGAGTCCCAGAATTGCCGAATTAGTGTTGCGGATGAACTAAAATTGTTACGTTTATAGCCGAAACGGACAGTTTTGTAATTGAAGTGTTATACCGGAAAGTTATGTATTATTGCATGATGTGTTCATATTAGTGTTTTCCTGTATATATGGACTCACTTATGTCATTCGTATGTCGTTATTCATCGTTCTGTTTTGTTTCAGCCGTTTTGCTGACATGAATAGTGTAACCGTGAATAGTGCGCCCAACACTTTTAGGACATAGTTTAATTTGTTTGGCATCATGACGGAAACCAATATATGTTATAGCATGATTCACTTGTCTTAACACTTGGTATATGACGTACGACTTAGTTACATCATTCAATTACAATGAAATGCATGAGACTATGTAATGAAAATAGTGATTAGGTTGTACAGAGTTACTGGTTATTTTCCGTTTGTCACATACTCCCCCTGTTAAAATGAATTTCTTCCTGAAATTCACCTTGAGGTATCCTCTGAAAGAGTCTTCCTGAACAGGTGGAGGTACTTTGTCTTGATTTGATCTTCGCGTTCCCACGTATACTCGGGTCCGTGACGTGAGTTCCAGCGGACTTTGACTAGTTTGATTCGACCTCTCCTTGTCTTTTGGACTTTCGATTCCATAACCTCTACAGGTTCTTCGGTAAAATGGAGCTTGTTGTCAATATGAATTTCATCCGCTGGGATGATAACCGTGTCATTAGTCGGACTTTTCTTGAGATTAGATACATGAAATGTGTAGTGAACGTTATTGAGCTCCACTGGCAATTTCCGCTTGTATGCGACCATTCTAGTCTTTGCCAGAATTTCGAATGGTCCGATATACCTAGGGTTTAGCTTTCCTCGCTTCCTGAATCTAGCTACGCCCTTCTAAGGTGAGACTTTAACTAATACTATGTCTCCGACCTTGCTGCGTCTTTGATCTGTGTAGCTCTTTTGTCTATCCTGAGCCACCTTGATATGCTCACGGATTTTGAATATTTTGTATGTGGATTCTTGGAGTAGTTCGAGACCAATGAGTTGTTTATCACCGACTTCCCCCAACATTGCGGAGATCGGCACTTTCGTCCCTAGAGTGCTTCGAATGGTGTGGCCTTAATACTTGTGTGGTAACTTTTGTTGTAGGAAAACTCTACCAATGGTAAATGAGTATCCCAGTTTCCGTCTAAATCCATCACACAGGCACGAAGCATGTCTTCCAAAGTTTGGATGGTTCACTCGCTTTGGCCATAGGTCTATGGATGAAAAATCATGCTTAGATCTAAGCGAGATTAAACAAAGCTTGGAACTCCATGACGCAAAGCGACCATCTCTGTCTGAGATTATCGACACTGGCACTCCATGACGTGCCACCATTTCCTTAAGATGAAGTGCAACTAACTTCTCGGTATTGTCTTCTTCACGATCGGTCGGAAGTGAGCTGACTTGGTTAATCGATCAACGATAACCCAAATCATGTCATGACCTCGTGAGGTCCGTGGTAGTTTTGTAATAAAATCCATTGAGATTTGTTCCCATTTCCGAACAGGGATCTCAGGTTGTTGTAATAAGCCACCTGGTTTCTAGTATTCGACCTTGACCTTTCCACAAGTTAGGCATTTCCCAACATAGGTCGTAATATCTCCCTTGAGATCAGGCCACCAATAATTATTCCTTTAAATCTTGATACATTTTATCGGGTCCTGGATGTATCGAGTATTTTGACTTGTGCGCTTCATCAAGCACCAAGTCTCGTAGTTTGCCAAAATGTGGAATCTAGATCCTTACCATAAAATATAAAGTTTCATCTTTGTTTGGCTCCATTCGTTCTTCCATTCCCCGTTATGATTCCGCTTGAATGTTTTCCGGCTTTAGAGCTTCTTGTTGTGCATCGGGCACTTGAGTCGTAAAGTTCGTCTAAATAGTCATTTCTAAAGCTCAGACGCGTAAAGTTTTCACTCGTTCCTTCCAGCTCAAAGCATCAGCCACTATATTTGCTCTACCTGGGTGATACTTGATCTCATAGTCATAATCATTAAACACTTCCACCCAACGCCGTTGGCGCATATTTAGTTCCTTTTGAGTGAATATGTGTTGAAGACTTTTATGATCTGTGAATATGGTACACTTAGTTCCATATAAATAATGACGCCAGATTTTTAAAGCAAATACCACTACACCTAGTTTTAGGTCATGAGTGGTGTAGTTCTTTTCGTGAACTTTTAATTGACGTGACGCGTACGCGATGACTTTTTCACATTGCATTAACACGCAAACTAAGCCTTGATGCAAAGCATCACAATACACCACGAAGTCATTTGTACCGTCCGGAATCAGCGCCTTGCATAGTTTATCCTTTAATAATTGAAATTCCAATTCTTGTGTTTCTCCCCAATCGAACTTTTTTTCCTTTTGTGTAAGCGAGGTTAGCGACTGAGAAACCTTCGAGAAGTTCTCATAGATCTCCAGTAATATCCCGCTAAACCTAGATTTTGTCGTACTTTCATGGGCGTCCTTGGAGCATTCCAGTTCTTTATGGCTTCTATCTTGGATGGGTCGATGTGTATCCCATTCTCGTTCACTACACGACTGAGAAATTGTACCTTACAAATCCAAAATTCGCAATTTGAGAATTTCGGATACAGTTTATCCTTCTTTAATAGCCCCAATATAGTTCTCAAATGTTATTCATGTTCTTCCTCGGTTTGTGAGTATTTTAATATGTCATCAATAAATACTATTACGAACTTGTCGAGTAAGGTTTGCATACTCGGTTCATCAAATCCATAATTACAGTCTGCGCATTTGTTAAGCCAAAAAGGCATAACAAGGAATTTATAGTGACCGTAGGGAGTCCTAAATGTTGTTTTAGGAATACCTTCCTCTTGGATTCTTAGTTGATGATAACTAGATCTCAAGTCAATCTTGGGGTAGAAGCTCGAGTCTTGTAATTAGTCGTATAATTGTCAATCCTTGGTAATGGGTGCTAATTCTTAATGGTGAGTTTCTTCAACTATCGATAATCTATGCACATCCAAAAGCTTCCCTTCTTCTTCTCGACAAAAGGCACCGGAGCTCCCATGGCGAGGAATTCATTCTAATGAATCCTTTGTCTAACGACTTTTGAAGTTGTGTAGATAGTCTTTGCATTTATGACGGAGCTAATCAGTATGGAGTCTTCGCTACTGCTGCGGTTCCCAGCACCAAATCAATACAAAAGTTGCCGTGTCGTTGCGGAGGTAATCCAGACAAGTTTGATGGAAAGACTTCAAGGGAATTCCTTCATAGCGGTTATTTCCTCCAATTTTGGCTCCTTATTTTCCTTGTCGACTACGTGAGCTAGAAAGGCTTTGCAACCTTTCTGTAGGCACTTCTAGCCTTCAAGCAATTAATGATTCGTAAGGGCATCTCATGCTTCTCTCTATGTACTGCAAGTGTTTCTTCGTCTTGCAAGGGGATATGGATAGTTTTCTCAAGACAACCTAGTTCCGCTCAGTTATATGTCAACAAGTCTATGCCAAAAGCTACATCATATTAACCCAGATAAACAGGTAAAAGATTGATATTAAATTCTCGTTCTCTAACTTCCAAAGTGCATCTTTTTATAACTTCCCATGACTTGACTAATTTACCGTGAAATCCTATAGAATGAGGGAATGTCTATCTTAATTGACTCTAGGTCAAGTATATTTTGAATTCTATGGAGATGAACTAAATCGGTGCAGGTATCAAAAAGATGGATGCGAGATGTTGCTTGATAGGAAACGTATATGTGACCTTTACTGATTCAACATGACTTAGCTAATTCCCCATTAGATAACTTGATAATGCGTCTAATTTACATAGACTCTAATTCGAGTATATGCTTAACACCTAAAGACACTAGCTAAGCTCGGTGTTGGTATTAAAAGAATTGACACGTAATGATTATAGAGTAGAACGTACGCATGACGACATCAAGATCTTGTGGGGTATCCATAGTTTCTAATCACTCACACTTTAATTCACTTGTTTGATTCATTCTTAAGACGTTCATGCTTGAAGTGGCCTTCGTGCCACACTTAACATCCTTGTTCTTGGTTGAGTCTTACTAACTTATTGGTTTTTGTTTTGTGTCTTGATTCACCACACATCTACTCTTGCACTTTTGCAAGTGCCCTCATGAGGAAATTTTCACTTATCACATTTAGGATTTCAGTAAGTTATCAGCATATTTCTTGGTGCTAGTATCAATTATGGCAACAATTGCCTTCGTTTCTATCATCACGGGAGTTCCCTTTCGCTCGATCATGCTTTAAGGGCTGAGTATTTTCGCTTCCTGCCACTAGTAGATTCCACATGCGTTTCCTTCCTTTCCACACCTTTCTTTGATAATTTTCCATTCTCACCGCCTCCTTGGTGAGACTAACTACGAGAGTTACTGTTTGAGTGATGAAGGTAGGGTGGGATGATGTGGTCATGTTTCGGTTCTTAGAGGCTAAACCCCAAATGTAGCACTCAATGCGTTTGATTTCAGGTGTTCCCCAGTATGGAACAACCCTTGAAGATCGTGAAAGTGTCGAGTGTAACCAACAACGTTATCGAGTTCTAGGATCCCGTTTCTACCCTTGGAATTCCAGTCAGCGAGCAATACTCTTCTCACATAAGATTTTTGAGTTCTTCCCATGATAACCTCTTCGTAGTATCACTCCTTAAAGTTTCTACTTGAGGATTTCACCAAGTTAGTGATGTATTCAGCAGGAGACCCTTTGTTTACCTAATTATTTACGTAGGAGTGCATTTACTAGCACTGCTAACTGACTCTGTTGTCTTTATTTAGCAAACATAACCTACCACACCTCTCACAATGAGGTCTCGCGGCTTATAGTCCGGGAAAGCCTTAGAATTTAAAACCTTGTATGATCGCATCTTCAGGTGTATGGCTGCCACTTGTTCCCAATTTATTGGGATCCGAACCATTTGAACTACCAGTACCACCAGTTTCGTCACTAGTGTCGACTAAATTACTCTCATGTCGTGCGATTTATGCAACCCCATGTCCTTCCATAAGAACTCTAGTTCGGCTTACCAGTAAGTCATGGATTAACTAACCCCTTTTGGGTGTAGACCTTCCTTTTGGCGCCATCTTTCTTCTTAATACCCAAGATTAAAAGAAGCTACACATATATTTGGATAAATATAGTCTACCATGTGCCTAAGAATAAAGAATGCCATCGATCATGGAAACCTCAAGATTGCATTGTTCACACATGTTTGAAACAATGATAACATGAATAACAACAATCTAAAATTCGTAGTACCTCTTGCGTGTATCGGCCATTTGTCTAAGTGCAAAGGAAATAACTCGTTGAGGAGGAGAAACCAAACGGTCGTCTCCAACCTTATAGCATGTGTTCCATACTTCGTGGACTTCGATCGTCCAAAGTAGGAAAAAAATCCTTCGCCACACCAACCCGTGTGACGAATACGTTGATATCCCTTAAGTTCCACGAGCTCTAGCTAGATTGTTAAAATTTCCATAGATATCGAATAGAATGCAATGAGGGTGTTGAAGCATGGCTCGTGCCATACCATCCCTTGGAATAAGATAAATGTCAAACAACATAATTTAATGTAATCTCTTTCCAATAAATAAGATGAGGTGCCCTAGACACCATGGAACCAACCCATGTACAAGAACTCTAAACCATTGAGGAAATATCCTCCTTGGGTGGCCAACCAGTTTTTGTTTGTTTAGATGACTAGTCTCAATCGACTTGTGATATAGATCGAATGTTAGATGCGAACAAATACGTGTGGTGTTTCTGTATCGTAGGGTGTTATAGCAACCACCCCGGTTAGTGTCCCACTAGATAGAAACTCGAACAACGTAACAATTTTGAATGGTAGTGATCATTAGCTTGACCCGCAGAGCCTACCAGGATTCTAATCCACTGCAAGTTATTATTACTTGGGCCTCCGTAATGATAAATTTCCTTGCATGGTCACCCTAGTGTTCTACCGTTCAAAGACAACGATCAGTCAGAGAGAGGACGCTATTGTCTACATACATTCAACATAGAAGGGACCTTCATGATGGTCCACGTGCTATCGTCCATTGACATTACTCGTGAAAGGGCACGTCGTTAAACAAATTTAGAAATAAAGAGAATTTGCAACAATAACAACTTGAGGGGCACCTTCAAGATGAGTACTTCACCTTCCTTGTCTGGACAAGAGTGTCGTTATTAATGATTAATATGGGTCACAGGGACCTTGTCCTGCTAATAGAGTTGTCGTCCAAGGCTACCACCTCCGCCTCTTCATCACTACCGAAGCCAGGCATCTCCGCATCCGTGGGAAAAGCAACCACCTTATGTGGAAACGATCTTAAGGTCTCACTTAGGAACCACGTCCGCCATAAGCTCCACAATAGACGCGAGGTCAGTATTCTCATTGTGCGAGTCAAGGATAATAATAATATCCGTAGAAGAAGGTATTTCGTTCTTGGCAAAATATTCCGTACAACACATATATAAATACTATATATATATATAATCACATAAAATCCCATCTAGGCAGGATTTCTATCTTTTGTAACGTGTCCATGACACATAGTCTTATAATGTAATGTGTCTATTTCTCATAGACCAATCATGTATTGATCCTTTTTCGTTACTTATGGCTGAGCTCGTGTGATAGATCCTCGTGTTATCGTGTCACAATGAAAACCTTTTGTCATTTTCATCATATTTATGAAAATATTTTTGTGATGTTATAAACTTTGTTTTCATGTGGGAGCCCTTAGTGATTGTAGACCAAACATAGTAAAAGTTTTTCCCGGGTTCACTATAATCGAAGCTCTGATACCAATCTGTCACACCCTGGTCGTACGGAAGCGCAATCGTATGACTATGAGGTAATCATTGCAACCAATTGTGTAAACAAAAATAAAGAAACAACGATGCCATATATTTTAAGTTGCACCCAAAGTTTACAAGTTCCTAAAACAAGTTACAAGGTTCAAACAAGTTCACAATGTATCCAAAGTATAGTTTTTGAGTTACATTACACTTTAAACCAAAAGATTGTTTTCATCATAAAAGCGTGTTGAGGTTTTGACCCGTTATACCCATATGAGGTTGGGATATAAGAGACAAATCCTCCAAAAAGGCACTCGTTGTTATGTTCACTCCCACTTCCCGTAGTCTTTCACCGGATCAAGTTTTGCGTCCTGAAATACATGTAAGTTTGAAAAGTCCACATAAAGTTAGCGAGTTCATGTAGTTATTGTTTTCGTATGAGATATATTGTTTGTATTCCAGTAAAGAAATCTTAGTATGTTATTAGCACTCATGGAGTTTAAGGATCTATTAGTGTGTAGCTAGCACCCTTGCATATGTGCCATAAGTAAGTAACCAAACTGACACAACTCTTGCCATCAATTGGGATCACAAAAGCACTCCTAAAGGGTTAACAAACCAGGAGTGGAGCGCGCCTCAAACTCGATAGATCTATACCTTTTCCACCTTGGTCACTAAGTGATTAATGGTTACTCTTGTCATCATCCTACTTACGCACACTGATCGTGTTATCATCTAACCCCATAGCTAACATACCGTTTGTTATGACATGTATTTCCCCTCGATTGTTTTAACAAACAAACCTTTGAAATATTTCAAGGAAGGACATGAACTCACAGTTTTGCGTTCCAAATGTCGTACTAGTGAAATTCGAGTGTCCGTACACGTGTGTAACCTACATGTGTATTAACTTCATTAGAGCCTTAGGTCTCGTTGGACCTCGTACAAGTTGCTCATCTTGAATTCTTGTTATGTGTTTATTTATCTCTTTTGAACAACTTTATTGTTTTCATAGTGTTGGTAGTCCGTTTGTTCTTTTATTATATATATATATAGATATATATATATATACATATATATATATATATATATATATTACAAATATATATTTTTTCATGTATTTATTTGTGTTTGAACGGGCCTTGCCCTTCATGTGTCATTGTGCCTTGCACGCGTGTCATTGGGCCTAGCCCATGTCTTTATTTCTTTGGGCTTAGCCCATGTTATCTTGTCTTTGGGCTTAGCCTATGTAATCTTACCTTTGGGCCTAGTCCATGTTATCATGTCTTTGGGCCTAGCCCATGTTATCTTGTCCTTGGGCCTAACCCATGTAATCTTGCCTTTGGGCCTGGCCCATGTTTCCATGTCTTTTGGCCTAGCCCATGTTATCTTGTCCTTCGGCCTAGCCCATGTAATCTTGCCTTTGGGCCTAGCCCATGTTATCATGTCTTTGGGTCTTGCCCATGTAGTTTGTATTGTAGGCCTTGCCATGTGTTTATGTATCTAGGCCTTGCCCATGTCTTTTTATATAATGGGCCTAGCCCAACTTAATTTTTAGGAGTCTATATTATTTATTTTCTTGCACTTAGTATTATTTACTAAATATAAAGGTTATAAGTATTTCTTGCATACTTATATAAAATCACTTGCAACTTTTATACGTTTCAACTTTCCGGATTTGTTTTGTTATCAGTAATATATATATTTGTTCAGCATCTAAAAATATATTATTTTTAGACGGTTCATCGTAGTCATTCGATATATATATATATTTCCGTGCCTAAAGTCACCCAAGTGTTGTAGTAGCTCTTCATGATGGTGATATGTTCGTTGATCATCGATGAAACGGTGTATTGTATAAATTTGACCATTGTTCGAATAGTCCGCTCGTCCGATTATTTGTTTCAAGAATTGTGTAAAAGTGTATATGTTTATGTAATTGATACTTGGTAACTTTCAAGTATTTGGTGTGTTGTATTAGTTGGGTATTTTGTATTGTATACCCTAGAAATTCTAGATACATACACATACATACACATGTATCCTACACATTCACTTATGCTGGTAACAACGTATGTACATATATTTGTATTCCCCAAAAAATACTATATGTAATAAATCATACTCATTTTTAACTTGTAAAATATATATAAGTATTTACTAAATCCTGGAAGGTTAGAGTTTAACCCTTGTCATTAAAACTTCCATGATGACGGTTTAGGTCACTAATCGCATCTAGCCCGTTAATCTCCCCATTAATTATACTTTAATCACGATTAGATTTTTTGAAAATTTCGCCACAGTTTCCCCTAAACAATGCGTTTTCCACGTTTCAAAAACGTAATTAAACCACTTTCTAATTTCCCAAACCAGTTAATTCATCATGTTCATCAAAAATCATTTTTTTCCAAGTGATATGCACATAACTTTTCCACAATATTTCATGAGCTTTTATACATGAGCTTTTTATACAAGCTTGTCCTTATGTATTTTTATACTTTAAAGCCTCTAAATATTTCATATCTTGTAAGATTATCAAAACACCAAGATTTTTCATGGACAACTTTTATAATCATTTTTATATAACTTGTTTTATGTAAAAATCAACTTTGCTAGCTTTCAAGATCCAAGTTTCAAGTCTCATAAGGTATCATACATTTTAGAAACAAATCAAAACACATATATATAAAGCTCATGAACTTGAAGATGATGATCTTTCATGACTTAAACATATATTTGTTTAAATCACATTTTTAAGCTTAATATAGTAAGATCATCACTCTTGTAAAATACTACAACAGCTATAAAACATGATTATCATAAATCACATATTTTTATCTTGTTATTTCTAGTTATATTTTAAGGTTTTGGATGATTTCTTTCAAGATGTTCAAGAGAAGTTTACTTGTACTTTTGAAATCTACATATTATAAGAACTTGAAATCATAGACAAGTGAACTTACTACTAGCTCTTAGGCAAGGGATGATTCGAGATTAAGATGATGGTGAGAAAATGAAGATCAAGATGATGAGAAAGCTCCAAGAAAGCCCTAATGCTTATCCATCCTTGCTAGCTCCATAAATGGCCTTGTAATGGGTTGAAAATAAGGATAATATGGTGTTTAGTGGTGGTTGTATGGTGGTTTAGGGTGGTGGTGATGGGCCGAAAATGAGAGAGAGACTAGAGGAGTTCTTGGTATTTTTTTTTGTGAAATGATAATGTTGAAGGAAAGAATGGTGATATTATAATTATATTATCTTTCTAGTTCAAGATTTAATCTTCATGTGCCATACTCAAATCTTCACATTTTCAACACAAATCAAGCATATGTTGGGTGGGGGCCCACATGGGGGGGGGGTAAAGTGTAAATATTTTTATAAAATACCTTTTATAAAATATGACATGTGATGAATTTATTAATCTTTGTAGATATTTTGGTCATTAAATTTAAATTGGTTAATTAGAGGGTTAAAGGTAGTTTAGGATGTTAAGTATTACTAACTAGTTCACTTGACTAGTTGGTCTTTCTTTTGGATGGTAAAAAAATGCCTTCCGTTTGGTTATCGAATCCATATTGGTAATTATATTTTATACCGATGATTAATTCTGAAAATTTCATTTTGCAGCCCTAATATGTATGAAGGGGTTTTGGATCTCAAATGAAGCCTAACTAGTTCACCACACTATTGTAGAAGGCTATCAGATAATGAAATCTTTGTCGGTTCGACAATCGAACGCTTTCCGGTCAAGTTGTGCACTACTTGTCGTAATATCTGAAAGATGTCTTTTATGTATTTTTGATATCCTTATATTGTTTTAAGGTGCTTGTCATTATTCTGTTATAATTCTGGAGTCCCAGAATTGCCGAAATAGTGTTGCGGACGAATTGAACTTATTACGTTTATAGCCGAAATGGACAATTTTGTAATTTAAGCGTTATACCAGAAAGTTATGTATTATTGCAAGATGTGTTCTCACATTAGTGTTTTCCTATATATATGGACTCACTTATGTCATTCGTATGCGTTATTCATTGTTCTGTTTCATTTCAACAGTTTTGCTGACATGAATAGTGTAACTGTGAATAGTGCTCCAACAATTTCTACCAACACTTTCTACATCACTTTTAGGACATAGTTTGATTTGTTTCACGTCGTGACGGAAACCAATATATGTTATAGCATGATTCACTTATCCTAACACTTGGTATATGACGTACGACTTAGTTACATAATTCAATTACGATTAAATGCATGAGATTATGTAATGAAAATAGTGATTAGATTGTACATAGTTACTGGTTATTTTCCGTTTGTCACACTATGCACTTTGTCGAGAAACCTGTGGAGATTATGGACTGTGAAATCAATAAACTCAAGCGTAAACGAATACCGATTGTTAAAGTTCGCTGGGAATACAAACGTGGCCCGGAGTTTACATAGGAACGAGAGGTTCAAATGAAAGCAAAATACCCACATCTTTTCTCACAAGTCTCCTCTGATTAAATTTCGGGACAAAATTTCCTAAAGTAGGGGAGACTGTGACATTTACAATTTTTGAACATTATACAATTTGGGTCATTTTCGTATTCAATAAAATGTTATATTTATTTTACTTAATACGTAATCGTATGATCGAGGGAAACGATATTCACGACATATTCAGAACAAGATCCAAGTTTCATATCCCTTTAATACCATTCATATAGCTTAAAAATCATGTTAGAAGGGTTAGAAATGGCAAACAATTGAAAATGCAAGTCCGGGGGCCAAACTGCCAGAAATAGAAACTTATTTATCAGAAGGCCATACAGATCATAAGACCTAAATCCATACTGTCCGTAAGGAGTGACAAGTAGCAGAATTTTGATTGTTCACCAAGTTCTGCCATCTATACCCATCCTATGCCACCTAGCACCGAATTTGCAACCATTTCTCTGGTCCAAACACCTCATTAGACACTTGTGAACATCTAAGAATCAATGCCAACACTTGGCATGATCTCATGAACTTGATGCAAGTATAAATAGAGGTGATCTTGAGCCATTTCAACTTGCACCTTTAATCTTTCTTTCTCTCTTCTCTTTGAAGCTTGTTTCCAGCAATTGGATGCCTCCTACTGAGTTCTGCAAGTGTTCTTCAACACAAGTAAGTGCTCTCTCCCTAGTTCTTTTCATTATTTTGGCTAGTTATGAGTCAAAAGTCAAGCAGTTTGACTTTTTGTTTGACTTTTGGTCAAGTCAAAGTTCCAATAGAATTTTGCTGCATGATCTTTATAATGAAGGTGTTAATCCCTTGTGACTACACCTTTGACCATCACGTTTAATAGGCCAAATAACTAGTCAAAGTTTTACGAAATAAAAGTCAAAAGTGCATAAAAATGCATTTTACGACGAAAGTATTTTCGAGTATTAAAACTTATAGTTTTTGACATTGAATTAGTTTTATAAAATTATTAGACATGTTCTAACATGTCTAACTCCTCATTTCTAGTTTAGCGCTTTTTCCTTAGTCGAAAGTCGAGCGGTTTGACTTCTGCTTTAACTTTCGAATCTGACCCGTTTCGTCAACTTTAGGATCCGACCAAGCCCATTTATATGACCATAATAATATAGGGAATAACCCTCTGAGGTTCTACCTTATGGTCATGTCGTTTGGTTAGTCAAATGACGAGTATATACTTTTAAAATGTCGGAAATACCCTTTTAGGTACAAAAATAGTTTTAAACGTGTATGGTCATTATTTTTAACTTATAAACTGATCATACAACATACTTAAACTAGTTTTGACATGTTAGACTTGTCATAGAACTTATTTAACCATACGAAACCGTAGTTACGCATACGACCCGTTCAAGTGGCGTAAACCACTTTAACAAGTCGTAACAAGTCAAAACACTCCTAGATACTTCCAAATCATAATGTAAGGTATTATGAACCATATTACACGAGATCCTCCACTCGTTTAGTTTATGAACCTTATTCTATCCGTTCCTCCGATTAAGTCAGATTATACACTAACCTATATTATCTGACATATTAGGAAACACTTGAAACATTGAGCTTTGCTTAATCATTTGAACAAGACATATACGCAATCCATGTAAGTACATTGATCACACCAACCGGTAGTATGTTATGGTACCACATGATTGACAACCTCATTCCTGCTTCGTAGGTCTGTTTGGAAGTCACCTCTGGGAATGACAGAAACTGGGTGACATAATTGATAAACCTTTATTTTTATAAAGTTTGTCCGACAGTCAACAAGGCTTGAATGTATTCGCCAACAATCCATACTTGTTTTATACAAGAAGGCAATTGTTTTATACAATAAGGCAATTTTTTTATACAAGACAAAACTCTTTGGTTTAAACAAGGCATTTTGTTTACCAAAGACATTTGGTTTATATAAGATAAGTCATTTGTTTGGTTTATACAAGACAAGTCATATGTTTGGTTATACAAAACAAGTCATTTTGATGGTCTATACAAGACAAAACATTTTGGATTGGTTATTATAAAGACATAATTGGTTAATAAGTTAACCATTCACTATTTCCTTTAAAATCGAATGTTTTCTCACACGGTTTTACGAAAGAAACATTTTTTGTCAAAGATTCATGGCTACTCTTGAAATTGCTTAAACATTTTCTTTTAACACTCAAAGCCATGAGACCACAAAACCTATGTTACTTACCAGCATTTAATGTTGACATTATTTTCGCATATGTTTCAGGTACTAATGTATAATTGCTAAATCATGCTACACGTAGGATGGACTCAGGCCTTATTTTACTTTAAAACTTAAAGACAATTGTTTGTATTTTGTTTGTGTTATCCAAAGACAATGCAAATTTTTAATTGAATAAAACAAACCTTGAATACCATGTGTTTGAAACAATTCCTGTAACGTGACTCCCCGACGTTTCCGTCGCGGTTTGTTATTTTATGCGGCTATAGTGTGAAAGTGTTTAACTTTGTGAGAAAGAAGAGTTTTAGATCTCAGTTGCGGGTTTTTGAATGTAGAAGACAAAGTGGTATGGTTATTGCGTGTGTGAAAGATCATAAGTGACGGCTGAAAATTGTTAAGAAAAAGAAAGGTGATTGAATATGCAACAGTTTGGTTTTTGAAAAGGATAAAATGATAAAGAATGTTTAGAGTTTTAGTGGCGGCTGCATTATCACAAAGAAGGTTTAGGGTTTGAAGATTGTAATTGTATGGTATTAAAGATTTAGTATTATTTTTTTAATAAAAGAAAACAAATACATGGTCGTATGATTTTTGGGAATAGAAATTAAAAAAAAACAAAAATCAATCAATAAGATTTTTCATACAAAGAAGAATT
Source organism: Scalesia atractyloides (assembly GCA_947069175.1). Taxonomy (NCBI): domain Eukaryota; kingdom Viridiplantae; phylum Streptophyta; class Magnoliopsida; order Asterales; family Asteraceae; genus Scalesia; species Scalesia atractyloides. The sequence continues at coordinate 49,852,139 of CAMTDV010000013.1, read as the reverse complement.
AATTTTTTGGATATAAGGATGACGTTTCATAAGTAAAAAAAGGGAATTCTAAAAAGTCAACGTTAAAAAAAAATCTTAAACGTTTTTTACGTGATATTAAAAAAATGTGTTTTGAGTAGTCAACAATTTAAATTTTGTCTGGGTCGTGATCTGTTTATTTTGGACTAGAGATATACAAATTCAATTTGGGCTGTTCAATTTTGGGCCAAGACTTGGTGATTTGGCTGAAATCTTTTTAAAATAGTGGGTTGGTATTATTTATTTAGTTTTGGTCATTTGGCTTGAACTAAATAGTGTTATTGGGCAGAGATGACTACGAGTGTCGGGCTGAAAATTTAAGAGTATTTGTTTGAGCCGAGATCGTTTAGGCTGCAAGAATTTGTTTGTGTTGTATTTGGGGTTGCTTGGTTTTTAGATTTGGACCAGGATTTTAAATACGCTAAGATTTTTGCACGTGTTTCGAGTTGAGATTTTTTAATTGGGTTTTTAATCTACAAAATTTTTAAGTTTAATCGTTCAGGTTTAAGAGAAAACACAGTTTAATGAGTTCAAAAATTGTTTGGTTGCCAAGTGAAAAATTGTTAAGATGTTAACAAGTGATATTCAATATTATAGAAATCAAAAGATTTTAAGAGCAAAATTTTAAAATTAGAGAAAATGAGACATTGGACGAGGGATGAAATAGATACAAAAAGTTGTTCCGTGAAATGTCTAGGTATGATGTCTATAAAACAGATAAACAGAAGAATGAAAAGTTAATAGAATCATTATCATCAGATTGGGATGATTTTTGAGCAAAAGAAGAAAAGACCTGTTAGAGTATGGTGACTTTGAATTCGTTGATCTGATTTGAGAATACATACCCGGAATTGAAAAGAAGAAAGCTGTGAGGTTAAAGATGGAGAGAGAAAAAATAATGGTGAAGAATATTGAAGTCAAAGAATCGATCACGTCTACAACTGAGGCTTCATGTTCTGAACCAATGTGCTTAAAATGTGATAAATATAGATCTGACAATGTCAAACTCCTGAATGTTTTCGAGAGTTTGACAATAGAAAACAAAAATTTAAAACAAATTGAAAAATTAGTTTAAAAATCAAATAAAAATTTTAGAAAACAAAAAATTGGTTTTAAATAAAAATGAGTGAGAATCAAATTGCAAAAAAAATCACATCTTGAAAAAATAACTCAACTTGAAAAAGATGTTAAAAGTGCTAATAATAAAGTTGAGCTTTTGGAAAATAAATTGAAAGGTTTTGTTACCTCGTCCTTAGTGTTAGATCATATGGTTCCAAAACCAATCAAGAAAAATAAAGAAACTGGGGAGGATGCATATGAACATGGTAATCATGGAATTGGGTATAAACCGTCGGAAAAGGCCATCATGTTAAATCGGAAACGGTTGTACCTGATAACACAAAAAATAGAACTCACTCAGTTGAAATTCCAATAAGTGACATTGTCACAAATTATGACGATTTCATAATTGAAGATTGTAATAATGATACTAATGTAATAAAATAATAAAAAGAAATATTTTTGAAACTAAAATGGAAATTTCAAGAAATTATTCTGCCATTTGCTGAAAAAGATGAATGTTCGACACAAAAGCATTTTAAGCAAAATGGGGATCAAAAACTGAAAGTTCTGGATCCGGCAGGTTTAGACGGAAGTTTGGATAGGAAAAAAGCTAATTCGGTACAAATCTCGTAAAAAAGTCATAAGTAGAAGGTTCCATTCATACAGAAAGAACATACATCGTTGACAAGGCTGGAGAGAGCATCAACACATCTCTTCAGCCAAACTCCCAAAACTTAACAAATTCTAACACATTAACCTATTTATAGTCATGACTCATACATGCGGATGAGCTTCATCTGTACGGACCACTCGTTCACTCCAAATCTCATGTGTTCAAATCTAACTCTAATGTATACAATATTCAACACACGCTCTATCTAGTCTATTCGCACAGTCGCTGATATACATAATATACACTAACAATTTCCCTCTTGGCCATCACTATCAAATCTTGTTCTTCAAATATGAGAGTCGTGTTTGAGTATTCTGCAGCTTCAATCAAGCGTTTAATATCTTCAAATAGTTCTCCCTTGATTGATGATTCGAGTTTGCATTATCTCTAATAGTTCCCCCTGAAATGAATCTTCAGGTTTTGTTTGCACAGTTTCGGACCTCCTTTGATTTTCTTAACTGCAATCTTCACAATAACCACCAACTTAAAATTAATCAATGCAACTTCTCCATTTCAACGTTAATCACATCTGTGTTATGTTTTTTATCTAAAATTTTAGCTCAATCTCTTAATTTTCAAAAACCCAACCAAGAATCGATAGAAACTTCGTCTATAATTAAATTATTTAGTAATATAAGGATTAATTAAATTACAAATACAAATTTCATCTTTTTGAATAAATTTAATGATTTTAAATAAAAATATAAGATAAAGGATAGATTTTTGGACTTATAAAATTATAAAACGGGCTTTTATTAACTTATCTAGAATTGATATTTTCAACATGAATAACACAAATTGTTATTATCTTGCTTTATTATTTCATTCTCATAATTTAAGATTTATTAGATGTGAATTTAATAATTTGATTGGATTAAAGATATTTATTGTTAAGTTAAAAATGGAATAACTAGACAATGTCTATACAACAATATATAAATCATCATGACATAAACATCTTTATGTTATTATTACAAATTTGTTACATTTATATATTTTAGTTATAAATATCGATTTAGTAATATTGATGGAATTATATATTTAGTTATAAATATCCATTTAGTAATATTGATGGAGTTATTATATGAAAGTTTAGGTTATATAAAAGCCCTAAATTATAAATTTAATTTTATAGTTTTGTTATATTGTTTGGTTTATTTAGTGTATTTTTTTATTTTATATTTTAGGGTAACATTTGTCTTTTGGAGTTTTCCTCAAAATTCATGCGGTTTATCCAAGGATCAAATAAATGCAAGACTGTGAGTAGATCTAACTCTTTCTTCTATTTATAACTAAACTTTTGGGGTGTATCATCTATGACGTATTCGCGTACTTAATCAATTTAATCATCAGCATGCAAAGTCAATGTTTTTTATGCGTATGTGTTGTTATTGTTTGTTTATTTGTTTATGTGAAGTCACAGTCAATTGTATTCTAGCACGTCATTGTGGATCCACTGGCTGACGGTTACCCATGGCCATGGTTGTATACTTTTATCGCCACTATCATCATATTCGCTTTTCGAAGCTTGAGTCTCGTATAGTCACATTATTGCTTTATTCGCATACAGTACGTCTTGATTATTGTTGTTATTTATTTTCATCTACCATCATAAATTAGCCTAAAGTGAATGAACCAAAACAAAGCATGGAACCAATATATAATCAAACAAAATCATACTCCTCGAGAGAAGCATATAACAAGAAGCAGCAAACCAATATACAATCAATATACAACCATTACATAATCAACCTATTCAACCAACCAATATACTAACAATATATAATCAACATATAATCAGCATGGAATCTTTTCATGCTATATACAAGAAGAAAGCTAAAATAGAAACATTTAACCAAAGCAACGAACAAAATCTACATACCTGAACCAATGCAACGAAGAGGAAGAAAGAAGCTTTGAACCAATTTCGTGTAGGGTTTGCGAGGGGAAAGTTGCCATCGTGTAGGGTTTGTTAAAGAGAAGAAGGAAGTCTGATGCCATCGTCGTCATGCAGGATTTGCGAATTTTTGTCGTTTCAAGAACAACAGAAGATGATTAGTTGATGAAAGACAATACAAAAAAAAAAGATAAACATGTAATTTTATAAGAAAAATAAGAAATATGTATCAGATATTAAAAGTTGGATAAATATGTAATAAAAGCTCTTAGTAAAGGAATATATATAAAAATCCCTGTATTATATAACAATAGACTTTGCAAAGAAAAAGAAAGTATTGTTTTCTTAAAAAAACTTGCAAATTAATACTCAAATTACATCTAAAAAGTGTTTGATTTTGTGGCGTTCTTTTTTTAATTGTTGAATAAAAAGTTCTTTATGTTTAAAAGGAATAAAAGTAAAAGGAATAAAAGAAGATGAAAAAAAGTTAACAATTAGGGCCTTTTAAAAATTTCCATTTCTCAAACACTTTGATTTCAACCAATAAATTCTTTACTTAGTGGTCATAACATTAAGCAACCTAGACTTTGTATTTGAACGAGTTGATGTTATCCATACGTTATGATGAGATGTTGGTTTTGAAAGTCATTCGTCTTACTATATTTTATATATAATTCTCGACGTTTAAAGAAATATTTATCACTATATAACATGCAAAAATTCTTTTGTTTATGAACAAGTTATTATATTATGTATTATTACATTATAAACATTGTAATTCTAATCGAAACTTTTAAACTTGATTTATAAAAGGCTATTTGATGAAGTAAGGTTACTTTCTATTAACCAAATAACTAATAATACTAACCAAATAATCACTATTATATTGCATTTTGACGCGACTCCCTGTCTTTAGACGTGTCCCAACGAATGCGCCGGTTAAGGCCTTCTCATAATACGTTATTAGTGGGCGTGTTGGGCAGAGGCGGTGAAGATACTTGTTAATAAGATTTTAAAAATTATGATTCTACTATATTAATTTAAAATAGTTTCCTAATAAAAGTTACTATTATAACCAAACATATTAGAATCTGAAAATCAGAGAAATTAATCATTTATTAGTTTTACCCAAACTAACAACTATTTATCTAATTAACTCAAATACGTAAAACGGTTTTACTACTCTTTGTGCATGAAAATGTGTTCGTACTTACAAAAATGGGATAAAATATGGTATTGAGTGGAAAACTAAAAAAATGAAAATTTATACTTGCCACCATGCATGCCAAACACATGATTTTTGGTGCACTTAGTGACGAAACGTGTTAACAACATTCATCAGTTTGGTTGTATGAAATTTTTTTTTTTAAATATTAATATTAATATTAGACTTCAATCTCCAAGAACGAACGATTATGACTGCCACTTTCACGAAGATCTGGGTTACACCTCCTTCTAATATCTCTAGTTGTCAGACAATTATCTTGTTTAACCCTAGGGTTTCTCACTCAGCAAAGTTCAAATACTTTGATTATAAATACATATGTGTTGAGATGTTATAATTGTGAAATTGTGCCATCGGTTGTTCGGTTATTTGATTTAATGTTTTTTGTTCAATCAGATACCCAATGGGTGGAATTGGAAAAATCCATGCTCACACTTGGTTTCACGAATAGGTCTTATTTGAGTAATTTGTTATAATTTTTGTTTATTGGATTTTGAAAGTGAAATCAATAAATACCTATATAATTCCTTCGTTTTCATTACGTTTCTTATTTCTTCCGCACAAAAAACCATATAACACAACCCCTTTTCAAACTTTTTTCTTTCTCTTATTTTTTAATTTCTTGATGAAAATTAACCCTTCTCATGTATTATTTTTGAAGTTTTTTTTTCTAGTAACATGTTGATTAATTCTGTATAAACATAATTGAAATGGAGAGGAAAGGATTTGATACTTGTCCAATTATATGTGGATGACATCATTTTTGGATCCACATGCACTGCCATGTGTGAAGAGTTCAGACAACTCATGGCAGCAGAGTTTGAAATGAGTGCAATGAGTGAGCTCCAATGTTTTCTTGGTCTCCAAGTAAAACAATTGCAAAATGGTACATTCATTCACCAAAGTAATTATGTCAAAGAACTACTTACAAAATTTATTGTAACTGTTTTAAAGACTCCTCTCATGTTAGAGAGTCAAGCAGCAGAAAATATCATTAAAAATCTAATATCTCATTCTACCACAAAGCACATTGACATCAGAAATCACTTTGTGATGGATTGCTATGAAAAATGTTTGATTTATCTGTATCATGTTCCTACTAAAGATCAACTGGCAGATGTTCTAACAAAAGCATTAGATACATCTATCTTTAAAAGTCTGATCTCTAGAATTGCTATGCTAAACATGGAATAAAAACAAGCATTTGTGTTCCATGCATAATTCGCATTAAAATGTTTTCAGAAAGTCAAAAATTCATCCTTAAAAATAGCTAAAATTGAAATATTTCAATAAATCTCTAAAGTCTGCTCATAACCATTGTTTCTCCAAACATTTGCTTGGCGTAAAAATCTATCTGTTGCTGAAAGAGTATCCTCTGTTCTACATCCATTGTTGGTGAAACCACTGTTTTCCCAATCCACTGATAATTTATCATCTGATAGTGTAAAATCACCATTGATCATTCATCTGTTCGAAACCACTGCTGGTGTCCAGCAGAAGTTTCCAAACAACTGTCATCCATTATCCAATAGAGTTCACACATGCACAGATGTTAGCCATCAGATCTTTTGGAAACCGCTGGCATGTCAGCATTCATTTTTCACTTTATAAACCTTGTTTCATCCAAACAGAGTTCCACTTGCCATTTCGATTTCAAAAATCTCCATTACTCTCATCTTCTTCCAAACTCTCAATAATCCCTCTTCAATCATAAATCTCATCATCAAAACTCCCTACAGCTACCTTCCGATATTCGAAAATACCAATAATAACACTGCGTTTCACTCCATGATTGATGTTCTACAAACATCATCATACAAAGATGTGTTACTAGTTAAAGTTCTGTGATATCCCGGGTTTTTCGGATAACTTAAACGTAATACTTGTCAAACTAATTACGTGCTATGTGTACGAACGTGTACGAATTAAATGAACACGTGATGTGTGTTGTGTGATTGTTTTAAGTAGTTGAATAATTAGAGTAGATACGTACACGAACTGAACCGAACCGCGACACGAACCAAAGTGATTCATTGTGACTCTAGGAGTTAACAAGTCTTAAACCTTAACTCAAGTATTCGGCCGAGAACGAGAATTAAACACAAACCGAGAGCAACCCAAACCGATATCAAGCCTAAGCTTTAAACTCCAACCACACGGCCACAAGATCAAACCAACCCAAGTTCTGGCCGCGAGATCAAGCCCAAACCCAAACCAAAGCAATCCAAGTATCATCGGCCACATATGCTTACCCAAACCAAACCAAATCAGACTTTTCGACCGAGATCAAACCCAAACCAACCACCCTAGTTCCTCGGCCAAAATCTCAAACCAAAATCCGCAATCCTTATCTCTTGCGCCTATATCTACGAAACCCATGCATGTTTCCTTCTAAAACACAAACTCTAATAGCAAAAATCGCCTTCTCTTGCTCCATAAATCACGAACAGCTGATCATTCATTCCATTCAACCGCAAACAGCCTTTGCTCACTTCCTTCGATCGCGGCAGTCTTTGCTAATCACTTTCCCGATTACAACTTTCATCACATCCGAAGCAATCCTGTCCAAGTCTCGGCTTATTGATCGTCGATTCCTCATCTACTCACGGTTCATTAAGCTTAATATTAAAGGTTAGGAATTACAATTATTTGCAAGATTTCATTCGGATTATATGTGTGTTTAAAGGTAGTAAGTATGTTGTTAATCGGCTGAACTATCATTATTGCATGCATGATTGTTTTCGGAACTCATAGCTTGCGACTGTGTTTTGTTTATAAAGACTAGAATTATTGAGTAGGGTTGCATGGATAGGTTATTAGTATTAATCTATGATTAAAAATCGGTTCTTGATCGCCTAGGCTAATCGCATGAACGAGTTATACGAGTTTATTATAAAGAGATGCTGAAACAGTCTGCTGAATAATAGTTACAGCCGACTTCATCTGGCTGTAACTCGGTCGATAGTTGTCGAAAAACGGATTTTCTGATGTCTAGAACGTAGAGATTTGAATAAGGAATCTAATGGCGCTGGATTCATAATTTTCTGAAGTCGTTTGATATTTTTAAAGGGCTAAATAAGTTCAGTAACTAAAACTGTGAAAATCCTGAAATTTTGCTAGTTGTTTGTCAAGCTAGATTTTAAAATCGGTAGGGAGTTGAGTCATAATTTTTGTACAGCCACTAGGTATAGAAATTTCCGGGCAACTCCAGCTGGAATTTTGTTAATCGGACGATCAGTGATTTTTAAATAAATTCTTCCGTGGACGGCAGTCAGAAAGCGGTAGATCTGACTGCAGCTTAGTGAATTAATATTTATGGTTAATTGGTAAAGATTTAGGACTTGGAAAAATTATATAAATTTCTATGGTATAAATGTCACCTACTGTAAAAATGTGGGAATTTTTGGAATGTTAGAACTATTTTATAAAAATCCTAGAAAACAGCTGAATAATTGAGTGTTAAGCAGAAAGTTGATAACTTGTGATTTTATGAATTAAAGTGTTGCATGGATTTGGAATATGTTCATGATAAGTTGTTTGATTACTATGATCACATGAGAATACTTGCATGCATGTTTGAGTGTTAGATATGTTGTTTGTGTGTATAACTTTGTGAGTAAATTGTGTGTGGAATTTGTATTGGTGTGATTTCACACTGACGTGTAATTAATTGGTTTGTTAGGACGCAACTAGCGGTCCCATCTCTTATAACATCTTTGCTACACTAACCGAGCAAATAAAGGTGAGTTCACGGCCCCTAACTTTATCCGGTTTTTAAACAACAGGGGGAGAAACATGTATACACTCTCAAACTCAAACTCTTTACGAATTTAACGTCACATAACCATATGGTAACTAAGTTAATGTTAATGTAATGTTATGGGCACTAAGCAGCTTTATCACTTAAGTCCTCGACAATCTCCTCGGATCGTTAGTATTTGGGTTAAATAGCGGGGGAATTATAAGTAGTACTACTGGGCCCGACAAGCCCCATCCGAGCTAGTCGCGCTAGCCGACCTGGTATGGTCAACGGGTGAATAATTGGCCTAACACCGCCATGGTCATGTGATAGGCCTGGCAAAACGGAGGCACGACAGTCAGCTTCGATCGCGAACACTTAGTGACATGACTTTAGGCTAGCTACCTATATATATTAACATTGAACTTAATTACGGATCAACTTAATATTCCGGGTTTGGAATATTGGAAACATCAACTTATTATCCCGGGTTGGGGATAATGGAAATAACAACTTAATATTCCGGGATGGGAATATTGGAAGCAACAACTTATTATTCCGGGATTGGAATAATGGAACTGATATGTTATTCCAGGTTGGGGATAACGGAGTAACAAACTATAACCGAACAAACGAATTTATGAAAACCTGTGAACTCACTCATCTTTAATGTTGACACTTGTTTCTTTACATGTTTCTCAGGACGCTAGGAGCTCTAGGTGCACGCACATGCATTGAACAAGACGTCATTATCGAGTCTTATTTATTAATATTGTTTTGGGATTTTTCATTTGTTTTGGCGTTTGTGTTGGCGCCGCATCACTACTTATTTATGCTTCCGCTCAAACTTTAAAACTAATGCTCTGCTAAATATTGGTAATTGATATAAAATCTACAACGAACGATTTTGGAAAACGTATAATCAAATCATGTAGAGTCGTTCGACGTACTAGTGTTTCAGATTCTGGTTTGTTCACACGCCTCGCGGTAAAACTCCGCAAGTGGAAATTGAGGGTGTGACAGATTGGTATCAGAGCCACTAGCTATAGAGAACCAGGTTTGCATTAGAAGTAGACCTAAACTATAGCTGATATCACGACACTAGACTTAGTTTGGCACCGAATTATTATATCTTGTTATGCAATATACCACAATTGTGTTTGGTAGATTATGCCTTCATAATAAGAAATGAAAACAACTCATAACTAACTACACGACCAAACAGGCAATGTCATCATCCTCATCGTCATCATCGTCCGACAGACTTACGCCACCAAGGGCACCAGGAAAGGCACCAATGGTGGAACCCATACCACCTTATGGCGTGGAGACACGCTCAGCAGCAAGGAAGAGGCTCGCTCTGGGGGAGGAGTCATCGCTACGCCCAACTATTGCTGTACTGGTTGAACCGGTTAATCCCGACGTAACTAGGAATTGACATGCTTAGAATCCTGGTACATACACAATAAAAACAGCTAGAAAGAATGCAGGAAACCATCCTGGCACAAGGATGGATGATCCGACACCTTACCGGAAAGACCGACTCGCTCGAAGAAGAGCATCGTACGAGCAAGATAGCTCGTAACACCATAGCCAGAGATCTGCGTGCTGAGCAGATAAGAGCCGACTGGCTGGAGGACAGAGTCCTGGAAAATAGTTGGAACATTCAGGAACTGCAAAATCAAGCACTTGCACCAGCACCGGCCCCTCCAGTGCCGGTAGGGGAGGATCCAGAAGAGGATCCAGAGGAGGATCTGAAGAGGATCCGGAGGAGGACCCAGCTGAAGAAGCTGGAAATGCCGCACAGGATGACGGCAACGACAGTGACTTGGGGAATGGAGACGTAGACGACTGACACGTCTCGTTTATATTATTTGTTTTCCTTCAGTTTATTATTTTCCCACTTGTATTTAAACCTGAGACTTTATAGTGAATTCGTATGTTTGATTGCACTTTTGTAAGACGTTGAAATTCCAGTTAATCAAGTATTTCTTTGACTATTTAACATATTGAGTTGACCTAACTTAATAATTATTAAAGTACGAAGTAGGATAACTATATTGGATATATAGACTTATCAGGGTGTGTTTGTGTTGTGTTTCGAAGATCTAAATGGTGACAGGAAGACGTGGAAACCTAAACTTGACGCCCGAAGAGCTAGCTGCCATGATTCAGGAGCATGTGAACGCAGCTTTAGCGGGTGTTCAGAACCAGCCGGCAGGTAACCATTATTAAATTTTCGTGTGAAAATCTAATAGTGAGGCTAGTAAAATTCCTTGCTGACTTCCTGTTCTCTGTCAGCAGGAGGGGGCTTTAACCCCTATAAGATGTTCCTTGACGCAAAGCCAAGCAAGTTCTCGGGGGCGGAAGGACCCATTGGACTGGTCCGCTGGATCGAAAAGTCGGAATCCGTTTTTGAAATGTGCAACTGCTTAGAGGCCAACAAGGTCAATTATGCCGCCTCAACACTGGAAGATGGGGCACTGACATGGTGGAATGCACAAGTCCAAACACGTGGACTTATAGCTGCGAACGCAATGGCATGGACTGAGTTCAAGGCCCTGATTAAAGAGGAGTACTGTCCACGAGACAGAGTGCAACAATTGGAGCAAGCTCTATGGAACCACAAGATGGTGGGATCGGAAATTGAAGCTTACACTGCAAAACACCATGACCTAGTATTTCTGTGTCCCGATTTGGCGAACACGGTGGAAGAAAGACTCGAGTTCTATCTCGGGGGTTTGGTTCCGGAAATTCAGGGTATGGTGATGTCTAGTAACCCTGTAACTGAACATCAAGCAATCCGATTAGCTCACAAACTCACCGATAAAGCGGTGGAACAGAAGAAACTGCCAGCACGGGGTACCACCGAAGTCGCCCCAGATAACAAAAGAAAATTTGAAGACTCCAATGTTCGACAGTCTTCGTCATCACATCCGCAGCAAGGGAACCAGAAACGGTTCAATCATTACCACAGCCACCGGGGTCATCAAAATCATTCTGCCAACAACAACAACAACAACTACAACAACAACAACAACCAGAATGCAGGCGGCTATGTAGGTCGAAAGCCGCAGTGCAATCGCTGCAATCTTCATCATCACGGCCCTTGTGCCGGAATTCGCTGCCACAGATGTGGCAAGATGGGACATGCGGCAAAGGATTGTCGTGGGGAAACCATGCCCCGACAAAATCAGAATCAGCCCCAGGGTCAGCAGCAGGGTATAAACCGGGGATGCTATCAGTGTGGTAGCACTGCTCATTTCAGAAGAGACTACCCACAGTTGCGCAACAACAACAATAATGGTGGAAACAACCACAACCACAACAACCACAACAATAATAACAACAACAATAATGGGAACGGTGGCACAGGAGGTGCCAAGGGTCGTGCATTTACATTGGGCCGCGGAGAGGCCAGAAACGACACGAACGTGGTCACCGGTAAGTTTCCCCTTAATGAACATTTTGCTACTGTGCTTTTGATACGGGTGCGGATAGGAGTTTTATATCTGAGTCTTTTAGGAAGAACCTAAATCTCACGCTTAAACCATTAGAGACCCCTTATGTGATAGAATTAGCCAATGGTAAATCGGTAGACGTGACCCAAATCATATCCGGCTGTCAACTCAAACTCGCGGGCCACACTTTTACCATTGATCTGATGACAACTACCCTGGGTAGTTTTGACGTGGTAGTCGGAATGGACTGGCTATCCGACGTCCGGGCTGAAGTTCTCTGCTTCGAAAAATCTATCCGTATTCCGCTCTCGAACGACGAAATCCTGACAGTACAAGGCGATAAGGCAAGCGCCGTCAACAACATCATCTCATACATGCAAGCGCAGAAGTATCTTCGGAAAAAGAATTCCTTCGCTTTACTCGCACTAATTACCGAACAGCCTAAGGACGAGAAACGTATAGAAGACATCTCTGTCGTCCGTGATTTTTCCGATGTATTCCCAGAAGAACTACCTGGTCTTCCACCACATCGACAATTGGAGTTTGAAATCGAATTGGCAAGCAATGCAACTCCTATCGCCAAGGCTCCATACCACCTAGCTCCAGCCGAGCTGCAGGAGCTGTCTACCCAACTTCAAGAGCTGCTAGAAAAAGGATTTATCCGACCAAGCGTTTCGCCATGGGGAGCTCCAGTCCTGTTTGTCAAGAAGAAGGACGGGACTTTCCGCATGTGCATTGACTATAGGGAACTCAAAAAGGTTACAGTCAAGAACCGATACCCGTTACCTCGCATCGACGATCTATTCGACCAACTGCAAGGGTCAAGTTACTACTCTAAGATTGATTTATGGTCCGGTTATCATCAGCTACGCGTCAGGGAGGAGGATATCGCCAAGACGGCATTTCGTACTCGGTATGGCCATTACGAGTTCTTGGTCATGCCATTCGGTCTCACTAACGCACCTGCGGTATTCATGGACCTCATGAACCGCGTGTGTAAACCATACCTCGACAAATTTGTCATTGTGTTCATCGATGACATACTCATCTACTCCAAAGGTGAAGAAGAACATGCGGAACATCTACGATTACTGCTAGGGCTACTTCAACAGGAAAAGTTATATGCCAAGCTTTCGAAGTGTGATTTCTGGATTCGGGAAGTTCAGTTCCTCGGGCACGTAGTGAATGAGAAGGGTATTCACGTAGACCCTGCCAAGATTGAAGCCATTAAAAACTGGGAAGCACCTAAGACACCGACGGAGATCCGCCAATTCTTAGGATTGGCTGGTTACTACAGACGCTTCATCGAGGGGTTTTCAAAGATTGCACAACCGCTCACTACCCTCACCCAGAAAGGCATCAAGTATGCTTGGGGTGAAAAACAAGATGCAGCATTTCAATTGCTGAAGCAGAAACTTTGCAGTGCACCCATTCTGTCCTTGCCGGAAGGGACAGATGACTTCGTAGTGTATTGTGATGCTTCCATTCAGGGATTGGGATGCGTACTCATGCAACGCGATAAGGTCATCGCGTATGCGTCGCGACAGCTGAAGGTTCACGAGAAAAACTACACGACGCATGACCTGGAATTGGGAGCAGTAGTGTTTGCACTTAAGATTTGGAGACACTACCTCTATGGAACGAAGTGCACAATCTTCACAGACCACAAAAGCCTCCAACACATCTTTGATCAGAAGGAGTTGAACATGCGACAGCGTCGCTGGGTCGAACTCTTAAACGATTATGAGTGTGCCATTCGGTACCACCCGGGTAAAGCTAACGTGGTAGCTGATGCCCTCAGTAGGAAGGAACACCTAAAACCTCGTCGTGTATGAGCACTACAACTCACTATTCATTCGGGGCTACCCGATCAAATACGCGACGCCCAGTTAGAAGCAGTTAAGGCGGAAAACATCAAAGCCGAATCAGTGGGAAAAATGGAACGCGATTGGGAAGTAAAGCCCAATGGAGCCCGGTATTTCATGAATCGCATATGGGTACCTCTCTACGGAAACCTTAGAGAGCTAGTCATAGATGAAGCTCACAAATCTCGATACTCTGTCCATCCGGGTTCGGATAAGATGTATCAAGACCTTAAAGCTGCGTATTGGTGGCCCAACATGAAAGCCGATATAGCCACCTACGTGAGTAAATGTTTGACTTGTGCAAAAGTCAAGGTGGAGTACCAAAAGCCATCGGGGCTACTCCAACAACCTGAGATCCCAGTATGGAAATGGGATCAGATCTCAATGGATTTCATCACTAAACTCCCGTGAACCTTGGGTGGTTGCGATACCATCTGGGTGATTGTGGATCGTTTAACTAAGTCCGCACACTTCCTAGCTATTAAAGAAACGGATAAGATGGAGAAGTTGACTCGCATCTACATTAAGGAAGTAGTTTCTCGGCATGGAGTGCCAACGTCCATCATCTCAGACAGAGATGCTCGCTTCACGTCGAACTTCTGGCAGTCACTCCAGAAAGCGTTGGGAACCCGCTTAGATATGAGCACAGCTTATCACCCTCAGACTGATGGTCAAAGTGAAAGGACCATACAGACCTTGGAAGACATGCTTAGGGCATGCGTGGTGGACTTCGGAAATAATTGGGAAATTCACCTGCCTCTAGTAGAATTCTCATATAACAACAGCTATCATACGAGTATTTCGGCAGCACCGTTTGAGGCATTATACGGTCGTAAATGTAGATCACCGGTCTGCTGGGCAGAAGTCGGTGACAGTCAACTCACAGGCCCTGAGTTAATACTTGAGGCTACTGAAAAGATTGTACAAATCAGAAACCGCATGGCGGCGGCACGAGATCGACAGAAAAGCTACGCTGATCAACGACGCAAACCGCTCGAATTTCAAGTAGGCGACCGCGTCCTACTAAAGGTGTCACCCTGGAAGGGTGTAATCCGCTTTGGAAAACGGGGCAAACTTAACCCACGGTACGTAGGCCCGTTTGTAATCTTGAAACGAATCGGACCCGTAGCATATCAATTAGACCTTCCTGCCGAACTCAGTGGAGTTCACAACGTATTTCACGTGTCAAATCTGAAGAAGTGTCTATCAGATGAAACTTTAGTTATTCCATTGGATGAGATCCAAGTGGATGAACAACTACACTTCGTGGAAAAGCCTATTGAGATCATGGATCGTGAGATCAAGACTCGAAGGCACAGCAAGATTCCAATAGTTAAAGTTCGTTGGGACTCTAAGCGTGGACCGGAGTTCACGTGGGAAAGAGAGGACCAAATGAAAAGCAAATACCCACACCTCTTCGCAACTGAGCAGCAAACTAACGATACCAGTAACTAAATTTTCGGGACGAAAATTCTTTCAACATGGGGATGATGTGACAACCTGGAAATTTCTCATACTTTCGTGTACTATTGTTGACTAAATTCTTGTGCATGGCACTTGGAAATCTTTGTGTATGACACTTGGGAACTTCTTGTAACGTTGCGTACCATTATAAACGAAGTAACTCTTTGTGCGTGGCACTCTAAACATGTACGTTACATGCTAAACCGCGTTTACTCAATTTTCGGGACGAAAATTCTTTCAACATGGGGATAATGTGATATCCCGGGTTTTTCGGATAACTTAAACGTAATACTTGTCAAACTAATTACGTGCTATGTGTACGAACGTGTACGAATTAAATGAACACGTGATGTGTGTTGTGTGATTGTTTTAAGTAGTTGAATAATTAGAGTAGATACGTACACGAACTGAACCGAACCGCGACACGAACCAAAGTGATTCATTGTGACTCTAGGAGTTAACAAGTGTTAAACCTTAACTCAAGTATTCGGCCGAGAACGAGAATTAAACACAAACCAAGAGCAACCCAAACCGATATCAAGCCTAAGCTTTAAACTCCAACCACACGGCCACAAGATCAAACCAACCCAAGTTCTGGCCGCGCGATCAAGCCCAAACCCAAACCAAAGCAATCCAAGTATCACCGGCCACATATGCTTACCCAAACCAAACCAAATCAGACTTTTCGACCGAGATCAAACCCAAACCAACCACCCTAGTTCCTCGGCCAAAATCTCAAACCAAAATCCGCAATCCTTATCTCTTGCGCCTATATCTACGAAACCCATGCATGTTTCCTTCTAAAACACAAACTCTAATAGCAAAAATCGCCTTCTCTTGCTCCATAAATCACGAACAGCTGATCATTCATTCCATTCAACCGCAAACAGCCTTTGCTCACTTCCTTCGATCGCGGCAGTCTTTGCTAATCACTTTCCAGATTACAACTTTCATCACATCCGAAGCAATCCTGTCCAAGTCTCGGCTTATTGATCGTCGATTCCTCATCTACTCACGGTTCATTAAGCTTAATATTAAAGGTTAGGAATTACAATTATTTGCAAGATTTCATTCGGATTATATGTGTGTTTAAAGGTAGTAAGTATGTTGTTAATCGGCTGAACTATCATTATTGCATGCATGATTGTTTTCGGAACTCATAGCTTGCGACTGTGTTTTGTTTATAAAGACTAGAATTATTGAGTAGGGTTGCATGGATAGGTTATTAGTATTAATCTATGATTAAAAATCGGTTCTTGATCGCCTAGGCTAATCGCATGAACGAGTTATACGAGTTTATTATAAAGAGATGCTGAAACAGTCTGCTGAATAATAGTTACAGCCGACTTCATCTGGCTGTAACTCGGTCGATAGTTGTCGAAAAACGGATTTTCTGATGTCTAGAACGTAGAGATTTGAATAAGGAATCTAATGCGCTGGATTCATAATTTTCTGAAGTCGTTTGATATTTTTAAAGGGCTAAATAAGTTCAGTAACTAAAACTGTGAAAATCCTGAAATTTTGCTAGTTGTTTGTCAAGCTAGATTTTAAAATCGGTAGGGAGTTGAGTCATAATTTTTGTACAGCCACTAGGTATAGAAATTTCCGGGCAACTCCAGCTGGAATTTTGTTAATCGGACGATCAGTGATTTTTAAATAAATTCTTCCGTGGACGGCAGTCAGAAAGCGGTAGATCTGACTGCAGCTTAGTGAATTAATATTTATGGTTAATTGGTAAAGATTTAGGACTTGGAAAAATTATATAAATTTCTATGGTATAAATGTCACCTACTGTAAAAATATGGGAATTTTTGGAATGTTAGAACTATTTTATAAAAATCCTAGAAAACAGCTGAATAATTGAGTGTTAAGCAGAAAGTTGATAACTTGTGATTTTATGCATTAAAGTGTTGCATGGATTTGGAATATGTTCATGATAAGTTGTTTGATTACTATGATCACATGAGAATACTTGCATGCATGTTTGAGTGTTAGATATGTTGTTTGTGTGTATCACTTTGTGAGTAAATTGTGTGTGGAATTTGTATTGGTGTGATTTCACACTGACGTGTAATTAATTGGTTTGTTAGGACGCAACTAGCGGTCCCATCTCTTATAACATCTTTGCTACACTAACCGAGCAAATAAAGGTGAGTTCACGGCCCCTAACTTTAGCCGGTTTTTAAACAACAGGGGGAGAAACATGTATACACTCTCAAACTCAAACTCTTTACGAATTTAACGTCACATAACCATATGGTAACTAAGTTAATGTTAATGTAATGTTATGGGCACTAAGCAGCTTTATCACTTAAGTCCTCGACAATCTCCTCGGATCGTTAGTATTTGGGTTAAATAGCGGGGGAATTATAAGTAGTACTACTGGGCCCGACAAGCCCCATCCGAGCTAGTCGCGCTAGCCGACCTGGTATGGTCAACGGGTGAATAATTGGCCTAACACCGCCATGGTCATGTGATAGGCCTGGCAAAACGGAGGCACGACAGTCAGCTTCGATCGCGAACACTTAGTGACATGACTTTAGGCTAGCTACCTATATATATTAACATTGAACTTAATTACGGATCAACTTAATATTCCGGGTTTGGAATATTGGAAACATCAACTTATTATCCCGGGTTGGGGATAATGGAAATAACAACTTAATATTCCGGGATGGGAATATTGGAAGCAACAACTTATTATTCCGGGATTGGAATAATGGAACTGATATGTTATTCCAGGTTGGGGATAACGGAGTAACAAACTATAACCGAACAAACGAATTTATGAAAACCTGTGAACTCACTCATCTTTAATGTTGACACTTGTTTCTTTACATGTTTCTCAGGACGCTAGGAGCTCTAGGTGCACGCACATGCATTGAACAAGACGTCATTATCGAGTCTTATTTATTAATATTGTTTTGGGATTTTTCATTTGTTTTGGCGTTTGTGTTGGCGCCGCATCACTACTTATTTATGCTTCCGCTCAAACTTTAAAACTAATGCTCTGCTAAATATTGGTAATTGATATAAAATCTACAACGAACGATTTTGGAAAACGTATAATCAAATCATGTAGAGTCGTTCGACGTACTAGTGTTTCAGATTCTGGTTTGTTCACACGCCTCGCGGTAAAACTCCGCAAGTGGAAATTGAGGGTGTGACAAGTTCCAATTTATCTGGATACTCTTAGACAATTTTGGGTAAACGCTAAAGTTCAGATTCAATACAAAAAGCCTTTTGCCATTACGTCCAAGATTGGGCAGTCACTTGTTCAGATTTCTCCATCTACTATCTCCACCACATTTGGTCTTAACGACCTCGATGACCCCACTTCTTTCCCAAAGAAAGATTTACATGCTGAATTCATTGAGCGAGGATATGAATGTCAATTATCAGGTATTACCATTTTTAAACCTGAATTTCCCGCTGACATGAAATTCTTTTTCCACACACTTTTATGATGTTTGTCAGCCAAAACAACTGCTTTTAACGAAATACCTTTAAATATTCAGTACCTAGGTTATGCTATTTTAACCAAATCAAAATTTAACTTTTCTCAGGCATCGTTTTCTGATTTGGTTGCAAATTTTAATAATATTAAAAAGGGTAAAGCTTTTTTGATAACCCTAGGTTGTTGAGTTTCTATTTGTAAAAACAAGTTTCTGAAACTGATTTTCAACAAGGTGTCATCTGTGAAGTTGGCAGCCTTAAACAAGAAACTTTTACTAGACTCTCAACACAAAAGCAAAGGTGTTGAAAAAAAAGCATCAAAGACTGAGCATGTTTTGACTACTTCCACAATCTCTGCTCCTTCCTCTGTTGCTGAGCTCACTGCTCCTGGTGAACATGGCACTACAACCAGTGTTGTGCAACCCCTACCAGAAAAACCGAAAAGGAAAACCCACCAAATCCAAGAAGCCCACAAAACACCCCAAAAAGGTAAGTCGGGAAGATGAAATCCCAGATGTTTTACATGTGACAGCACTATAGTCACTTACAACCACTGCTGCTACTTCATCACAATAGTTGGTTAAAAGATCTCCACCATCACAAGCTCCTCTTGCTTCCTCACAAAAGGAACAAGTTGTAAGTACAGGGACACCACATTATGAGGCAGATGATTCAATTGAACATTTGTTCTCAAGCCCCTCTCCTAGGGCTATGTCTCTTTCTACTCCATTACCCACCTCTCCAATTCCTTCCACATTTTTACCTCTATTTCAATCTATTGAAAAAACTCAGATTATAAGCAGCCCCTCTCAATCACCCATCACTGAGAGTTTAACTCTAACATTGACTGAATCTAAGAAAACTCAATTAGCCAACCTAGAAACAATTGAGGAGGTTACACCCCATGAGTTACATGTAACTCTTGGTGGTAGTTCAAGTGAAGCGACTACTACAACTACTACTACAACAGTGGCTCAGTTGGACAGTGGTTACATCATAAGACTTCATTGAAGGCAACAACTGCTGAGGCTACAATAGTATCCTCTAAACCAGTTGGAAGTCCCCAGTACCAAGAACAAGGGGCATTTAGTTCTAAAAACATTGAGATTCCTCATGTTGATGATCCAAATACAACCACCTCTGGTAGGAATTAGATGATTCTATTCATTTAGGTGATAAATTACAATATCAAGAATTGACGGAGAGAATCAATACCATGGAATCATTTATTGATGAAATCAAATCCATGATGAAACAGATGCTCAAAAATTCTCAACCTCAACCATCTCCAACACAAAGTGCTGAAGAGCTATGGAAGGTTGTTCAACCAATCATCCTCGCTCAGAGACAATTGGGAGATATTCAGCATGAAACCCATATGAAGTTGATCCGCAATATGGTCGAGGCTCCATATAAAGATACACAAGCCAAAATTAAAGCCATCAAAGACCACTTGCTAAAAACTATTGGCTCTGGCTCGGTTATCATTCTTCAAGATGACATAGAAGATGATGCCAAAGAGGGGGAGAGAGATCACATGAGAAAGTTGCAGCCTAATTCAATTGTTAAATCAATGGTGCAACAACAGCCAGCAACCATTGCAACCACTACTGAAGCATCCGAAGCTACTTTGGGAAGAGGAAGTGATGAGACCCTAAACAAAGAAGCTGAAAGGATTTCTAATGAAAAGCAGCAAAGACAAGATACACTTGAAGAAAAAGCTTTGAGGCTCATTAAAGAAGAAAAAGCTAAGTAGTTGGAAAAAGAAGATGTTGGTATTTCAAGAGAAAGAAAGTCTGCAAGAAAAGCAAGATAACCAACTCACATCTCTTCTACAACCACTACTGAAGCTCCAATCATTGTATCCTCTGTCACCATAACCCCAATAGATGTTAGGATAGATGTTGTGATAGCAGATGCTGGAACAACAGAGGTTGCAACAGATGTTCCTCAAACCACTTCGCTACTCACATTTCCAACATTAACCAAACTCATATCCACACCACTTTGAATTCCTACACATCCACCATCTCCAAAACTTAAATTCCAAGGCAAAAGGAAAACTTTTGTTGTTGATGATGATGATGATGAAGAGAGTCACTCACCACTCCCAGCATCATCACAATCCATTTCACAACCATCCTCATCACTGCCACATCTAGAAACTCCAATTCCACCTATGCACTTATCATCTTCATTCCTTCTAATGGGTGCACTATACCCTTTGGAACTTTTTATTGTTAAAGGAGAGATAGAAGCTTTCTACAAGATAGAGGATCCGAAACAGAGAGAATTTCCATCCTTACTGGGGTATCGAAAGCCTAAGAATCTTGATGAATATCTTAAGTTAAAGGCTAGACAAATTGAGTCCATCGCAAAAGACAAATCAAAAGATAAAGATGACACGGCTTTACAAATCTCCTTGCAATTTCAACTGAGCAAAGTGAGAAACATTGAAGAATTTGCTAAGGAGTTGAGTAAGTCTATGTCTGAAAATCCAACCACTGATGATCCTGAATTGAAAGAAGACTACCTTGATCATATCTTGAAGCACAAGCCTTACAAAGCAACAGGGGCTCAATTCAAAGACTGGTTGGCAAATGAGCTATAAGAAGAAATTGAAGGAATTCATACATTGCTCAAGGATACTTCAAAGAAGCCTACTCCTCCTACTTGGTAAAAGGCTAAACTTGAAATCCAAGACCATGATCTAAAGATTAAAAGTAAATGAAACCGAATTGACTCTAAAGAATAAAAGAATTTCTCATGATAGAATAACAAGAAATGCTAGATGTCAATATAAAGTGATCGATACCTACAGAAGATTGGAAGAACTAAGAAAAAAAAGTCCTTCTGTCCCAAGAAAGCCAATCTATTCTCAACCAACCACTGCTCCTCAACAGACCCATGCTCCTAAAAGATCAACTTCAACCTCTGGCTTACCCACCATTGCCTTAAATCAAGCAAAAAGGCAAAAAGAAGATGGAAGAAGAGGATCAAAGGATGCATGAAGAACTAAGAAAAGAGGGGATAAAGAATCAAATTTTATACCACACAGATGCTGCAAGTGATGAGCTTAGAGCCACGCTTTCTACACTTGTAAGCAGACCTATTTCACCCAACTCATCACAAATAACCCTACTCCTAAGAAAACCATCTGACTCAAAAATTCTAATAGAAGTCTTCCATAGACACCCATGGATTGACACTGCTCAGGTCAGATGGTAGAGTTCAAAAATAAAAATGGATGATGCATATGGTCTAGATGCAGCGGACCTCCAAGACTTGCTGACTCTTGAACTTGAAAGGGATGTAGATGATATGATTGCCCTGGACTTTGAACTTCAGTTCAAAGGACAAATAAGGGAATCATTGATGAGGAATAAAGATCAGTAATAAAGTTTTTGTTTTGGCATCATCTGTTCTAGGGAAGGTTGTTGGAGAACCTTACAAAAGAACAGATGATGGAAAGCCAAAATTTATTACAACCTCTGATCCTAATAATAATATAACATCTGCTGAGTCAAGCTCTTCTGAAGACTAATCGTCAAAGGTCTAGCATAGCAAAACTCTGTTGAAGACAAAGCTCTGCTGAAGTCTAAAGCTAAAGGTCAGCTAAGGCAAAGCTCTGTTGAAGACTAAAGCTAAAGGTCTGCCAAAGTAAAGCTCTGCTGAAGGCTAATAGAGGATGTCTCATCAGTGTTTTAATATCAGTCTTTGTAATGTTTTGTTATAGCAGTGGTTAGCTTAGAAGATGTTGTTAGTTTGTTAATTTGTTAAGTGTCACTTGCATGCTGACATCATCATAAGATGCTCAGTCGTTAGGATTCTAATATAAATAGAACAGTGTCTGTACTATTCTATTTGATCACTTTTCATCAATTATCAAACTATAATTCTTCTTTACATTCTGTAGGAACAAATCAGTGATCTTAGGCTGAAGGGGAGATTGTGATTTATATGCATATGATTACAATCACTAAAAGCATGATAATGAAAAACAATCTCTCGGCTGGTATGAATTAAAGTTC
This sequence comes from Scalesia atractyloides, assembly GCA_947069175.1. Lineage (NCBI taxonomy): Eukaryota > Viridiplantae > Streptophyta > Magnoliopsida > Asterales > Asteraceae > Scalesia > Scalesia atractyloides. The sequence goes on along the minus strand of CAMTDV010000013.1, from coordinate 49,829,248 downwards.
ATCATTGTTGCATTTACATATGTTTTATCGTCTTTCATCTTTCATTTTTAGAACTTTCATAACAGTTTCAAACTCAGATCCTAACAGTAGAAATACCTGTGACAGCAGACATGCCAACAGATAGTCAGGAACGCAGCTATTGAGTTTGACATAGTTTAAAGTTTGATCTAGTTCCTCCTTAGGGTGTAAGTTCTTAATGATAATACTGAACACTAGGGTTAAGAGTCCGTATAGATAGAGAGAGAGAGAGAGAGAGAGAAATAGAGAGGAATGAAAATTATGATGTTATGGTGATGATAATTTGTGTAACCTTTAACCTCTCTAGTTATCTCCTTATATATACACACAAGAGGAAACCTAATTAGTTAATAAGGGTAATATGGTCCATCAAAAACTACCAACTAGTTATATAATAGGTATAATATATTTTGATTTATATATTATATAAATGATTATATGGCTACAAGATTAAATATCAAATTATTAATATGTTTAATCTTATATTCTCTCACTTAGCCAGATAATCATTTATCATGAGTTTTAGATAAGCCTAATCAGGAGTAAACAATCATTTTAGCTTTAAACCAAGAACCATTGCAAAAAATACAGTTGTCAAATCATCATTCGACTCAGGATCCCCATTAGTTATACTACATCCTAAATTTAGAACCTAACAGTTATAATACACAAGTAAGCCCTTTAATGTTTGATTTATATTTATATTTATATTTATATTTATATTTATATTTATATTATATTTATATTTATATTTATATTTATATTTATATTTATATTTATATTTATTTTATATTATATTTATATTTATATTTATATTCATGCATTATCCGATAGAACATATGTTAGAGACATACAAAATCAAAACTGAGGAAACTTCATTAATTAAAACAAAAATACAATGCCATTAAATAAGGTCTTTAGTAAATCCCATATTCGAAACATGTTCTTCGAAAACGTTAGGTGCGAGACCTTTAGTCATCGAAGCCGCAAGCATATTTTTAGCACTAGTATACTCAATACAAAGATTATTTTCCTCAACTCGTTCACGTATGAAAAAATACTTTGTATCAAGATATAAACCAGCTCTAGTCGAACTGTTACTGTTCGAGAAACTAACGGTAACTGAGTTATAACAGTAAAGCTTCAATGGTATAGAAACGGAATCAACAATTTTAAGTCCAATGATCAAGTTCCTAAGCAACATTCCATGACAGGTTGCGTTATAAACAACAATGTATTCTGCCATCATTGTGGAAGTTGTGGTTAATTGTTGTTTATGACTCTTCCAAGAAATAGGTTCGCTTTCTAACATAAAGATATAACCAGAAGTGGATTTCTTGTCATCTTTGCATTTGGCAAATTCAGAATCAGAATACCTTACCACTTTAAATGATCATTCTTCTATAAGTCAGTTTATTGTCTGTCGTCCCTTGTAGGTATCAAAGTACTTTCTTAGCTACTTTCCAATGATCTAGACCATGATTAGTCTGATAACGACCTAACATTCCAGCAATCTAAGTGATATCTAGGCGAGTACAGACTTGAGCATACATCAGGCTCCCGACTACTGACGCATTGTCACACCCCAACCGATGGCGAAAACATCGGAGTGAGACGGAAATAGATTGCTTGAGACATCATAACACTATTTGTGACTATATTAAATTCAAAGATTTGTTTAATTTCATAAATCAAATTGTCAATTACAACATAACAACTTCAACAAAAATTACAACAAAAAAAGCCTAACATTCTAGGTGCGTTTCTATGTCTTCCCTATTAGATTCGTCATATTCAACATCTTTAACCTCCAACATGTTAAAAGTATAGTTCAATACAAAAAGTATTGGCGAGTACACAAGTTTAAGTACATAGCATAAGTATAAAAGAGTTTACTCAAATCCACATGAAAATTGTATACAAGGTAAGCTAGCATGCAATACTAATTGTCAAACCAAGTGTCCACAAGAATTAAGTGTCCCTCGTCACACAAAGTAACGAGACTAAAGTATGAATAAGAATAAGAATCAGCTTAAGCTTAACAATACCCCGACGGGCAGTGTGCTACTCCTATAGCGCTATATATGTTAAGTTGGGGCTAGCTAAGTTAATGACAAGAAGCATGTATGAATCTAGCATGAACCTAAGCATAACAATAAGCATGTATAACGGATCGAGTGTATAAAATATGTTGTGTGTATTTGTGTGTTTTTGTAAGCTAACATGTTACAGCCCAAATTGTGTAAAAAGGAAAGTGGATCAAGTGTACTCACGGTTTTGCAAGCTTCCACTTGAGTATTCCATGAAGGGTTTGGAGAGTTGGAGGAAAACCGAGTTAGCCTACATGAGGAAACGTAGGTTGGTAAGTATTCAGATGATAACAGAGGATTAGAAATTTTAAATGTACCAAAGTATGTTTACGAGAAAATAATCACCTAGACATAGTATCTCGTTTTCGACACTATAATACCCATTCGGGTTGATGTGTTTTCATGGGTTAAGATACCCATTAGAATCGTAACGAGAAGTTAAGTACTTAGGTGATGTAACCTAGTACCATGACGGACAATCATTCGATTACCATCAAGGGTTCGGTTAGTGGATATATATATATATATATATATATATACATATTATATAGTATACATAATAAGTAAATCATAATTATCATGGAAGTTCATGAAAGTCATGCATGGAGGTAGGAGATAACCTTCTTTTAACCTCTTTCGTGTTGTTTACCAATGCACAAGTTGTCACAAGGACAACAAGGATGGTCATGAATAAGTTAAAATAAAAATAAAAGTTGTAAAATAATCAAAATCATCAAGTGAGGTGGTAGATTGAAGGTAGGATAGCCAAGGCTTCCAAGTAATCACACACTACCAACTCAAGTCTTGTTTTAAGAACAAGCTTGGAAGGATACAACACTTGTGGGTTAAAACCCTATTTAAACGAAAAGTTTCTTACACATGGGACCTCAAATGTGGTGATGTTCCATGTTGGTTTTCCATGGAAAACCTATGGAAACACTCCTAGAGGTGTTCCAAGTGTTAAGAAGGAAGAAAGAGTAAAAAAGAGAGGGAAAGGTGAGTTAGAACTCACTTGAAAGTCTTAAACTCTCTGAATTGAGAGAGAGATTCATAGAGAGAGAGATGAATGTTTGAGGTGTGAAATGAGAGTGAGAGGAGGTGGGTATTTATAGTTGAGGTTAGGGGATGAGATAGGTGGGTGTAATTAATGCCCAATCCATGAGCTAGAAACAACAAACTCCGGATTAAGCCCTCCTGCGGGCCGCGAGAGAGTGAAGATGGGATGGTTGCGGGGCGCGAGCGGCCTTAGTCGATAGATTTGTTTGATTTTTGTCACTTTTAGTCCCTAAACTTAGTGTTTCCTTCATTTCATGCTCTAACTTGATATTTTTGCATGTTTTTAAGTGTATAACGTATTTGTAAGTATATTTTAGGTATTGAGTATGTATGTATGAGTATTTGCACGTATAACAAGTATCGGTTTGTATGTAAACATGTATTTAACAATTGAATGCATGTAAGACAAGTATGTATCAAGTATGGATTTTGTTACGATCAAAGTCTTGGATTACAAGATTTGGGAAAAGAAATACGTATGTGATACGAATACAAGTTTCCATAAATAGGAACATGATTTCACTTTCTAATTAAGGAAAATATGAAAAAGCGAGGCATTACACGCATAAGGTATCTGGCTCATTTTCATTTCAATCTCTATTGTCGAACATTGGAATGATCCGAAAGCATCTCCCTTAACAACTAGAGTGACTGAGGGTTTGCACTGTTGCATTTTGTAACGTGTAAGGACACAATCTATGTAGGCCTTTTGAGACAATCCTAAGATCCCTTATCGGTGAATTTCGATGCTAATGACGTAAGAAGCATCTCCGTGGTCCTTCATGTGAAGTTATGGGGAGTAACCTCTTCGAATCATGCAACATGTCTAAACTATTACTTGCCAATAAAATATCATCTATGTAAAGGAGAAGTATAGTAAAGTTTCTCCCACTCATCTTGAGGTAGGTGCATTAATCCATTTGATTATTTGCAAAACCTTGTTTCTTCATGACTTCATCAAACCTAAGATACCATTGACGTGATGCTTGGTTTAACCCTTAAATGGATTTCTTGAACTTACAGACTAGATGCTCTTGAAATTCAGGTTTAAAGTCTTTATGTTGTTTCATGTAAACATCTTCGTCTAAGTCTCCGTTAAGGAAAGCGGTTTTGACGTGCATCTGATGCAGCTCTAAATCAAAATGAGCTACTAGGGCCATAACGATCCTTAATGAATCTTTACAAGAGACAAGTGAAAATGTCTCTTGATAATCAATTCCTTCTTTCTGAGTGAAGCCCTTTTCAACCAATCTCACTTTGTAGCATTCAATGTTCCTATTCGGATGCATTTTTGTTTTAAATACTCATTTACATGCTACGGGTTTGACAACTGTAAGTCCCCGGGACCCCCTGGATCGATGACGAACAACATCCACTGCCCTCGAACAAGACGTGAAATCAACAAAACATAAAAGATAGAAATATGTAGAAGATGAATCTCTTTAATATTGAAATAATCGTCACATATTTACAAACCGAACGAGTATACATCATCTTCTAGAAGATGGTTTAGATCACTAAGATCTAAACCGAGCTCTCTCTCACTAACACATAGTCTCCCTCTCTCTAGAATGTGACCACATTGATGGAGAATGGCTGGAGTTTGTGAGAGTTGCACAAAGCTTGCCCTCACCTGACCTATACACACATATGTATAGGCTAGGGCAACAAACTCGGACAAACATATATCCGGTATACACAAACTCGGACAACAAGTCTTGACCAAAACCTAATCCGAATTGATCTACATATTCGGACTCCCTTACAAACTCGGACAACACATATCCATATCCAAATTTAATTGATAAATTCAGACACTTATAATACAAATTTGGAATGCTAACTTGGACCTTTGACTTGGTTTACCAGAATTGATAAAGCACGATTACCTGGCATGAACTGCACTTACAACACCATTGTGTAATTATAACGAATCCCAAACACCATTTTTCTTCATGGATTCAAGCTCATCATTCACTTCTTCATTCCATTTAGAAGACTGATTAATATTAATAGATTCATTATAAGAGATAGGATCATTGAGCTTTCCGACATCCATTTCAGCTTCGTCTAGTAGGTAACATAATCATCCCAATTAGTAGGCCTTCTGGGCCTAGATGACCTCCTAAGTTGATTATTGGGTTCAGCGTTGTCTTGGTTTTGAGCGTTTGAGTGCCTTCGTTATGAGGTATAATGGGTTCTAATTGTGGAGGTGAATTTGGAGTTGGTGTAGTAGCTTTAGGTGCAGTTGTTGCATCGGGTACAAGAGGAGTAAACGGAGTTATGGTAAGCGACGAGTCTTCCCCCGCGCATCTTGTACTTCTTGAAATTCTTCGTAAGGGTTGGTACTGCTCCGACTAACCTTGAAATCCCCCATCAACGCGGCATGCTTGGTTTCAACAATACTGGTGACACGGGAAGGACAATAGAAACAACCCTTTGAATGATAAGGATACCCGATAAAGAAGCAGCTAACTGTTTTAGGGTCAAGTTTTATAGGAAAGGATTGTAAAGTTTTGCTTCAGCAATGCAGCCCCATACTTTCATATATGCTTCAGTCTAGAGGAATAATGGTAAATTAGTAATGGCTAATATACTGCGCACCTTGTTCATAAGGGTACGGTTTCTTTGTTCAGCGACACCATTCTACTGAGGTGTACCTGGCATGGTGTATTGGTTCACAATCCCCTGGCCCTTACAAAACTCATAAAATGGACCATGAGCTTGACCCACATCAGTATGTCTTCCATAATATTCATCGTCTCTATCTGATCTCACAACTTTAATTTGACGATCTAGTTGTTTTTCAACTTCAGCTTTATAATCTTTAAAAGTTGTAAGAGATTCAGATTTTTCCTTAATGAGATACGAGTACATGTAACGAGAGTAGTCATCAATGAAAATGATAAATGAAACATGTCCAGTTATGCCAACGATTTGGTAAGGACCACTAATGTCAGTATGAATGAGTTCTAATAAATTAGAGCTCCTAGTGGCACCTTTATTATTCGCCAATGACATTTTAGCTATAAGGCATTTGATACATGTTCCAAAACCAGTGAAATCGAGAGGTGGTAAGACTTCATCCTTTACTAGTTGAGTTAATTGTTCTCGTGAGACGTGGCCTAAACGTTGATGCCACAACATAGACGAAGTCTCTAACTCTCGTTTCTGTTTCATCTTTGTGAGTGATTCATTAATATTATATCACAACAAGATTGAAAAAATCATCATCTAGTTCTAATCTATAGAGACCACCATCCAAAATGCATGTACCATAAACAACAAAATCATAGAGAATAAAGAGTTTGCGATGACCATGAGAAACAACAAAACCGTCTATGTCTAAGTTTTGTCCTGATACAAGGTTCCGAGTTACCTCAGGAACATATAAGGTAAAAGTTTAATGCATAAACCAGTTTTCATAATTAATTATAAGGTTCCTATGGCCTTCACTTCTAATTCTCGATCATCCCCAACTTTAAGTGTTCTTTGGTTTCTTCCCAGCCTCAGGATTGAAAGGAATCCATGAGTAGAATTGGTTACATGAACCATAGAACCAGAATCAAACCACCAAGAATTAGTAGAAATATTTAAATTATGGGACTCAAGTATCATGAAAAAATCATTACCTTTCTTAGCCAATCACTCCTTAAAGTTAAGGCTGGAGTTAGTAAAGTTTGCAACATTAGTAGTTCTATCCATCTTCATACGCTCTTCCTCCTTCATGCACATGGCGATCAGCTTACTGATCGTCCAATTATCCTTCTGAGTGTTGTAATTGATCTTTAATGCTTCATTGGATGAAGGAAGCGAAGTTATAATGAAGTGTGCGAGAAAACCATCACTGATCTCCATGTCTAATCCCTTCAGCTTATGGGCCATATCGTTCATCATCATGATGTGCTCACGGATGCCGCTCCTCCCATCATATTTAGTAGTCACCAACTTGAGGATTAAAGTACTAGCATGTGCTTTAGACGTTCCATTGAATTGCTCCTCCACATAAGCTAAGTAGGTTTTAGCATCATCAGAATTGGGAATGGCTCCTCGAATTGTAGTGCTAATGGATTGCTTCATGAACATGAGAGACATGAGATTGCACCTAGTCCTCTTTTCCATCATCTGCTGAGTAGTGGTGCTTTGAGGAGTGAGGTCTACAGGCTTATCCTCTCTAAAAGCGTAGTCAAAATCCAGCAAAGCAAGACAAAGCATGAGAGAGTCTTTCCATGCAACAAAGTTATCACCAGTCAATGGTGGACTCTTACAATTGGGTGCTGAGAGTGGAAATAATATGAGTGAATTACGATATTAAGATAGAAGTCTTAACGTGATCTAACGACATGTTACACTAAGGCAGGCATAAGTAATGATCGTTTTAGTTATGAAGCTTTGATATCGTCTATTGCTAACATCAAAATAATAGACTAAGTTATTATTAGAAAATTCTACTTAAATGAAGACAACTTACCTTTGGGTAGAAGTATAATCATCTAAGCACGTGTGCAAAGTAATTGTGACAAATCAACTTTGGCAAGAAAGGGGACAATTTCCTTAGTTATGCACTTGTTAAGTATGCTAGACATGAATTAATTAAATCAACTTTGGCAAGAAATGAGATATTCACGTTTGTGAGTCATAATTAACATAGCTTCTTATTATACTTGAACAATAAATAGATGTATCAAATCACCTTTGGGAAAACGTGATACATCAGAAGCTCATTCATGTTAAGCTATTTGGTTTTGTGAAAAGTTATATAATTATGTTTAAGTGTTTACAAAGCCAATTATTTAGTTCACAATAACAACCAATAAAGTAATGAGATTCCGAAAAAAATGATATTTCGAGAACATGTGAGTTTCGAAAAAAACTTGAGTTTTCGAAACAAGGTAAGTTTTCGAAAAACATTTCGAAAAGGATAAGTTTTTGAAAAAAATTAGCTTTCGAAAAAAAACAAGGTAAGTTTTCGAAACAATATTGTGACTTCGAATTTTTCCCAGATTTCAAACAATTGTGATTTCGAATTAGATTTAAAAAAAATTTGATTTTGAATTTTATGAGATTTCGAGTCTTATGAAATCTTGAAATCTATTATGGTTTATCGAAAACTTGTTCTCCAAGATTTGAAATCTGCGGTTTGAAAGCTATTAATTGTGATAAGGTTGAAATTCGAAATTTAAGGGATTATGGGAGGTATGTTTCCTGTTTTAGTGCTGATTTATATTTATCTAAATATTTCGAAACTTTTATCCATTAAATTATAACAGATTTCGAAAATATTTAATAGATAAAAGTAGATCAAAATAGTAAAAACACCCTTTGATCCCGAATTCATTCCAAAATAAGGTATTTTTTTTTTCGAATTTCATAAGAACATGATAAACTCTAAAATAATAAAATTTAGTTCTTGAATCCGATATATGAAAAATTTAATTCCTTATACAAATTTCGAAACAGTGATTATGCATGATGTGATTAAACATCTTATTTAGAACATAAAAACGTGAATATTAAGCTTTAACCGAATTTCATGTTCTTGAGTTTTATCAGGTTTTTCATAAAGTTTGTTTTCCAGATTTTAGTTTTGGATTTATGGGAAACAGATAGAACCGATATATCATTGTATGCTCTGATACCACATATTGATCAGTTTTCTATAAACAAAATGGAAAACATTTAGAAATACCTTTGACAGCCGATAGGCCAGCAGAAAATCCAGTCAGGGACGCAGCCATTGAGTTTGACATAGTCGTCAGCTTGATCTAGTTCCTCCTTAAGGTGTAAGTTTTGGATGGTAATACCGAACACTAGGGTTAAGAGTTTGTATGGAGAGAGAGATAGAGAGGGACGAAAATTATGATGTTATGGTGATGATAATTTGTGTAACCTTTAACCTCTCTAATTATCTCCTTATATACACCCAAGAGGAAACCTAATTAGTTAATAGGGTAATATGGTAGATAAACAATTACCAACTAATTATATAATAGGTATAATATATGTTGATCTATATATTATACAAATGATCATATGGCTGCAAGATTAAATATCACATTATTAATATATTTAATCTTACAAATGAAACCCTATAACATAAACCGGTGATAGCCACCACCCTTGTGAGTGTGTATATATATATATATATATATGGTGTGGTACGTGCCTCCTCGAAGGATATACAACTTGCATGAAGGATTTTGTGACGGTTGGTAGTTAAATGTAGTTATCTGGTTTGATGAAGTGACACGATGGTTGGTCAGTACAATTATAAATGAAACGACATATATCGACGGAAGTTGAGAAGTTATTTAAGCAACGTGGTAGGTAAATGTTGTTACTTGGTGTTAATGAAGCGGCGCAATGGTTGGCCGGTATCGTTTATACATGAAACAACAAATATTGACGGAAGGGGAGAAGGTATTAAAAGTAACGTGGGTGTGATTCCAATATAATTTTATTAATTTTAGAATAGGTATATTAATTTTGAAGCAGGGATACGCATGCGGTTTTTTTTCTTCTTGAATGAAACGGTGCGTGCCACTGAAGTGATGTGATGCTTTGTTAAAGGCAACTTAAATTGCTAATTGTATTAAAGTATAATCTCAATACATACATATGTATATACTTGTAGTTGTGTTTTACCATTATTATGCAGTTTTAACATTATAACAACATAGTTAACCGTGTAGATTTTTCATGCATATATAGACCCAAACACATTTGGACATAGGAGGGGGCAAACGTACATGTGACGATTTTTCATCGCTTTTTTACACTTACTATATAAAACACACTTTGTACTTGAACCACTTTACACTTATTACATAAAACACACTTTGTACTTTAACAACTTCACTGATAAAAGTAAACCAACTTATATAGAAACTTGAAAAATACAAATCATCATATTTATCCAATATGAACATGAACGGAAACTAATTATACACATTGCGTTTTATACTTATAAAATGCAACATGTTTAAATCTATATCTATAATACATTAGTAAGATGTCATACCAAAGGCAAGTGCAAATGCCTATTTTTTTTTTCCATTTTCTTCCATTTATACCCACTGCTCTTTCGTTTACAAGTAATAATGCATATTGTACCATAATGTATGAGCCCTAATTATTTCAGTTACACATTAATTAAAAGTTATTTAGACTTTTAAACTTTACTATACGATGTATTCTAATATAGGCCGATTTCCCAAATTCCATTGCTGTTTTCCTCGTTCACACCTATCTCTAAGTTGTTATTTATATTTCAATTGTTTTCATCTCCAAACTAATCGACAGATTTGGAATAGTGTTCTCGATCATCAATTAATCTAAATTCTTTGCAATCAAGAACACAAAGGATTATCCTCCATCGGCCTTTAGAATTTGGTTCCCTCTATTCCTCTCGAACCCGTAGCTCATGGTTTTGCGGTGCATCTGTCACGCCACACCACTTCGCCACTGTTGCTCTAGCTTCGTCACCGCACAACTCCTTTGTGACCACCACCCACCCATTCAGACCAGTTCTATTCGTGACCCAATTTGCTTATTGAACCCCTATAACCTTGATGATAAAATTTATTAACTCCTTTGAGTGACCAACACAACCCGCAAGCGTTCGTGTATTATCTTTGCTATGGTCTCATCTTCAATCTGTTTCTTCTCAAAATGAAAGTAATTTGTTTCTACTCATAATGAAAGTAATTTTATTCTACCCGTTGACAATGTGTTTGATTCTGATAAAATGTACTTGTAGAGAATTTGAAGGAGATGTTGATGATGAGGACATAAAGTTGGCTTATTGTTAGGATCCGAGTTTGAATTTTTATGAAAGTTCTAAAGATGAAGGAATGGAAGTAGATAAATCAGATGTAAATGCAGCGGAATGATGAATTTTGATTCATAACAACTGAGAGATCGTTTTCATTATCATATTTTTGTGATTGTAATCACTTGCATGTAAATCACAATCTCCCCCTCAACCTAAGATCACTGATTTTGTTCGTACAGAATGTAAAGAAGAATGTTAGATTGATAAGTGATCTAATAGACAGTACATGTACTGTTCTATTTATCCTACAATTCTAACCACTGAGTATCATATGATGATGTCAGCAAGAAAGCGACATCTAACAATAATAACAAACTAACATCTGCTAAGCTAAACACTGCTATAACTAGACATTACAAAGACTAATAGAAAACACTGATGAGACATCCTCTGTTGGACTTCAATAGAGCTTTACTTTGGCAGACCTTTAGCTTTTATTCTTCAGCAGAGCTTGACTCCAGCAGATGTTTAATATTATTAAGGATAAGAGGTTTGTAGTATATTTTGGCTTTCTATCATATGTTCTTTTGTTGGGTTCAATTCTAACACTTATAGACGATTAGCAAAGTATTATCACCCTCATGGTTTGTTCTTAACTATTTTTCGTATAGTATCTTAAGGTAACATATTATTATTATGCGTGATCGATACAAATGCTAACTCTATTAGTTTGATTATTCTTTAGCAGTATCGTACTTCAGTTATGTTTTTTATCTTAGTTTTTACTCATATTTGATACATGTTTGTTATGGCAAAGGGTCTCTAGAACAAGTAGAACATGTTGAAGCTCGTTTTATTAATATTCAACTAACTGCTGATAGATAGTAAATAAGGACGAAATATAACAAGTTATATTAACTAACGGGCATTTTTTCATGACTTGACTCTATATATATATACATATATGTATTTATATTTGTACGAGTTGACGTTACCCCGCGATGTTGATTGTGAAAGTCATTAGTCGCACTATAATTTATGTACAAGATCCGTCGTTCAAAAAAATTAGCATCACTGTATAAGATACAAAAATTCTTTAGTTGAATAATAAGTTATTATATCTAGTTTGTTAAAAACATTTTTATTCTAAGAGAAACTTTTAAATTTAATTTATAAAGGGCTATTTGGTGAATTACGGTTTCCTTACTATTAACTAGATAACCAAAAATATAAACTAAATAATTAATATAGTGATGCGTTTTGGTATGACTCCCTTGTCTTCATCCCTGTCCCCAACAAATGTACCCGTTTAAGGCCTTCTCATGGTACATTACACATTAGTGGGCATGTTGCCTCAGAAGGCGGACACGATGAAGATACATTTATATTTTATAAAATATTAAAATTAAATTTCAATCTCCAAAAATAAACAATTAGGGGAGTGGGGGCGCCTCCGTGGTGGCACGTGGTGGCCGGTGACCACGCGTGGAACACCGTCGCCACCTGTGACCATCACGCATGGTGTGTAAAATGTGTCAAACGTATCACGCGTTGAAGAGTTGAAGGAGCCGTTGCAATTCGACCATTGGGTGACTGTTTGAAGGTTTGAATTTTATAAAAAAATCCGCTTCTTTGTTCTCTGTTGTCACGAACACTATGAAACACAACAGCATTCCACTGTCACCGGAGTTACAAAGCAACACACATGAACTCTAATGGTTGCAGGTTGACGGTGTGATGATGGAGATCAGAGATGATGACCGGAGATGGTGGAGATGTAGATGGAGATTGGAGATGATGACCGGAGATGGTGGAGATGTAGATGGTGATGGAGATCGGAGATGTAGAATGTGGTGGAGATGTATATGGTGATGGAGATCGGAGATGGTGATATTAGGGAACAGATGGTTGCAGCTTGACGGTGTGATGATGATCTCGGGTTCAACTCGAGAACTCTGTTCACTACTGATGGACACCTCCACTAAAATCCATCACTAGTGTTAGAATTTGGCTGGATAATGTGACGTTTGATGATTAGATATGGTGAGTAATAGCTAGTGGAGCACCCCACCCCTTGTGACTGCCACAATATCACGAAGATCTGGGTTAACATGCGTGACCAGCTCTCCCACACCTACAAACCCAACATCACCTCACCACATTTAATATTTAAATATATGCACACATAACAAAACAATAAAGAGCACCATTTCTAATATCTCTGGTTTTGAGACCGTTTTCTTGTTTAATCATAGGGTTTCTCACTCTTCAAATACTTTGATTACGAATACATATGTGTTGAGATGTTGTTATAATTGTGAAATTGTGCTATCGATTGTTCTGATTTCATGTTTTTTTTTTCCGATTTGGTACCCAAAGGGTGGAATTGGAAGAATCAATGCCCAAACTTGGTTTGACGACGAGGTGTGTGTTTGAGTGATTTCGTTTAAATTGATTGATTTTGAAGGTGAAATAAATAAATACTCATAAAATTCCTTCCTTTTCATTACTTTTTTTTACTTATTCGTCAAAAAAAAAACCTAAAACAACACAGCCCCTGTTCAAACTTTTTTCTTTCTAAAATTCTTGATGATTATCTATTAGTAATACATACAATTTCAACAACCTTTAACCCTAAGTCGAATCCATTCTTTTCAGTCATTGACAAATGATAACATATCGTGAGATGGAATGTTGGAATTGTGGCGATTCAAAAAGGAATAAAAGACGACAAACATGGAATATGAAAAATCACTCTGTATATCCGGATTCAGAGAAAAAAGAGTAAACACGAAACCCAATGAAAAAAATATTCAACCCTTCTCATCTATTTTTCTAAAAATTTCTGGCAACGAAACCCTAGTACCTCAACCGTGATAGCCAACGCCCCTTTGAGTTTACGTGTGTGTATATATGGTGCGGTATGTGCCTGTTCGGAGGAGATACACCGGTTGAATGCGGTTTTTTGGTGTTGATGAAGGGGCATGATTGTTGGCCGGTATCGTTATACAGGCAATGGCGAATATTGGCGGAAGGGGGGAGAAGGTTTTAAAAGCAACGTTAAGTTGCTTTCATAACGCCTACGTGAAAACCGGGAGATACATGCTAAACAAATGGAGAAGGTGTGTCGGTTTCGTTGTGTCCTTTTTAAATGGCAAGTTGGTTGGTTATTTTTTTAAAATGGTGTGTTGTAAACTGACGATTCAAGTTGCTTTTTGTATAAAGCCACCCATAGTCGGGCAGTATATGGCGGATGAGAGACCTATAGTGCCCCTAGCGTCTGTCACACTGCTACGACCGGCGTTATGGGGTGTGAATTTTAAATCCACACGAAAATCATCACGTCGTTGCCTTCCTTTTCCACACACACACACACATATATATATGTATGTATGTATGTATAAATTTAAGGTGTTATATAACCCCTTTATCACTAAACCCTCTTGTAATATAAAGCCCTATAAAACCTCTCTATTACACGTTTCACCACTTGTCGCATAATGTTCCCTAAAGGACTTTATGACTACTCATCATTTTTGGGTATTCAATCTAATAAGTTTGGGTGTAATTTGTATATGAACAAACTACTCATCATTTTTGGGTACTCAATCTAATATGTTATTTCGTATACCTATCCACCACACTCATGAAGTATATTCAGAAAATTTTTTTCTATTAATCTATTGAGTATCATCAATATTCATACGAAAGGTTAAATAATAAGGAAAAAAGCCATAATTGGACACATTACAACTTAAAATAAAAACATATAAAAATTGTTTGAAGTTAAAGTTACTTTGAACTAAAAATGTAAAAAATACCTATAGAAAATAACATATTTTATTAAAAAAAGGCCATATCTCCTGCTTTCTGAATATTTTAAACAATCTCTATAAAATAATTGAGGTTATAATCTTATAAATTACATTTCCAGTTAAAAAAAATATTAAAAGAAGCTTAATCCTATAGCTGGTATAATTACTTTTAAAAACAATGAAATAATTGGACTTGTGTAAAAATGAATTAAGTAACAAAATTAATTATTATATGTATATAATTGTGTAGTTAAATTTATAATCATTGACGTACCTTCAAACATATTCTTTAATTAATTTGGATCTTTATTCATTTCAGGGAATAATGAAACGATGAATAAGAGTACAAAATAATTAAAAAAAAACAGTTATCACTAATTTAAAATGACTGCTCAATTTATCCTAGTACGGTTAACCTTATCTTTTCAATTTTATATCAAATCGTTTTATTTAACGGGTCTTAAATATTTTCAGTCCATAATATTATTATAATAAATATAGAACATGGCTATAACTAAACTGCGATGACGAAAAGAAGAAAAACGTACCTACATATTGTTAATTTATGTATCAGGATAAAGTTTTAACATAGCTTCCTGTCGTTGTGATTGTTGTTTGCCAGTCACTCTCTTTTAAGTTTGATTTACTTTTTAGATCTTTTCAGTCATCTTTCTATTACATTAAACAAATCCCTCACTTCTTAAAATAATACTAAACAAAGAAGACCCTATAAAACTACACCATATTCTTCCATTTTCCTTCTTCTAAACAGCTTACACCATCCCCACCTTCCCCCACTCTCATAGAACACACAAACACATAATGTGTACCATGGAAGACACCATAATCTTAAAGAAACACAAATGTTCTTCGACCCCAAAACCACTCAATATGCACCAAGACTCTAGGATCATCTCCAAAACCAAGCCCAAGATTCGCATAATTCACATATTAGCGCCAGACATCATCAAAACCGACATCGCGAATTTCAGGGAACTTGTTCAAAGACTCACCGGAAAACCGAAGGAAAAGTGGAAACTGAAAGCACAAAGAGAATCCCATAAAAAATCAAAATTTTCAGAGGGGGGATCGAAGGTGAGGGAGAAGATCAAAGGGGAAGAGGATATATGGGTGGGAGAGAATTCGGGTGGTGGATTCTTGGGTGGGTTTGGTGATCTTGATGGGTTCATGCAGGAGTTTAGCCATCATAACCATGGGTTCGCACCAGTCTGACCAAATCTTGATACACAATTTGGTTAATTCTCATAGTTTGGAGTTCTTTTGAGGAAAGATGACTCATGCCGACCAACAGATAATTTCTTTCCATCTTTACTTTGGAATTTAGGTTTATTTACCGTATCTAGTCTTGATTCATGGCTAATCAATTTTCTTTCCATCGTATTCTAGTCTTGATACACAATTTGGTTAATCCTCATAGTTTTGATTCTGTTGGTTAGTAGAACTGGAGTGATTCATGAGTGTTCTCATATAGGGTTGTGATAGTTAAACGAAAAGATTTGTATAAAGTCGTTGTATGTGGAGTTATGGATGGCTACATCTTAACCGAGACGGTATTTGCTTTGTAGATATTTATTTTTGTAGAAGTTGTTGTGTCATTATCAAGCTCATTTTTGCAAGTCTTACTAGTAATAAAGTATACTTTATATTTTCTGGATAAGACATAGAATTAATATTTGCAAGTCTTACAAGTAACGAAGAATACTTTGGATAAGACATAGAATTAAGAGTTAAATGCTTGTTAGGTTCATGTGGTTTTCAAATATTGTAGAGTTGGTCCTAGTGCTTCAATAATTACAAAGTTGGTCTTAGTGGTTGTAATTTTTGCACTCATGCGATCCTTATCACTAACTTGTGTTATGTTTTTTAGTTAAGTGTATGTGAAATGACTAAATTAACCCTGAATAATTTAAAAAAAATAAAAAGAGATAAGCCCATATTTTTACTCATCTTCCCTATTTCTCTTTCTTCTCTCTCTCTCCAACCCTTATCTACCATAACCACCACCATCCATCTCCAACTCCACCACCACCATCAATCTCCACCACCGCCACCACCATCAGTCTCCACCAAAACAATTTCTTATCAGATGCTCTTTCCTTCGCTCAATCAAGGCTTAATCACAAGAACAACATTTCACATCTCGATCTTATTCAAACATTTCAACGTTAAAATCCTCAAATTAACAAAAAATGCAGTCAATAATTGACGCAAGATGCGTCAATGTTGTTCAGATTTTTCTCCAAAGAACGTCAGCCTACAAAATGATGCCGATCTCGAGTTATTCCCTACAAAACGATTTCGAGCAGTTAATGCTTTCGTTATCAAATACCAGAGGTAAGGCCCCTAACTCTTTTCAGGTAAAATCCCAACGGTTATTCACACCATAGAAAGTAAATTCCTATGATAACCCCGATTCCAAAGAAAGCTTTTTCATACAAGTCCTTTCTTTCTTGTATTGTGTAACATCCCGCAAATTTGTATCAATTATAATGCGACACGTGTCCAAACTCTCCATTTAATTCCGATTTTTGAAAGGAGATGGACCAAATATATTAAAAGGGGATAGAAACAAAGTTCTAGGATTAAAATGACAAAAATGCCAAAATTCAGCTTCTGGAGGCCCCGTAAGGAGTTTTTAATCAATAAGGTAGTGGAAACACCTCCGTAAGAGGTGGAGAGACAACAGAATAGCAGCGGGTAAATGTTTGTTGCCTTGCTGCCACCAAACTCACAATTCTTGCCACTAATTCACTTCCTTGTGACACCTTGATGACACTAATCAGCTGGGGTTACATTTGGTATGAGTTGGGAGTATTTTGAGTAGTATAAATAGCGTGCCTTAAGTGTTCATTTAAGCTCACACCTATAAACTCACTCTCAATCTTACTCTTGGAGCTTCTCTGGAGACTAGGAGCTACTCTCAAGTGTTCTTTATAGCTCATCATTCCTAGTAAGTGTTCATACTGTTCAATTTCATTAATTTAGTTAGTATTCAACTAAAAGTCAAACAGTTTGACTTTTCGTTTCAGTTTCAGTTCTAACCACTATGGTCAAGTCAAAGTTCAAATCGAAATTTCCTACGTGATTGTAATAACGAAGGTATGAATCCCATGTGATCATACTCTCCGACAATCAAGTTTAATAGGCGAAATTATGAGTCAAGCATGTTATATCTAAAAGTCAAAACTAGTAAATTTGCATTTTGTGATAATTAGACTTTTAACTATCTAAACCAATTATTTTTACATCATATCAGTTTATATAGACTAATAAAACCTATTTTAACATGCTCAACTCAATATACTCATTTTAGACCTTAATTCTACATCAAAATCCAAGCAGTTTGACTTTTGCTTTGACTTTCGATTCCGATCTGTTTGGTCTACTTTGAAACTCAATCAAACCATATTTTGTGACCCTAATATTAAAATGAATAACCCTCTGAGGTTATACCTTGTGGTCATACCATTTCAAGGGTAAATCGACAAGTCCACTATATATATTCTTAAAAATGTTAAAAATGCCCCTATGACATAAAAATGGTTTTAAAACCTTCGAGGCATATAATTTGACCTAAAACTGATTATATAAGATTCAAAAATACATTTTGACATAACAAAATTTTCTTAGACCCATTCGACCATCCAATGCCAC
The DNA here is from genome assembly GCA_947069175.1 of Scalesia atractyloides. Classification (NCBI taxonomy): domain Eukaryota; kingdom Viridiplantae; phylum Streptophyta; class Magnoliopsida; order Asterales; family Asteraceae; genus Scalesia; species Scalesia atractyloides. The sequence goes on along the minus strand of CAMTDV010000013.1, from coordinate 49,810,820 downwards.
GTTTACGCAAATAACTAGTTTAAAACTTTAAATTATATAATATATATAAACTAGTCGAATTGAGTTTAAACCTTTTAAAATAATCCATATCCAACGAGTCTTCGTACTCGGTAGGGTATAAACCACGTTCTACCCGGTTAATTCCTAATCTAGCGAAACTGAACAATATTCTAAGTAGCGCGTGAAGTATTGTAACTTAAAAACTCGTGAACATTCTAACGCATATATAAATCTATTTCATTCTGGATTCTAGAGCCTTCTAGATAATCGTGCATAGGATAAACAACTTGAAATATGGCTTTGCTACAAAGACTTATCTAACCATTAAATTGCTAGCAAAGGTAAATGCTCTTATCCTAGTTTTATCTGAAAACTTGGGATACGGCATTAGCCGCTTGGAACTGGTACTATATAAATGGACAAATTCTTTCATAAATATAAGAATCTGGTTTAATCCGTATTGCTTGAATAATATTAAACACTGATGATACCATGTCCGGGCGTCCCGACTTATCAACTAGGAATGGCCATATAAAATACGCGCAGGATCGTAGGCATACTCCCGGAAGACGTACTAAAGGTGGTGTATACCATCATCACATGCGGTCATAAATTTATGGTACCCAACTATATTGACAAGCATGTAAAACTGGTCACAAGAAATCTATCCCAAAGAAATACTAAATGATTAACCCATGGGTTATCTAATATGTATCAAATGATTATGAAAATTATTTTTAAACGAGTCGGTAGTTTCCCAGCGAAAGCTTACATATTTCAAAAGATTAAAACCATAGGTAACAAACCCTGAATATAGGGCGGAAAGCTTGGTCAAAGGAAAAGATTTGGAATTTGCGACTCTACTATTTAAAGGCCTTTGATGTCCTAAAGCTAGCATTAATATCGAATCCTACTTGTGGGATATTGTATTGAACATTTATAAATTTTATTTAATAAATTTGAACTTTTATATTATTACGTTATCATCCTATCGTTCGCTGTATATTTGTGAAACTATTATCAATCGTCACATATAAACCCACCAACTGGGCCCACCGGAAATTGGGGTGTGACAGGTTGGTATCATAGCCACAATTTGAGAGATTTAGACACTAGCCTTTTGTGTCTAAACTCAAATATCACAAACGTAGATTTCTTAAGGAAATTAAGAGTCTAGGCTTAAACCTAAGACGACTCCTATCTATATATAGTTATTGATTTTATATCTGTTAGGAAAATGCCTCCATGACGACGTGGGCAAGGTAAAGGACAGATGATGGGCCGAGGACCACCATGACCCCAACAATCTCACTCGCATCATTCCAGCGACCCTGCATGCTTCTAACTATATAAACTTACATCACCCAAGCTAGATACCTCAGGACGATGACTCCAACCTAGAAATGCCTAATTTTCGAATAGGACAACACCCCATTTAATTCTCCTGTGACAATACCTCTTACCACGGTTCCTCGTATGTATTTCAATCAATTTACCTTCTTTATTACCCCTCAACACCAATCATCCGAACATCCCCATACGCCTTCCCAAGAACCTCCTCAAACTCCACCACCTCCACCAAATGACGCCCCATTGTTGCCTCACCAACTGGTGGAACAACAACCACAACCAAGAAGGAACCACACCAAACCGAGGATGTCGGTGTAACCTGGAATTTCTTCAAGCTCACTTCCCCCTATTTCTCCTAGTCACTATGCACCGATGCAAGAGGATCCCGAGATGGGAGGACCCTCTAACCCAGGTCTGGCTGAAGATCCTACACCACTGAGTTATAACAACCATATACTAACATACACAAACCCATTGGGGTATGATAACCCCTACACCTCAGCAGCTATTTATTATACCAACTCTGCACCATTATACAGCCCCTATGTACAGGCGGTCATACAAAACTCCTACTATCCACCACCATTTCCACCTACATACCCTGGTTATCCTAACTATGGGTATCCAACCCCTACACCTATGTATCCAAGCGCTAACCTTGGGTATTCAAACCATATCTACTCTAATCCGGTTGTTCCGCAACCACAATCTAAACCAACTCCTGACGTGATTAATCAGACGGTGGAAAGGACGAAATAAATACAGAAACAAGTGGAATGGAGTGAAGGAAGAACCAACAAGATGGCCCGTAGACTTACAAGGCTAGTGAAAGTAAAAAGAGATGACTGATGACTATTTATTTCTTTTAATTGTAATTCTTTTTATTTTAATTTCCAAAAGTCAATTAATGGACATGGTTTGTAATTTAAATTTCAAAATTCCTTATAGGACATTGTATTGTGATCCTTTGATTAATGAAATTTCAAATATCCATTTTATTATTTAAATTGATCTGCTATAAACAAAAAAAAATCTCCTTGATGTCTGTAGCTCAAGAAATAAATGGCAAGCAAACTTACCAACAATAATAACGGTAGTGATGGCAATGCAGTTCACACTGACAGAGAGGGTGGAGGAGATAACTTCCGAACCATGATAGCCGAAGAAGTCGGCAAAGCCATGGTTGAATTTATGGCCAAGTATAAAGGGCTAGCACCATCAAGGCAAGAATCCACTTCAATTCCCATATCCTCAAATCATAGAACTGTACTTAGAGTTCTCTTTTCCCCTCATCTAAGGACAAATGCTGTTATAAATACTTCGTCTCATGTAAACCCCATCACTTCACGAGGGAGAAAGGAGCAATTGACGCCCTTAAATGGCTAGATGAGATGGAATAGTTATAGACATCAGCGGCTGCGCTGAGAAGGACATTGTCAAGTATATGTCCTAGTCTTTCAAGGAAGATGCATTACATAGTGGAAGGCCATGATCCAAGCATCGGGGAAAATCCATCTATATAATATGGGATGGGAAATGTTCGTGGAACTCATCTGCAAGACTTACTACCCACCTCACGAGGTGGAAAAGATCGAGTCAAAGTTTTTAAAGTTGATTATGAAGAACTTCGACTGCAGGGGATATCTATCTAAGTAGATATTAGTGGCTTAGCACCTGAAATTAAGGGTATGGTGAAATCTTCACACATGAGTACTTTCAGATCCGCTGTGGATCAATCATTCTCCCTAACAGAAGATGAGATTTTGTTGAGGGCAAAAAAAAAAATTTTGAACTGAGCAACAAGAGGAAGCAAGAAAGCAATACTCCCCGAGATTCCAAGAAAGGTTGATTTGATTCTAATAATAATCAATCATGGACCAGTGGTCCTAAACCTGAATGCAAAACTTGCGAGAAGAAGCACTTTGGAAAGTACAGGTTTGAACCACATAAGAACTATGGTATTTGCAAATGAACTGGTCACAAGACACATGACTGTCAAGACATCAACAACGTGGTTTGTTACGAATGTGGTGAGAAAGGCCATATTAGGACCAACTGTCCTAACAATACAGGCGACGGAAAGGCCAAGCCTAGTGACGACAAGAAAAGCAATGTTAGAGCCTTCTAGTTAATAGTAAGATTAGCAGTCAATGATACCAAAGTTATAACAGGTATGTTTCTTGTTAATGATATTTTTGCAAGAGTCTAATTCGATTCAGGAGCCGATAAAACTTTTGTAGATCATAAGTTTTATGAATTGTTAAACTTACCCATAAAAGACCTAGGATTTACATATGAGGTCGAAATGGCCAATGGAAAAATAGTAATAGCTTCCAAAATCCTAGAGAGTTGTGTTATAACCATAAATAACCAATCCATTCCCATAAGTCTCCTACCTATGACTCTTGCGGGATTCAATATAGTTTTAGTCATGGACTGATTATCCCATAACCAGGCCTGAATTGCCAGCGATACGAAACTTATCAAAATTAAATCCCCCTTTGGTGATTCACTCAGTATCTTTGGAGATCATTATAATGGATTTTCTGAGAAGGCATCCCTGCTTAAGACGTTCAGAGAAGAGGATGTGTCATTTACATGACACAAGTAATCATTGACAGCCAAAGATTGAAGATATCCCTATAATCTCTTAGTATCCAGAAGTATTCCCTGAAGACTTTCTCGGTCTACCTCTAGACAAGCAAGTGGAGTTTAGGATAGATATCCTTCCTGGATCGACTCCGATAGCTAACCCTCGTATCGATTAGCACTAACAGAGATGAAGGAACTGAATACTCAACTTGAAGAGCTGTTCGAGATAGGTTTTATTCAATCTAGTACTTCCCCTTGGGGAGCCCCTATTCTGTTAGTGAAAAAGAAAGGCAGTTTGATGCGGATGTGCATTGACAACCGTGAGCTGAATAAGATTACGATCAAGAACTGTTATACCTTGCCAAGAATTGACAATCTATTTTATCAATTTCAAGGAGCAAGCTTATTTTCCAAGATTAACTTAAAGTCAGGATATCACTAGTTGAAGGTGTAAAGGGAAGATGTTCCCAAGACTGCATTTAGAACAAGATATGGTCACTATGAGTTCCTGGTGATGCCTTTTGGATTCACCAATGCACCTGCAACGTTCATGGATCTCACGAATAGAGTCTCCAAACCATATCTAGATAAGTTTATCATTGTCTTCATAGACGACATACTTATCTATTCTCAAAGTAAAAAGGATCATGATAAACACTTGAAATGTTTACTTGGATAGTTAAAGCAAGAAAAACTTTATGCAAAGGTTTCCAAGTGTGAGTTCTGGCTCAGAGAAGTACAATTTTGGGACATATGATTAGCGAGTGTGGTATCCAAGTGGATCCTTCTAAGATAGAGGCTATCATTAATTGGGAAGCACCGAAACACACCTTATGAAATTCGCAGTTTCCTAGGCTTAGCAGGCTATTATAGTAGGTTCATCAAGAACTTTTCAAGAATAGCTACACTCTTGACTACATTAACTCGAAACCATGTGAAGTTTCATTGGGGCCCCAAGAAGAAAGAAACTTTTGAGATTCTGAAGCAAAAACTGAGTAATGCTCCTGTCTTGTCATTGCTAGAAGGAATTGAATATTTCATTGTGTACTGTGATGCCTCGTACACAGGATTGGGTTGCGTATTAATGCAAAGAGGTAAGGTGATTGCTTATGCATCACGACAACTTAAAGTACACGAAAAGAACTACACCACTAATGATTTAGAGTTGGGCGCGGTAGTGTTTGCTTTGAAGTTATGGAGGCACTATTTGTACACTACAAAGTGGATTATATACACTGATCATAAAAGCCTTCAACACATATTTAATCAGAAGGATTTGAATATGTGCCACCGCCGTTGGATGGAAACCTTAAATGACTACGAATGTGAGATTCATTATCATCCTGGTGTGGCTAATGTTATTGCTAAAGCCAATTAGAGTGCATGCTAAACAAATTGAACTATGAACCAGCTTGAATGAAAAGCTGTTAGATGCTCAAAAACAAGCCTTGCTAGAGGCAAATGCTCCAAAAGAAGAACTAGGTAGAACTGTCGAATAGTTGACACCTGATAATGATGGAATTTTGAGACATAATAATGGAATCTTGGTTCCCGTCTTTGGAGGACTCAGAGAACTGATTCTAGAGCATCACATAACTTAAGGTATTCCGTACATCAGGTGGAGACAAGATGTACCAAGATCTTAAGAAGAATTATTGGTGGATAGGCATGAAAAAGTTTGTAGCCACCCATGTAGCCAAGTGTTTGACGTGTTCACAAGTGAATGATGAACACCAAAAAACGTCAGGTTTGCTACAACAACTTGAAATACCCATTTTAAAATGGGAATGGTAGCAATGGATTTGATTACCAAGTTACCAAGAACAAGTCATGGCAATGATACTATTTGGTTATAGTCAACAGAATGACTTAGTCAACCCATTTCTTGCGACAACCACGACAAAATCAGGTAAACCCTAATTGTGCTTGAAACACTGATTGAGCGTAAAACCCTAATTGTACGTTCAACTTACATGATTCATGAAATTATACTGATCATGCCTCGGATGAATCCGAAGGTACGTTATAGTTAACATACAAACAATATTACCTAACAGTGCGATGTGGATGCCTAAGTGTGCTAAAAACAGGTTAAACGGAAGATTTTCATTTAATAGTGCGCAAACCGTACATTTTGATAATGTTGTAGATGATTCTAAGGGAACGGAAATACTTGAATATGATATTTAGACCATAACATAAGATTTGTGGCCTTATCAGGTAGTTGGCACGTTAAATGAAGCAGCTTCCGATTAGCAGAACGTCTTTGATTTTAACGCAATCGGAAACGACCAAACATGCAAGGAACAGTCAGTCAAGCCTAAAATCACTTATTTAACAAAAATATAAGTTGTTCCAAGTCAAATATCAAAGTGTATCGGTTTCATTTTCGGTGGGTTCAGTTTTCAAAAGGTTAAAAAACGCGCAAAAAAACGTGCGAAAAAGAGCCTGTTTGGCGCACCTGGGACGCGTTTAATACCCGAAAAGGAACCTAAACGTAAAACACGCAGATAGTATTAAGTGTGGGCCCCCTAAACCGCATTTGACCTGGTCAAAGGGGCCTAGAAGGCCCTAGGAACTTCCAATATGCCTTATTAGTATAAAAAATGACTTTTTGTTTTGTTTTTTATCATCCAAAAACTCACACATCTCTACACCTTTTTACACATACGAACACCATATCAGCTGAGCCACAAAATTTATAGCCAAGAACAAGCAAGAACTCAAGGTATAAACATCATTTTGACGAGTTTTTAGGGTTAAAATCATGTTAAAACATGATTATGACAAAAAAACTAAGATTTTGATCCATAAAAAAAATTCTTGATCATTCAAAGGTTTTTCTAAACTAAGTTTAAGGTGTCAAGATCATACATGGTTTCCGGTTGGTTAAAAACATGGTTTGTGATACCAAAACACGGATGATTCGACAAGAATCGAACAAAACAAATCCTAATAAAAAATAATAAAAACAAGGCTTCGTTGACATGGGTTTTTGCATAGTTTTGTTGTTTGTGATGTATAGGTACTGAACATAAGCTTATCTCGCTTCTGGATACACAATAGTTACGTGAAAATGCAAGTTTCGCTAGGTTTAACTTCCGAAAACCGAAGTTAGGACATAGAAAATTATATATAGCACAACTTTGTGCGTGGATGTTCATTGAACTTGAAAATTAGCAGGATGATCATATGGGTTGAAAATAAGTCCCTTGTAAATGTTTAGAATTTTCTGAATTTTGATGAATTTTTAACTATTTTAAAGGAATAAATTTAGATAAAAATGCTAAATGAGCTCAATAAATCACCAAAACTTACAGGGATGTTGAGTTTAATATTGAAAACATTCTAGGAAAGTTTGGGGGACCATTGAATGAGTTTGAGTTTTGTTATAAAAAACACGTTGTCGCGATATTTTGGTAGCCGGAAACGTGGTGTAACGAATTCAGAAAAATCCCAAATTTTTCCAATAAGTTTCTGGATACTTTAAGACACTTCTATGATATTTTGGGAATTTAATGAAGTCGGATCATGAGATTCCAGGATCCGCTGGTTCTAGACGGAAGTTTGAGTAAAATAAAACCAATTCGGTAGAATGTTAATAGCGGAGTAAAAACAGAAGTGTAATGATTCATTCATTCATATTGAAAGAGTATACATCTAGACAAGCTCAAGGATCTGACAGTTCTAGACGGAAGTTTGGGTAAAATAGAACTAATTCAATAGAATGTTATTAAGAAAGGAGTATAAGCAGAAGTTTAATGATTCATTCATTTATACCGAAAGAGCATACATCTTGACAAGCTAGCAAATTGGAAATTTCTCCTTCGTACGAAGTAAGTTACCTTCGTACGAAGTCACTACCCTTGTACAGAGTGGCCCACTTCGTATGAAGTGACACTTTAACATCATTCTCATTCGCACTTAAGACATGTGTTCGTATCTAATCTACACAATATCAACACATGCTCATCTAACCAATTTGCACAATGACGGACATAATATGCACCAACATTTCCCCCTTGGACGTCACTTTCGAAGCTTGATCTTGATTTTGAAATCTAGAGCCTTGTTTCAGTATTCTACAACTTCTATCAGGCATTTGTCGATGTCATAGAACGCGTCAACAAATTCCCCCTTGATTGATGATTCGGGTTTGCAATTTCTTCAATAAATTCCCCCTGAAATAATTCCCTCTAGAATAAATCTTCAGGTCTTTGTTTGCATGGTTCCCGACCTCTTCTGATTTGCTTAACTATAGTCTTCACGAATAATCACCAGCTCAAAACTAATCAATATAACTTCTCAGTTTCGACGATAACCGCATCCGTGTTCGGTTTTTGATTTAACGCTTTAGCACGTTAGCTTGTCTCTTAATCTTCAAAAACCCAACCGGCATTGATAGAAACTTCCAATATAACACTGAAAAACTTCAACTTTGTGAATACCCATGAAAATCTGAAATCCCTTTTTCATAATCACTTTTAAGCACACTCCTGAATGATTTATTAGCAAAATGGTAATCTTTTCAATCAACATATCTTCATCGAATAACAAGTTATCTAGCAACACATTTAGATCTGAGAAACATTCTTCCATAATCAGATTCACATTCTTCCTCTTCAGTCACGATAAAAGATGTTTAGTCTTCTCTGCTAGTTTCGGCAGCAACTTAATAAACAAACATCATCATTTCCAGGCGGTTAGTCCAAAAAACAAAGTTGTGATATCTTTTAAGTATCGACGGCTGACACTAATCCGGTTAACCGGCTTGACAAAGACTTGGAACTCAAACCACAAGACATTAATCTTTATCACGATCCGAAGACTCTGAACTTCCTGTGACCACGAACTAGTGAATCCAAATCAAATACATCCTCGGACAATCTGAAGTCGGAACCACCCGAATATTGTTGCACGTCACAAATTTCAAAAATGCCGGAATTTTAATATATGATCTGAAATTTTTATTCCCCCTCATTTTTGCATATTCTGACATCTCTAAAAGATACCACTGAATTTCCCCATTAAACATGACAAATTCAGTTCTCTCAACTTTCTGAAAAACTCTATTAATTTGGAAAATATGTCATTTTGGTACACAAAAGTCTTTCATAAATGCGGATTTTACATTAAGCCCCATTCATAGTCACTATACCAAAATATAACTTTTTGCATATGTATCCATGACTACCCTGTCACACCCTCAATTTCCACTTGCGGAGTTTTACCGCGAGGCGTGTGAACAAACAAGAATCTGAAACACTAGTACGTCGAACGACTCTATATGATTTGATTATACGTTTCCAAAATTGTTCTTTGTAGATTTTATATCAATTACCAATATTTAGCAGAGCATTAGTTTTAAAGTTTGAGTGGAAGCATAAATAAGTAATGATGCGGGCGCCAACACAAACGCCAAAACAACTTGAAAAATCCCAAAACAATATTAATAAATAAGACTCTATAATGATGTCTTGTTCAATGCATGTGCGTGTACCTAGAGCTCCTAGCGTCCTGAGAAACATGTAAAGAAACAAGTGTCAACATTAAAGATGAGTGAGTTCACAGGTTTTCATAAATTCGTTTGTTCGGTTATAGTTTGTTTACTCCGTTATCCCCAACCCGGGATAACATATCAGTTCCATTATTCCAATCCCGGAATAACAAGTTGTTGCTTCCAATATTCCCAACCCGGAATATTAAGTTGTTGTTTCCATTATCCCCAACCCGGGATAATAAGTTGATGTTTCCAATATTCCCAACCCGGAATATTAAGTTGTTCCGTAATTAAGTTCAATATTAATGTATATAGGTAGCTAGCCTAAAGTCATGTCACGTAAGAGTTCGCGATCGAAGCTGACAGTTGTGCCTCCGTTTTGCCAGGCCTATCACATGACCATGGCGATATTAGGCCAATTATTCACCCGTTGACCATACCAGGTCGGCTAGCGCGACTAGCTCGGATGGGGCTTGTCAGACCCAGTAGTACTACTTATAATTCCCCCGCTATTTAACCCAAATACTAACGATCCGAGGAGATTGTCGAGGACTTAAGTGATAAAGTTGCTTAGTGACCATAACATTACATTAACATTAACTTAGTTACCGTATAGTTATGTGACGTTAAATTCGTATAACGTAAAGAGATAGAGTTTGAGAGTGTATACATGTTTCTCCCCCTGTTGTTTAAAAACCGGATAAAGTTAGGGGCCGTGAACTCACCTTTATTTGCTCGGTTAGTGTAGCAAAGATGTTATAAGAGATGGGACCGCTAGTTGCGTCCTAACAAACCAATTAATTCCACGTCAGTGTGAAATCACACCAATACAAATTCCACACGCAATTTACTCACAAAGTGATACACACAAACAACATATCTAACACTCAAACATGCATGCAAGTATTCTCATGTGATCATAGAAATCAAACAACTTATCATGAACATATTCCAAATCCATACAACACTTTATGCATACAATCACAAGTTATCAACTTTCTGCTTAACACTCAATTATTCAGCTGTTTTCTAGGATTTTTATAAAATAGTTCTAACATTCCAAAATTTCCCATATTTTTACAGTAGTTGATATTTATACCATAGAAATTTATATAATTTTTCCAAGTCCTAAATCTTTACCAATTAGCCTTAAATATTAATTCATTAAGCTGCAGTCAGATTTACCGCTTTCTGACTGCAGTCTACGGAAGAATTTATTTAAAAATCACTGATCGTCCGATTAACAAAATTCCAGTTGGAGTTGCCCGGAAATTTCTATACCTAGTTGCTGTACAAAAATCATGACTCAACTCCCTACTGATTTTAAAATCCAACTTGATAAACAACCAACAAAATTCCAGAATTTTAACAGCTTTAGCTACTGAACTTGTTTAGCCCTTTAAAAATATCAAACGACTTCAGAAAATTATGAATCCAGCGCCATTAGATTCCTTATTCAAATCTCTACGTTTTAGACATCAGAAAATCCGTTTTTCGACAACTAACGACCGAGTTACAGCCGATGAAATCGGCTGTAACTTTTACTCAGCATCCTGTTTCAGCATATTATTATTACAACTTACATAAACCGTTCCTATTGATCAACCTAAGCGAGCAAGAACCGATTTTTAATCATAGTTTACTACTAACAACTTATCCATGCAAACCCTAGTTCTTACTTCTAGTTTTTTACAAACAAAACACACTTGCAAACTTATGATATCCGGAAACAATTCTGCACAAGAACACCATCAAAACAGCCGATTATTTATTCAACATATAAGACCCGACACAAACTAATCAATTAATCATTCGAACATATATTTAACCGAACATGATCTCGTAATCAAGGATAAATCTAACCTTGAATAACTAGGTAAACAAGCCGGGTCTCGGACAAGGGGTGTCCGGCTGTTCCAGCAAACTGCGACCGAGAGAATGATAATAAAGTAGGCTGTTTTGTTTGATCGAATAGAGGTGAACCAAGGCTGATCTCGCGACTGAATGAAGGTGAACAAGGGTTGTTAGCGACCGAGAAAGTGATCCAGACTGAAGTGAACCAGGCTGTTCGCGATCAATGGAGCAAGAGTGAGGCAGTTTGCGGTCGGAGAAGATGAAAGGCTTGGCTGCTGCTTGCTGCGACCGAGAGGGTGGAGAGGGTAAGGCAGCCGACGGCAGCTTTTCTTGTTAGGGTTTGTGTTTGTGTATGAAACATGCATGGGTATGTGCATATATATAGCGCCCAGAGATGAGGGTTTCGGTTTTGGTTAGTGCTTGTGGCCGAGGGACTTGGGTTGGGTCGGTTTGGGTTTTATCTTGCGGCCAAAGATTAGGGTGAGTTAGTTTGATTTGGATTTGATCTCGCGGCCAAGTCTTAGAGTGGTTTGGTTTGGATTTGAACTTGTGGCCGAGAACTTGGTTTGGTTTGATCTTATGGCCGAGGGACTTGACTTGAGCTAAAGTTTAAAACTTGTTACTCCTAGAGTCACGATGAATCGAAGTTGGTTCACGTCGCGGTTCGGTTTAGTTCGTGTACATTTCTTCAGTAATTATTCTATAACTAAAATTCACACAACACACAACACGTATTTAATCCATGCACGTTTAATACTTAGCACATATATTATTCGACAAGTGTCACGTGTAATTTATCCGAAAAACCCGGGATATCTCTTCAACCCTCGGTTATCGTGTCATCATATTTATTCTTTGAAGCCCTCGACGGTGTCCCCGAACAACCCGTATTTGTCGATAAAATATCGAGAATATTTTCAATCACCAAATTTTTCCTAGACACTCGTCTCATCACCATGATAAAAAATGCCTTTTTTAGGCATTTGGTTACCTTCTTACGAGGGTAACTTACTTTGTGCGAAGATAATTCCATGGTAATCACAATTTTCGATCCATAATCTTCATTTCTGCGAATTTCAAGACGATTCTTTCACAAACATGGTCGAATTTTATTTCAACAATCTTATGGTTTCAATTTTAATTTTTGTCCGTGGATTGTCCGTCTATTTGATGATATATGTTTAAAACCTCTAAAGTCGATAATTCATGAGCGTAGGTGATTCAATCAATTGTTAGATCGATTGAATCGGTATCGTAGCTTAGATACCAATTGAGATTCCAGGATTTGGCGGTTCTAAATGGTAGTTTGGGTAAAATAGAACTAATTCGGTAGAATGTTATTAAGAATGGAGTAGAATTAGAAGTCTAATGATTCATTCATTCATACTGAAAGAGTATACATATTGACTAGCTGGGAAATTTTGCTAGCATTTCCCATCCGGGAACTCTAAAACTTAACTTTTCACTAACACATAACACACTATATATACTAGTTTACCCTCGTGTGAACTGAGACTTTTAACTTCGTACGAAGTGAGTTATCTTCGTACGAAGTGACTATCTTCGTAAGGAGTAGCCCATTTCGTACGAAGTGACACTTAAACACCATTCTCGTTCGCACTTAAGTTATGTGTTTGTATCTAATCTATATAATATTCAACACACGTTCTATCTAGTCTATTCCCACAGTGACGGACATAATATGCACCAACAGATCATATTGGTTGCCAATTTATCGGATACAATACAGTTTTTCATGAATTTATTAAAATTAATAAATGGATTTTATAAATTCTGATAATTTTCTAGAGTTCTATATATTTTTACTAATTTTTATTAAAATTTTCAGAATTTTATAAAATATATACATCAAATAATGATTTTTAGAATGAAAATCATTATTTTATACAAAACCGGCAACTTTAAACGCATAACGAACCTGCCATAACCATGAACTGATGAACGAATAAATTGGTAATAAGTGGAACACCGAGTCATTCTAGACTGTTCGGGGGGCAAATGGGGTACTTGGGGTACATTACATGCCAGTTTGGGAGATTACCCGCCATCGAAAACGGAAACTTAAAGTCCGGTAACCTGGGATCCCCAAACGACCAAAGTCCCTTACTATAAAGTTCATTTCTAATAGATAGCTCGTTAGTACATTCCATATGGTCATGTCATTTTCCGAACATAAAAAACAAGGGACTTCGACCAGCATGCAAAACAATGCTCAGAAGCCAAATTGAAATCTGACATTAAGATAATACCCACAACCCTACTGTTATGTTATAGGTCGATTCTCAAATGATTATTCTCATCTGAGCCTGAGTTATTGCAATTACCGATTTGAACAATGTATTCGGTAATTAACCAAACACGAACTGATAGCAGGACTGAAGTGACAGAGCCTTAATACATACACATCTTGTGATTTCTGTGCTTATATACTACGTGAGTTTTCACTACCTCGCTTTCTAATTGTTATACTGTTTTACTTGGGGTGAAATGCATGTTACATATGTACATACTTGCACATAAATATATGTTGTGATGTGAATTATCTGAGTTATACTAACACACGAAAAGTCCCCACTAACGCAAGTGATTAACAAAAGCCGGTGGATGTGGAATTGTACTATTTTCTGCCGAACCCAATTGATCTAACATGAATGCCATGGGTTTTACTGTAATTGCACATGTCCATGCACTTCTGTGAACAAGCTATGTGGTGTTTGACATAGCTACTTGGGATTGTAAAGTGCTGAGGTGTTGGTTGTGGGACACGACACTTGAGAACAGTCAAGGTTTCACTTGTGGGCTTAGTATAATATCATGTCAAACGTGCATAATTAATCGATTCATACTAGATTGTGAAACAATTTTAAACAGTGAAACTCACCAGCTATTTGTAGTTGACTGTTCAAACTTAACATGCTTTTCAGGTAAAGCTAAATAAGAGTAAAGTGTAAAGCTTTTCAGGTACATAGAAGCATGCTTAGCAAAGATAAACAACTTTTGGGACACTAGTGCATGTACATTAAAACCTAGTTTGTAATCAAATGTTATAACTGATGCTTGTGTTGTGTAATACAATTGTTTTTAAATAATGTGTTTGTACCACGTGTCTGTTGCATCCCGCATGCGCTTCCGCTGCGAGTCAAGATGTGACATTTCTTGCCAATAAAGAAACATACAATTCAGATAAATTGGCCAAGGTGTATGTTGACAATATAGTGTCTCTGCATGGAGTACCATTAACGATAGTGTTCGATCGTGATACTCGGTACACATCTCATGTTTGGAAGAGTTTCTAACAAGCTTTAGGCACTCGCCTAAACTTTAGTACGACTTATCATCCACAGAAAAATGGTCAAAGTGAGCTTACTATTTAAATATTGGAAGACATGCTGAGAACATGTGTGATTGATTTAGTTGGTAACTGGGATGTCACCTACCTCTAATTGAATTCTCCTACAACAACAACTATCACACTAGTCTAAAAGCCGCTCCATTCGAGGCTTTATATGGAACAAAGTGTAGAATGCCTATTTGTTGCGGTGAAGTTGGTGAGAATCAATTATTTGGACCAGAGATAGTTCTTGTGACAACGGATAAGATAGTACAAATCTGTGACAAACTTAAAGCAGCTCGTGACAGATAAAAGAGCTATGCTTACAAGAGAAGAAAACCTCTTGAATTCCAAATCGGACATAAAGTTATGTCAAAAGTATCACCTTGGAAAGGTGTGATTTGGAAAGAAAGGCAAGTTAAGTCCAAGATATATAAGACCTTTCGAGATAATCAGATGTGTTGGTTCAGTAGCTTGTAGGCTTAAGCTACCTGAGTAACTAAGTGGAATCCATGATGTATTCCACATTTCAAATCTAAAGAAATGCCTAGCTGACGAGTCGCTAGTTATGTCGCATCATGATGTGCAAATCGATGAAAACCTGAGGTTCATTAAGACACCTCTATCGATCAAGGACTGAAAGGTTAAAAAGCTCCAAAAGAAAAAGATCCCCATAGTGAAAGTAAAATGGGATTCTCGTCGAGGCGTAGAATACATGTGGGAAGTTGAGACGAACATGACCCAAAAGTACCCCTATTTATTTAAATAAAATCTCAAGGACGAGATTTCCTTTAAGGGGGTGAGGATATAACATCCCGCATATTTTGATCAATAATAAAGCGACACGTGTTCAAAGTTTAATTCCCATTTTTGGAAGGAGAGGGACCAAATATGTCAAAAAGGGGACAAAAATAAAGTTCGAGGACTAAATTGACAAAAATGCCATAATTCAGCTTCTTGAGGTCCCTTACGGACCGTATGGTACCCCATACTAACCGTAAGAGTTTTTGAACCAGTAAGTGTGGAAACACCCTGTACGGATCGTAAAAGGTGCAAAGACATCAGAATGGCAGTTGACACATGTTTGCTGCCTTGCTGCCACCAAACTCACGATTCTTGCCACAAATTCACTTCCTTGTGACACCTTGATGACACTAATCAACTTCTAATTAGCTAGGGTTAAACTTAGCATAATTTCGGAGTATGTTGAGTAGTATAAATTGCGTGAGTTAATGTTCATTTAATCTCACACCTTCAAACTCACTCTTAATCTTACTCTTGGAGCTTCTCTAGAGACTAGGAGATGCTCTCAAGTGTTCTTTATAGTTCCGCATTCCTAGTAAGTGTTCCTCCTTGTTCCATTTCATTAATTTAGTAAGTATTCAACTGAAAGTCAATGACTTTCAGTTCTTACCACTATGGTCAAGTCAAAGTTCAAATCGAACTTTCCTACGTGATTGTAATAATGAAGGTATCATACTCTCTGGCAAGCACACTTAATAGGCGAAATGATGAGTCAAGCATGTTATATCCAAAAGTCAAAACTAGTAAATATGCATTTTTCACAATATCATATAAGTTATATAGACTAATAAAACCTATTTTAACATTCTCAACTCATCATACTCAGTTTAGACCTTTGTTTTATATGGGAAGTCAAGCAATTTGACTTTTGCTTTGACTTTCGATTCTGACCCGTTTGGTCTACTTTGAAACTCAATCAAGGCGTGTTTTGTGACCATAATATTTTAGGGAATAACCCTATAAGTTTATACCTTATGGTCATGCCATTTGAAGAATAAATCGACAAGTTCACTATATATATTCTTAAATATGTCAAAAATGCCCCTATGGCATAAAATGGTTTTAAAACATACGAGGCATATAATTTGACCTCGAAACTAATTATATAACATTCAAAAATATATTTTTACATAACGGAATTGTCATAAACCCATTCCGGACAAAGGTTTCACTAGGATTGGTTAGAATGAGTTAGGACTAGGTACAATACGATTGCCGGGCATGATCGGGCATGATGTCATCACATTATATGATGATATCATAACTGTTACATAAGCATGATGACATCTTATATTAAAGATAGTCAACATTTTAAGATTGTATGGATACTTTCGAGAGTCTTAGAAGCTGATAATTATAAACGCATGAAGACATGCCCATGAAGTCATGCACATGAACAAGCTGATAAGACTTATAGACTTCCAACATGAACGCGTGAACTCATGCGCTTTGGGAGACATGCGCTCATGATTCAAGTCTATAAATACACCCTGATGTTCATGCATTTAAGTAGACTCTACACAACTTCACGGAACCGATCTTGAGAGCTAAGCATAGAAGGGAGTCTAGAGGTGTCAAAACTTTGTCCGGTTCTTAATTGATACGTAATAAAGTTAAAACGTTTATATTTACATTACGTGCGTACGATTACGGTCCGGTTTAACGGATTCCGCATGTTAAACCGGATTAAAGGCAAATCTAGTGTTCTTCGGTAAACTGTTCCTTAACCTTCATATACATCTCCTGTACTATCATCTTTAGTTTGAGTTTCAGGTACTTTTGGTTCAATTGTTGTTGTCTCCATTGTAGTAATACTAGCACCACCCTGATTATCATCATCATCAACATTATCATCATCATTGTTATCGTCAGAATCACCATACTCCATATTTTCTTCATCATCTTCATTATATTTCTCTTCATCATCCTCTAGCATTTGGTTCTCTGGCCTAAAACCACATCTAATTCAAATGGTTTATCTACTTCACCTTCTTGTAAAACTTTGGGTATAGTAACAACAACTTCCGCTTCAGGTATTGTTTCTATTGGAGGTTTTGTAGTAGCTTCTTGAATACCATCCACAGGCTTCTTTCCATCGGACTTGAATTTTGCATATTCAACTACTTCTGCTACTAGAACAACATTTTCTGTTTCTAAACCATTCATCAATTCAACTTCATAATCAAAATTAATCTTCAACTTATTCTCCAACACTTTGAAATAATTTTTGTATTTAATCAATAAACATGCATGATGACCTCTTCATTTAATATTATTATAATATAAGCTTGTTGTCTCTCATTTTGAGTTTGTAGATTCATATTCTCAGTCCTCAATATTTCATTCTCTTCAACCAAACTCACAACCTTAACATTCAACTCTTCACCTGTTTCTCCAACTCAGTTATCTTCTCTTTGTTTGGCTCATTAAAATAATCATAATCAATATCAATGTTGTCAAACCTCGGTGTTGGATGTTGAGGCTACTTCATCCGTTGTCGAATATCAACAACTTCTTCAAGCACTAGAGCCCCTTTTTAAACAACAACTGGTACATCGTCAACTAGTATATCGTGAACTACTTCATCTGTTTCATCAATCAGTTTCAAACCCTTATCTTTCTTCTTTCTAGTAGAAGGTGATCCTGTCGTTTTGAAGTTCGGTCTAGCTTTGATCTTCTTACAACTACTAGTCTTCTTCTCAACCACCGGAACTTCTGCTACATCATCAACATCCTTTTCTATCTCTACTTTTTGCTTTTTAACATGTTCAACTTCGTGTGGGAAATCTGGTTCTGATTCAGTTTCTTCATCATCTGATTTATTATCTTCTTTTTCTTTATAAGATGTAGCAAATACAACTACTTCCTCTTCAGCAATCATTTCTTCAACTTTAATAACTTTCTTTGCTCGCGATCTTTTTCGTTTCTTTTGTGAAGAATCCTCTCTGTCATCTTTCTTTTTTACTAGCCTATTTATAGGAGATTCACTTCGTGTGAGACTAGGGTTTCACTTCATACGATCTGGATTCACTTTGTATGAAGTGACTTAATTTTTGTTCGTACGAAGTGAGCTTCTCTCCGTACGAAGTGAGTTTCTATCCGTCTGAAGTGAGCTTATAAACTATGAAATCTAACATTTTGATCCCTATTACAGACCCAATTGATTCGATGACATAGCCGACAGACATACGCATCAACAGTCTCCCCCTTAGATGTTGCTGCAGTCATTGAATAGTCTGTAATCTTTGGAGTCTTTGACCATATTTAATTTTCTTTGATTCTTGAATAACTTTAATGTTCTTAAACATCATATATCATCAACAGTCTCTCCTTTTCTTTGATCGTGAATAATAAACATTGAATATCAACATACTGCCCCTTACTTTGAGCTTCCTTTATCTTTGTTCAACGTTTTATCTTGCTCCCTCTTTCTATTAACTTCCTATTCAAAACTAAACATTTTATCAGTTATATCAACCCTCTCAGTTAACTAAGTCCAAGTTAATGACATAGATTATCTGATTTGTCTACTAAGTTCAAATGAATGACCTTGGTTGATCACTTTATGAACAAACTGGTGTTTTTATCAAAATTAAGTTTCAAATTAATGAACTTGTTGGTGCATAATGTCTATCGCCTACGTCTAGGATATGTCAGTTATGTATATAGGGCTTAGAATGTCAAATATTGTATGTTTATATATGATTTATATGTTTTGTAAGTGGCTCGTACGAGTGAGCTTAGTGGCTCGTACGAGTGACACCTTGTCACTCGTACGAAGCACCACTCGCACGAGCCAAACACACCTCTCTCCCGTGCGAGTCATGTTGACCTATAAATAGTGGAGCTTGAGTGTTCTGTTAGAGATCTGTTGGTGTGTGACTATGGTGAAGCCCTTTCAAAGTGTTTACTCGTCGGTAACCTTCACGTTTATTAATACGAATCAAGGCGTTTGAGCATTATATCTTTCTTGTTTGTTTGTCCAACTCGCTAACAATGAATTCCGCCTCTGTTAGCTGAGTCTGATCAGTCCGGTGCTCATAAGAGGAGAGCTGATCCCCTCTCATAAGTGGTATCAGAGCCATGGTACCGATTCATTCGGACTAACCGCCATGAAACAAGGATATCTTGTAGTTTCAGTTGCCTCAGTCCAGCGGAGATAGCTACACATATGTTTTTGTGACTAAAAAAGGAAGAATGTGATTTGATTGCGGCAGAATGTGTGATCAAAGAATGTTTAGAATTTTCAGATCATGATACAGATTGATGCTCAAGGGTTAAATACCTGATCCCCGATGTGGAAGTGGAAGCACAGACGACTGCGTATCTTTAACTCTGCAAGGCAATTGAACTGTTTTTCGGACTAACCGCCAGGAAACAAGGATGTCTTTGTACTTTTAGTTGCCCCATTCCAACGGAGATAGCTATACATCTGTTGTTGTGACTAAAAAGGAAGAATGTGATTCTGATTGCCGAAGAATGTTTCTTAGATTCGACGTGTTACCAGATAGTATGATTCCGATGATGATTTCCTGATTGAGAAGATTACCGATTTACTGATCAATCATGATTACGGAAATCGGAATTTCAGATTTTTAAGGATATTCATTGATTTAAAGTTTTTCGTCCTGAAGAAGAAGAAGGACGATGTTCTGAGACTTGAGCATATGGATGTGTCTACACTAAAGAAGATGAAGTTGCACCTAAAAGCCTTCCCCAATGCCAAGCCTGTATTTGGGGCTATTACTGACAAAGACTATGTGGCGCCGGCCAGGGGGAAGTGGCGAAAGGATGAAAGTGGGGACGAGGTTGAGGAGATTGAAGCGTTAGATGGTTTTGTTGCAAAAAGAAGCATGTGGTTTACCAAGGAAGAATGTTGCTTAAAGTAGATAATGCAAACCCGGATCATCAATCAAGGGGGAATTTGTTGACACGTTTACGACATCGACAGATACCTGATTGAAGTTGCAGAATATTCAAACACAGCTCTCAGATTTAAAGATCAAGATCAAGCTTCGACAGTGACGTCCAAGGGGGAATTTGTTGATGCACTTTATGTCCTTCACTGTGTGAATAGGCTAGAAAGAGTGTATATTGAATACTGTAGATTAGATACGGACACACGACCCAAGTACGAACGAGAACTAGTTCGTACGAGTGACAATGTGACTCGTACGAGTGATAAGCATCTCACTCGTACGAGTGAACTTATGTGGTTCGTACGAGTGACATCTTATCACTCGGTACGAGCAACCATTCGCACGAGCTGCTCATGTCTATGTATAGGTGTTGTGTGTTCATTGTTTGTAAGTTTTAGAAGTTCCCTAAGGGGAAACGCTCGCGAATTCTCTCCAGGAATTCCGCCAGCTAGACAGATGTATACTCTTTCGGTATGAATGAAAGAATTCTTCCACTGCAACTGTTTCTACTCCTTTTCTTATAACATTCTACCGAATCGGTACTATCATACGCCCAAAATTCCGTCTAGAACCACCGTCACTAGGACCCACAACTGGTATCAGAGCCTTGAGGCCTGATTTGAGGACAAACATCAAGTTTCTGCAGACAACCAACAGTTTCAGCAGTTGCAGATCCAGATTCAACCATTGAAGTTTTTCTACATCTACTCTTTCTCATACAGATCTCAGATCTAGACGAATTCATGGACGAATTGGACTAGGATTTTAGTATATCACGTTAAAATCAACTCTAACAAATCCTGGAAAATTTCAGATCTAAAAACAAACTAAATCATGTCAAATTTGTAAAAATCATCCGTTTGGTAACCTAAGCTGACTCATACGAGTAGAGAGACAACTCGTACGTACGAACGACCATCCATCGAATTAGACCCTCGTACGAACAAGTAAACAAGTTTTCTTAAAATCTACAAGTTACAAAATTGTCATTCGCACGAGTAAGTGATTTGCACAAAGAAGTCACTTGCACGAGTAACTCTTTCTTTCGCACGAGTATCTTGCTCACACGAATCCTTGAGTCGCACAAGTATCTTACTCGCACGAACCATCTGAGTCGCACGAGCAGCTGGTCATTCGCCCGAAGAACATTTTAAGAAATTTTTCTTAAATTTCGTATCTCTTATCATTCTAGTCAGTGTTTTTTCAAAAGTGTGTTTATGAAATTTTGCAGAAAAAATGGAAGAAGAATTTTACAATGCATTTGCTACTTCAGTAGTTACGACCACCGCATCACAGAACATGAATATTAAAAACGAAATGGGTACCATGACAAATCCTACAAAGCTCATGAGTTTAGAAGATTACGACAGTTGGAGTGAAAGATTCATAAAATGGGTTCAAGCGAATCATTTCATGTGTTGGTTTGAAATCGAGTCATATTACATCGCACCTACTGGTGAGAATGGTCTCGAGAAGACATTGACTCAGCTAACGAATATGGAAAGAGAGAAGTTTATCAATGAGAAGAAAATGATGAACATATTGCCACAGGTAGTGAAAGAAGATATCCTAGCATTGCTTCAACATGATGATGACGCTCAGTCACTGTGGAATGCTTTAAGGCTCAAATTTCAATGAAGTTCTCAGCTTCGGAAAGAGAGAAAAGCATTGCTAAGCAAAGAGTTTGATATTTTTTGTGACATCCCAGCTTTTCAGGTATCTTAAACGCGCTACTTCACGATTATTCATTCTTACGCTAATTTAATTCGGAGAATTAAATTACACGCTCGCAATAACTACGCTAACTTTGTGAATTCATTGGGTGAATTACGTGCTATGTGTTATTAGACGTTTGTAGAATTATTTTTTGATTTCGTGATTATTAGTTATAAAAATAAAAATAAATAATAAGTAAATAGCCGAACCGAACCGAGCCGCGAAACGTGGCGACCTCACCTCCTTGTGGCCCAAGTAACTAACCTAAACTTGAGGCCCAAGCTAATGACCCAAACCGCCCTACCCCCCCGCGGTCGCACGCGCCCCCACCCCTTTCCCCTTTGTTTTCCTTGTGCTATATATTGGCATGTATGCATGGGTTAGTGTTTAAAAAAAAAAAACAACAAGAAACCCTAGCACCAAGAAGGCCGATGGCAGCCCCCCCTCTCTCGATCGCACAAGCCTCCAACCCCGGATTGATTTCCAATCTTGTCTCGGTTCGCTAATCTTCATCGTTTCAAGGTTAGGGTTTTAATTGTTTTACAAATCACATTAGGGTTTGTAATCTTGATCATGATTATATGTATTATTAGGATCATTGGTATAAAAAGTGTTATGATTTGTGAGTAGTTCGATTAATTGTGCGAGTTTTTGCGATTGTGATCTTAGGATGAATACAAAAATCATAGGCTGCGTTTTAGCGATAAAAATCATATTATAGGATTAGGGTTTGCATGAGTATTGATGTACATGATGATCTGTGACAAATAAACCTGTTCTTGATCATTATTATTTAGCGTCTTGATCGTTTAAGCGTGTTCTATTGCGATAAAAGTCGAAAACAGGTTGCTGAATAGCATTTACAGCCAACTACAATTGGCTGTAACCTGATCATATTTATCGAAAAGTGGATTTTCTAAAGTCTAAAATGTGTATTTTTGAAAAACGCTTCTAATGGCACTGGATTCATATTTTTCTGAGGTCGTTTACTATTTTTAAGTGATCATTTAAGTGCAGCAGCTGAAGCTGCGTACATTCTAAAAATTTGCTAGTTGTTTATCGAGTCGGATCTCATAATCTGTAGAGGTTTGGGTCACGAAATTTGTACAGTAACTGGAGACGGGAATTTCCGAAAAACTCCCATTGGAATTTTGTTAATTGGATGAACGATGATTTTTAAATAATTTTTCCCGTGGACTGCAGTCAGAAAGCGACGAATCTGACTGCAGCCTAGTATATAAATGTTTATAAATAATTGGTAAAGTTTTAGGACTTGAAAAGTTTACATAAAATTCTACAGTTTAGTTGACATCTCCAGTAAAGAAATTCGAATTTTTAGAACGTTGGAACTATTTTATAAAAATCCTTGAAAACAGCCTAGTTATGAGCGTACAAGCTGAAACATGATAACTTGCGTATGTGTGTACCAAAGTGTTGTATGAGTTGATTTGTGTTTATGACAAGTTGGTTTGATCACTATTTTGGTATGATGATACTTTGCATGCATGATTGTGTTTTCGAATTTGTTATTATGTGTGCCGCATTGTGTGTTTGTTTTGCATAGGGTTTGTATCAGTGTGTTCACACACTAACTTTAAATCGATTGACATGTTAGGACGCAATTAGCGGTCCCATCATTTGCTACTTCTGTTTTACACTAACCGAGCAATTAAAGGTGAGTTCACGGCCCCTATTTTATCCTGTTTTAAACAACAGGGAGAGAAACATGTATACATTCTATAACTCTATCTTTTTACGTTATGCGAAATTAACGTCGTTAAACTACTCGGTAACTAAGTTAATGTTAATGTACGTTATGGTCACTAAGCAGCTATATCACGGAAGTCCTCGACAAACTCTCAGATCGTTAGTATTGGGTTAGATAGCTGGGAAATTATAAGTAGTACTACTGGGCCCGACAAGCCCCACCCGAGCTAGTCGCGCTAGCCGACCGGGTATGGTCAACGGGTGATTAATTTGGCCTAACTTTCACCATGGTCAGTGATAGGCCTGGCAACACGGAGGCACAACAGTCAGCTTCGATCGCGAACACTTATGTGACGTAACTTTAGGCTCGCTACCTACATGTTAACATTGAACTTAATTACGAACCAACATCATTATTATTCCGGTTAGGAATAATGGAACCAACATTATTATTCCGGGTTAGGAATAATGGAACTAAATCGTTATCCCGGGTTAGGGATAACGGGGGAAACAAACTTTTAACCGAACTTGTGAACTTATAAAAACCTGTGAACTCACTCTTCTTTAATGTTGACACTTGTTTCTTTACATGTTTCTCAGGACGCTAAGAGCGCTAGGTGCACTCACTTGCATTGACCAAGACATATTTTTATCGAGTCTCATTTACGAATATTGTTTGGGATTTTTGGTTTTGGCGTTTATGTTGGCGCCCGTTACTTTACTTTACTTTAATGCTTCCTCCCAACTTTGAAACTAATGCTTCCGCTAAACTTTGAAACTAAACTAAGACAAATTAAAAATAACTATGAATGGTTAAACAAATGTTTTTGGAAAACGTTCAAATAAATCACATAGAGTCGTTCGATATTACTAGTGTCTCAGATTCTGGTTTGATCACACGCCTCGCGGTAAAACTCCGCAAGTGGAAAATTGAGGGTGTGACAGATTGGTATCAGAGCCTCTAGCTATAGAGAACCAGGTTTGCATTAAAAGTAGACCTAAACTATAGCTGATTACACGACACTAGACTTAGTTGGCACCGAACTGTGATATCTTGTTATGTGTTATACTACAACTGTTTTATGTAAGATATAAATGTATATTGTGATGCACGCAACTCGTAACTAACTACACAACCCAACAGGCAATGTCATCATCATCATCCGACAAACCTCTACAACCAAGGGCGCCGGGGAAGGCACCCATGGTCGAACCCTCACCACCTCAAGGCGTGGAGACACGCTCAGCTGCTAGGAAAAGACTCGCTCTAGGAGAGGAGTCGTCCTCCCGTCCGACCACCGCTATGCCGGTCGAACCGGTCAACTCGTTAGAAGTAGGGGACGACCTACTTAGGGATATGTTAAGAAAACAACAGGAACAACTAGAGAGAATGCAGGAGACTATCGAAGCACAAGGATGGATGATACGTCAACTAACTGGTAAAACTGGAAGGCTCGAGGAAGAGCAACATGAGAATAGTTAAGCTCGAAACATTTTAGCTAAGGATCTTCGTGCAGAGCAGCTGAGGGCTGACTGGCTCGAAGACAGAGTTCTTGAGTCCAGTTGGAGGATTCAAGAACTGGAGCAGAATCAAGCACCTGTCCCAGTACCCGCCCAGCACCGGCCCCTCCAGCGCCAGTAGAGGAAGAGAAGAGGATCCAGAGGAAGACCCAGAGGAGGATCCGGAGGAAGACCCGGAGGAGGATCCGGAGGAAGAGGAGCCGGAACAGGAACCGGCTGTTGAAGCTGAAAACGCCGCAGAGGATGACGGCAACGATAGCGACTTGGGAGATGGAGACGTAGAAGACTGACTCGTCTCGCCAATTCCCGCTTTGTTTTCTTTAGTTTGTTCATTTTCCACTTATGTTTGAACTTGAAACTTTATAATTAAACTGAGATGTTTGGTTGGTATTTTGTGAGACATTGCAACTTATTTAATCGAATGTTCCTTTTTTATTGTTTAATTAGTTGGGTTGACATAAGTTGTGTGATGATTGAAGTGTGGATTATGATAACTATATTGGATCTATATACTTATCGGTGTGTGTTTGTGTTGTCTTGCAAAGATCTGAAATGGCAACTGGACGTCGCGAGAACCTCAACATGACACCTGAAGAATTAGCCGCAATGATCCAAGAACACGTGAATGCTGCTCTGGCAGGTGTTCAAAACCCACCAGTAGGTAACCATTATTAAATTTTCATGGGAAAATCTAATAGTTGGGCTAGTAGACTTTCTCGCTGACTACCTATCCTCTGTCTTCAGGAGGGGGTCTTAACCCCTACAAGATGTTCCTCGATGCGAAACCGAGCAAATTCACGGGTGCAGAAGGACCCATAGGACTGGTCCGTTGGATTGAAAAGTCTGAATCGGTGTTCGAGATGTGCAATTGCCTTGAGGCCAATAAGGTCAAGTATGCTGCCTCAACGCTGGAAGATGGGGCATTAACCTGGTGGAACGCACAAGTACAAACGCGTGGACTTATTGCTGCGAACGCAATGGCCTGGGCCGAGTTTAAGGCCCTAATCAAAGAGGAGTACTGTCCGCGGGACAGAGTTCAGCAGTTGGAGCAAGCGTTATGGAACCACAAGATGGTAGGATCTGAAATTGAAGCGTACACGGCGAAACATCACGATCTGGTGTTCCTATGTCCCGATCTGGCTAACACCGTTGAAAAACGACTTAAGTTTTATCTTGGGGGTCTGTTCCCTGAGATCCAGGGCATGGTAATGTCTAGCAACCCTGCGACGGAGCATCGAGCGATCAGGTTGGTGCACAAACTCACCGATAAGGCGGTGGAGCAAAGGAAGTTGCCATCTCGGGGTGCAACTGAAGTTGTCCCTGATAACAAAAGAAAATTTGAAGACTCACCTGCTCGACAGTCTTCGTTAGCCCAGCCACAACAAGGAAACCAGAAATGGTTCAACAATTTCAACAACAATCGGGGTCACAATAATCAGTCCGCCAACAACACCCAGAACACAAGCGGCTATGTGGGTCGAAAGCCGCAATGTAATCGTTGTAACCTCCATCATCACGGCCCTTGTGCCAGAAATCGCTGCCAACGATGTGGCAAAACGGGACATGCTGCAAAGGATTGTCACGGGGAAATCGTGTCTCGACAAAATCAAAATCAGCACCAGGTTCAACAGCAAGGTATTAACCGGGGGTGCTATCAGTGCGGTAACACTACCCATTTCAAGCGAGACTTCCCGCAACTTCGCAACAACTACAACAATGGTGGAAACAACAACAACAACAACAACAATAACAACAATGGAAATGGTGGCACAGGAGGTGCCAAAGGTCGTGCGTTCACGCTAGGCCGCGGAGAGGCCAGAAACGACTCGAACGTGGTCACCGGTAAGTTTCCCCTTAACGATCATTTTGCTACTATACTTTTTGATACGGGTGCGGATAGGAGTTTTATATCTGAGTCTTTTAGGAAGAACCTAAATCTCACGCCTAAACCCTAGAGACCCCTTACGTCATAGAACTAGCCGATGGTAAATCTGTAGATGTGACCCATTTAGTAACCGGCTGTCAACTTAAACTCGCGGGCCACACCTTTACCATTGATCTGATGACAACTACCCTGGGTAGTTTTGACGTGGTAGCCGGAATGGACTGGCTATCCGACGTCCGAGCTGAAGTTCTCTGTTTCGAGAAAGCTATCCGTATTCCGTTCTCTAATAACGAAGTCTTGATGGTGCAAGGCGAGAAGGCAGGCGCCGTCACAAACATCATCTCTTACACGCAAGCTCAGAAGTATCTTTGGAGGAAGAACTCCTTCGCTTTGCTCGCACTGGTCACCGAGCAGCCTAAGGACAAGAAGCGGATTGAAGATATCCCCGTCGTCCGTGACTTTTCCGGTGTATTTCCAGAGGAGTTACCTGGTCTTCCACCACATCGACAAGTGGAGTTTGAAATCGAATTGGCGAACCATGCAACTCCTATCGCCAAGGCCCCGTACCGCCTAGCTCCAGCAGAGCTGCAAGTGCTGTCTACCCAACTTCAGGAATTGTTGGAAAAAGGATTTATCCGACCCAGTACTTCGCCATGGGGAGCTCCGGTCCTTTTTGTCAAGAAGAAGGACGGACCTTCCGCATGTGCATCGACTACAGGGAACTCAATAAGGTTACCGTCAAGAACCGATACCCATTACCTCGCATCGACGATCTCTTCGACCAGCTTCAAGGATCAAGCTACTACTCCAAGATTGATTGGTCTGGTTATCACCAGTTACGCGTCAGGGAGGAGGATATCTCTAAGACGACATTTCGTACTCGGTATGGCCATTATGAGTTTTTGGTCATGCCCTTCGGTCTCACCAACGCACCCGCGGTGTTCATGGACCTCATGAACCGCGTGTGTAAGCCGTATCTCGACAAGTTTGTCATCGTGTTCATCGATGATATACTCATCTACTCTAAGGGTGAAGAAGAACATGCTGAACATCTACGATTATTGCTGGAATTACTTCAACAGGAGAAACTATATGCCAAACTTTCAAAGTGTGATTTCTGGATTCGGAAGTTCAGTTCCTCGGGCATATCGTGAATGAAAAGGGTATACACGTTGATCCCGCCAAGATCGATGCTATCAAGAACTGGGAAGCACCCAGGACACCGAGAGAGATCCGCCAATTTTTGGGTTTTGCTGGTTACTACAGACGTTTCATCGAGGGATTTTCAAAGATCGCGCAACCGCTTACCACTCTCACCCAGAAAGGCACTAAGTATGCTTGGGGTGACAAGCAGGAAGCAGCATTTCAATTGCTGAAGCAGAAACTTTGCAGTGCACCCATTTTGTCCTTGCCGAAAGGGACAGATGATTTTGAGGTATATTGTGATGCTTCCATTCAGGGATTGGGATGCGTACTCATGCAACGTGATAAGGTCATCGCGTATGCGTCCCGACAGTTGAAGGTTCACGAGAAAAACTACAAACACATGACCTGGAATTGGGAGCAGTTGTGTTTGCACTTAAGATTTTAGACACTATCTATATGGAACAAAGTGCATAATCTACACGGATCACAAGAGCCTCCAGCATATCTTTGACCAGAAGGAGTTGAACATGCGACAGCGTCGCTGGGTCGAACTCCTGAACGATTATGAATGTGCCATTCGGTATCACCCGGGTAAAGCTAACGTGGTAGCTGATGTCCTCAGTAGGAAGGAGCACTTGAAACCTCGTCGGGAACGAGCACTACAGTTCACCATTCATTCGGGGTTACCCGAACAGATACGCGATGCGCAGCTAGAAGCAGTTAAGGAAGAAAACGTCAAGGCCGAGTCTGTGGGAAAGATGGAACGCGATTGGGAAGTAAAACCCAGTGGTGCCCGGTATTCATGAATCGTATATGGGTACCTCTCTACAGAGACCTCAGAAAGCTAGTTATGGACGAAGCTCACAAATCCCGATACTCTGTCCATCCCGGTTCGGATAAGATGTATCAAGACCTTAAAGCCGCGTACTGGTGGCCCAACATGAAAGCGGATATAGCCACCTACGTGAGCAAGTGTTTGACTTGTGCGAAAGTCAAGGTGGAATACCAGAAGCCATCAGGGCTACTTCAACAACCTGAGATCCCAGTGTGGAAATGGGATCAGATCTCGATGGACTTTATCACTAAACTCCCACGAACTCCGGGTGGTTGCGATACCATCTGGGTAATCGTGGATCGTTTAACTAAGTCCGCACACTTCCTAGCGATCAAAGAAACAGATAAGATGGATAAGTTGACTCGCATCTACATTAAGGAAGTAGTTTCTCGGCACGGAGTGCCAACGTCCATCATCTCAGACAGAGATGCTCGTTTCACGTCCAACTTTTGGCAGTCACTTCAGAAAGCGTTGGGTACACGCTTAGATATGAGCACAGCTTATCACCCTCAGACGGATGGTCAAAGTGAAAGGACCATTGGAAGACATGCTTAGGGCATGTGTGGTAGACTTCGATAACAGTTGGGAAATCCATCTGCCTTTAGTGGAATTCTCGTATAACAACAGTTACCATACGAGTATTTCAAGCGGCACCGTTTGAAGCATTATACGGTCGCAAATGTAGATCACCGGTCTGTTGGGCAGAAGTCGGTGACAGTCAACTCACAGGCCCTGAGTTGATACTTGAGGCTACTGAAAAGATTGTGCAAATAAGAAACCGCATGGCAGCGGCACGAGATCGACAGAAAAGCTACGCTGATCAACGACGCAAACCGCTCGAATTTCAATAGGTGACCGCGTCCTACTGAAGGTGTCACCCTGGAAGGGTGTAATCCGTTTTGGGAAACGAGGCAAACTAAACCCACGGTACGTAGGCCCATTTGTGATCTTGAAGCGTATCGGACCCGTGGCTTATCAATTAGACCTTCCTGCCGAATTTCAGTGGAGTTCACAACGTTTTTCACGTGTCAAATCTGAAGAAGTGTCTATCAGATGAGACCCTAGTCATTCCATTGGATGAGATTCAAGTGGATGAACAACTGCACTTTGTGGAACAACCTATCGAGATCATGGATCGTGAGATCAAGACTCGAAGGCACAGCAAGATACCGATCGTCAAGGTTCGTTGGGATTCTAAGCGTGGACCGGAGTTCACGTGGGAAAGAGAGGACCAAATGAAAAGCAAATACCCACACCTTTTTGCAGCTGAGCAGCAATCTAACGTTACCACCAACTAAATTTCGGGACGAAATTCTTTCAACATGGGGATGATGTGACAGCCTGGGAATTTCTTGTACCATTGCTAACAAACTGAATCTTTATGCGTTGCATTCTAAACCGCGTTTACTCAATTTTCGGGACGAAAATTCTTTCAACATGGGGATAATGTGACATCCCGGCTTTTCAGGTATCTTAAACGCGCTACTTCATGGTTATTCATTCCTACGCTAATTTAATTCGGAGAATTAAATTACACGCTCGCAATAACTACGCTAACTTTGTGAATTCATTGGGTGAATTACGTGCTATGTGTTATTAGACGTTTGTAGAATTATTATATCACGTTTTGATTTCGCGATTATTAGTTATAAAAATAAAAATAAATAATAAGTAAATAGCCGAACCGAACCGAGCCGCGAAACGTGTCAACCTCACCTCCTTGTGACCCAAGTAAATAACCTAAACTTGTGGCCCAAGCTAATGACCCAAACCGGCCCACCCCTTGCGGTCGCACGCGCCCCCCCCCCCCCCACCCCTTTCCCTTTTCTTTTCCTTGTGCTATATATTGGCATGTATGCATGAGTTAGTGTTTAAAAAAAAACAACAATAAGAAACCCTAGCACCAAGAAGGCCGACGGCAGCCCCCCCCCTCTCTCGATCGCACAAGCCTCCAACCCCGGATTGATTTCCAATCTTGTCCCGGTTTGAAACTTCATCGTTTCAAGGTTAGGGTTTTAATTGTTTTACAAATCACATTAGGGTGTGTAATCTTAATCATGATTATATGTATTGTTAGGATCATTGGTATAAAAAGTGTTATGATTTGTGATTAGTTCGGTTAATTGTGCGAGTTTTTGCGATTGTGATCTTAGGATGAATACAAAAATCAAAGGGCGCGTTTTAGCGATAAAAATCATATTATAGGATTAGGTTGCATGAGTATGATGTACATGATGATATGTGACAAATAAACCTGTTCTTGATCATTATTATTTAGCGTCTTGATCGTTTAAGCGTGTTCTATTGCAATAAAAGTCGAAAACAGGTTGATGATAGCATTTACAGCCAACTTCAATTGGCTGTAACCTGATCATTATTTATCTAAAAGTGGTTTTCTGAAGCCTAAAACGTGTATTTTTGAAAACCGCTTCTAATGGCGCCAGATTCATATTTTTCTGAGATCGTTTGCTATTTTTAAGTTGTCATTTAAGTGCAACAGCTGAAGCTGCGTAAATTCTGAAAATTTGCTAGTTGTTTATCGTGTCGGATCTCATAATCTGTAGAGGGTTGGGTCACGAAATTTGTGCAGTAACTGGAGACGGGAATTTTCAGAAAACTCCCACTGGAATTTTGTTAATTGGATGAACGATGTTTTTTAAATAATTTTTCCCGTGGACTGCAGTCAGAAAGCGACGAATCTGACTGCAGCCCAGTATATAAATGTTTATAAATAATTGGTAAAGTTTTAGGACTTGAAAAGTTTACATAAAATTCAACAGTTTAGTTGACATCTTCTGTAAAGAAATTGGAATTTTTAGAACGTTGGAATTATTTTATAAAAATCCTCGAAAACAGCCTAGTTATGAGCGTACAAGCTGAAACATGATAACTTGCGTATGTGTGTACCAAAGTGTTGTATGAGTTGATTTGTGTTTATGACAAGTTGGTTTGATCACTATTTTGGTATGACGATACTTTGCATGCATAATTGTGTTTTCGAATTTGTTATTATGTGTGACGCATTGTGTGTTAGTTATGCGTAGGGTTTGTATCAGTGTGTTCACACACTAACTTTAAATCGATTGACATGTTAGGACGCAATTGGCGGTCCCATCATTTGCTACTTCTGTGTTACACTAACCGAGCAATTAAAGGTGAGTTCACGGCCCCTATTTTATCCGGTTTTAAACAACAGGGGGAGAAACATGTATACATTCTATAACTCTATCTTTTTACGTTATGCGAAATTAACGTCGTTAAACTAATCGGTAACTAAGTTAATGTTAATGTACATTATGGTCACTAAGCAGCTATATCACGGAAGTCCTCGACAAACTCTCGGATCGTTAGTATTGGGTTAGATAGTGGGGAAATTATAAGTAGTACTACTGGGCCCGACAAGCCCCACCCGAGCTAGTCGCGCTAACCGACCGGGTATGGTCAACGGGTGATTAATTTGGACTAACTTTCGCCATGGTCAGTGATAGGCCTGGCAACACGGAGGTACAACAGTCATCTTCGATCGCGAACACTTATGTGACGTAACTTTAGGCTCGCTACCTACATGTTAACATTGAACTTAATTACGAACCAACATCATTATTTTTCCGGGTTAGGAATAATGGAACCAACATTATTATTCCGGGTTAGGAATAATGGAACTAAATCGTTATCCCGGGTTAGGGATAACAGGGGAAATAAACTTTTAACCGAACTTGTGAACTTATAAAAACCTGTGAACTCACTCTTCTTTAATGTTGACACTTGTTTCTTTACATGTTTCTCAGGACGCTAGGAGCGCTAGGTGCACTCACTTGCATTGACCAAGACATATTTTTATCGAGTCTCATTTACGAATATTGTTTGGGATTTTTGGTTTTGGCGTTTATGTTGGCGCCCGTTACTTTACTTTACTTTACTTTAATGCTTCCGCCCAACTTTGAAACTAATGCTTCCGCTAAACTTTGAAACTAAACTAAGACAACTTAAAAATAACTATGAATGGTTAAACAAATGTTTTTGGATAACGTTCAAATAAATCATATAGAGTCGTTCGATATTACTAGTGTCTCAGATTCTGGTTTGATCACACGCCTCGGGGTAAAACTCCGCAAGTGGAAAATTGAGGGTGTGACATTTTTAATCTAATGAAAGGTGAAACTGTTAAGCAGCTGATCGTACGTGATTGTAATTTGGTGGTTCAAGTGAAGAGAATGGAGATCTACAAGACTAACGAAGAACTGGTTGATAAACTGGCTGATTCTTTGCTAGAAGATGAGTGGACAACCTTCTGACTATTCTGAAGAACAGAACTGAATACAGTAACTTCATGTTACCACGATTTATTGAAAGAATAGAAGGTCATGAGCTTGAAATGCAAAAAATGGCGAAGAACAAAGGCACTCATATGCAGCAAGATGTGAACCTTGTTGGTGCATCATGTCTATTGCCTACGTCTAGGATATGTCGTTATTGTATATATGGCTTAGTCGTCAGATTGTAAATGTTATTGTTTGTTTTATATATTTTGTAGCAGACTCGTACGAGTGACATGTCACTCGTACGAGGCAGACACTCGCTCGAGTCACAGTCTCTGTTTCACATTCTCATGTATGAGTCATGTCGACCTATAAATAGAGGAGTGTTGTGTCAGAGCTAAGTAGTGTTAGTCCAGTTGGTACGTCGAAGCCCTACAGAATTGTTTACTTGCATTGTACTTTGCACGTCAATCAATACATTTAAAGCAGTTAAACAGGAGATCTCACTTTTCTGTTTGTCAACCTCACTAACAATGAATTCCGCCTCTGTTAGTTGAGTTAGATCAGTCCGATTGCTCATCGGAGGAGCCGATCCCCCATTCACAAGTTGTATCAGAGCCTTGAGGTCTTATCTGCTGAGAAATGTCAAGTTTTTACAGACTACCAACTGTTTCAGATTCAGATTCACTGTTGCAGCTTTCTACTTCTACACTTTCCCAAACTGATCTCGGAATTGGACAAAATTATGGACAAATTGGACTAGGATTCTAGGATATCACGTTAAATTCTATTCTAATCAATCCTTAACAATCTCAGATCTAAAATCGAGCTTAATCATGTCAAAATTGGTAAAATTCATCCGTTTGGAGGCCTAAGTTGTTTCGTATGGGTAGAGAGACCATTCACATGAACGACTGACCATACAAGTTAATTCCTTCGTACGAACGAGTAATCAGAAGTTCTTAAAATTTACAAGTTAAAAATTTAAAACTGTGATTTGCACAAGTTACACACTCTTACGAGCAACACATTCATACGAGGGAACATTTCATTCGTATGAGTTGCTTCTTTGTTCGCATGAGTAGCTTTCTTGTTTGAATCATCTTGTCCGCACGAATTTCTGGGTCATACAAGATAATATTGGCTGCACGAACTATTTGTTATCTGCACGGAGAAATTGTTTTCCGTACTAATCAGTTTTTTTCGGAAAGTGTGTTTTGAAATATTTACAGAAAAATGGCAGAAGAATTTTATAACGCGTTTGCTACATCAGCATTCACGACTACTGCAGCACAAAACATGAACCTCCAAAACGAAATGGGTACAATGACGAAACCACCAAAGTTGATGAACCTCGAAGACTTCGATAGTTGGAGCGAACGTTTCATGAATTGGGTTCAGGCAAATCATTTTACCTGTTGGTTTGCTATCGAAGAAAAGAATTAATCTCCTGTTGGTGAAAACGGTCTCAAAAAGACATTGGCTCAACTTTCTGATTTTGAAAGAGAGAAGTTTATTAATGAAAAGAAAATGATGAACATTCTGCAACAATCCATCAAAGAGGACATAATAGCGTTGTTGCAACAGGATGATGACGCACAATCATTGTTGAATGCTCTTCGAATGAAATTCCAGGGAAGTGCCCAGTCACAAAAAAGCAAAAGGGTGTTGTTGAGTAAAGAATTTGACACCTTTACTTTGATCAAAGGAGATACGGTTAAACAACTAATTGAAAGATACTGTCATCTTGTTGTGCAAATGAAGCGAATGGGAATCATCAAGACTAACGAAGAACTGGTTGATAAACTTGCCGATTCCTTGCCACAAGGTGAATGGTCTACCTATTTGATCATTTTGAAGAATGGAACCGAATATGGTAATTTCTCATTACCACGATTCATCGAAAGATTGGAGGGACATGAACTAGAAATGCAGAAGATGGCGAAGAATAAAGGCGTTCAAATGTAATAAGACGTCAATCATTATTTCAAGAATAGTTCTGCTACTCAAATTCAATCTCCAAAGATCCAGACTACCTTTAACGCTTACAACACACCTAGTCCCCGTCAAATCAAAACAATAGTTTTCAATCATTTGCTACGGTCAATCCGAACACTTCTCAAACCCACAATCATCATGTGGATCGAGCAATCCCCACCTCAACCAGAACAGTCAATCAAATCCTACTCAGAGGGTACTGCAGTGCAATATCGCTGTTGATTTCCAGAATGCATAAAACTTTGATGAGAAGACCACTAAGCAGCATATGTCACTATTAACATTGGTTCTTGAATCTTATGATAGTCTTGTTGCAGGAAATATCGGAAATTCTGAAATGACCAGAGAGGACTATGATCAGATTGATCTAGTAGAGATGGAGCTAACCGACATCAAATGGTGTGCCATGTATTGTTCGACGCCCACAACGCTTAATGGAAATCATGGGGAAAGAGAACTTGGGAGGTTTGCATGGAAAACATGGATTCAACAAGTCCAAAGTTACTTTTTTTAAATGTCGGGAGAAGGGACATTTTAAATGTGAATGCCCAAATAGAGAAGCTCAGGGTAATCAGAACCCATTTGCCGACGACTACTACAAGAAGTCTATCTACCACTGTCCCCAACCAAGAACTCGAATGGTACATATCGAATATAGACAGCCAGAAGCCAAAGACAAAGCGCTAGTGGTTACTCAAGAAGATGAGGGCTTTAACTGGAACAAATATATTTCCAAGAATGAGAGTTTGACATTGGTTGCTGAGATAATCGAAGAACCTGAAGAAGAGTCTAAGGCATCTTTTGACGAGGCACCTGAAGAAGAGTTTTATCATACATCGTCAGAAGAGGAGGAACTTTAAACAGTGCGTTTAAACACCTCCTGCCTAATGATATCTTGAAAACTTTTGCAGGTTACTTTAGACCAAGTCATCAATCATTCTGTGACGAACAAAAGAAGCCTGATGTTGAACAGAGAGTTGATGAAAAGATGGAGAAGTTGGCTGATGAGACTGACAAAGCATGCAAGGCAAACGTAAACGAGGTAAATGAGTCTAAAATTGAGCTTGTGATTGAAAAACCATGTTTGAAATGTGCTGAGCCATGCAGTGAATGTGTTGTAAAAGACACACGATATACTGAGCTCAAAAGTTTAACAGACAATTTGTCAAGTGATTTTAAATCAACTAAAGAAGCTTACGACAAATTGAGCAAAACTGTTAAACAATATGAAAAAGCACTAAGAGAAAATGATTGAACTCTTTCTATGCTCAAAGCGTCAGTAATGGACAAACAAAAGGCCATTAATATTTACTTAAATACTATCACTGAGTTAAAAAGTGAGCTTGAGAATGTAAGAATAGAAACTGAACGGGTTAACAAATTGTTAATCAGTTTTCCACAAGCTCTTACGTCATTGATCACATTTTACCCAAAATTGAAAACATAGATGAATCTAAAAAGGATGATAACAAGAGTGCAAGTTACGATCGTGTTCCACACCCTATGTTGAATAGTTATGTTTGTAAAAAGCCATCAAGGGTGGAAAAGGCACTCAATCTAAAACTAAAAACTGAACAATCAAAAGAGCTGCCTACAAACATCGACGTAACTTACACAACATCTAAACTTGAATGTGACTCTGAGGTGTTAAAACAGTGGTCGAAAATGTCTTAAAAACTGAATCTGACAAGTCTAAATCTGATGTTGAAACATCGGAAGATAGTTTAAACAATGATCCAAATGTCATAGTATATAAAATGCATGGCTCTGATAAACTATTTCTGATGAGGATTTTCCCATCCAGAATGTGAATCTGGATCGTGTTGATAAATTGTTCAAGCTTGTGGAGGTAAGCCATTCTGATTTAGATAAACCTAATGCGTCATATTACTCTAAATCAAAATGTGTCACCAGACCCTATATAAGAGAAACAAAGATTAACTGGAGAATAGGAGGGCGGGTTTGGGTTTCCAAAAGCGAAGACTGAACAACAAGTCCCAAAAGCTAAACTTTACTAAGAAAATCAATTTCGTTTTTGGGACAACAATAGAAAAGGAAAAAAAATCATCGGAACACAATCAAATGATGATTTCAAGAAAGAGAAAGAGAATAAGAAGCAAATTTTGGATTCCTCTGTCTGTAAAGACAGTAGGACATGCTACAAATGTAAGAATGTCGGGCATATTTCACGATATTGCTTGCAAATAAATCAAAAATCTATTTCTAAAAGGTTCACCAAGGATGAGAAACAAAAGGCACCTATGGTTGCACCTAAGCAAATTTTGAAAAGAAACAATGAATCCTACCAAAATGTTAAACCAACTCTTCAACGTTATTCTAAATTTGAAATTGGTGAAACATCAACTAAATATCGTCAAATGGATTCTAAATTTTATGCTAAAAAGGCAAATATGAATACGCAAACATGGGTGACAAAAGTCAAACCGTCCAAGGTAGAACCGAAACCTTCTGTTCCAAACAAAACCGAGCCTAAAAAGAACGTCAAAACCAAAGTAGGTCCGAAATTTGACATTCGAACCCACCCAAGACCAAGCAGGCTTGGGTTTCTTTGTTTAAATAGTTTTTTCCGCATGTGTGTAGGGCTCCCGCGATCGATCATGTCTAAATGGATAATTTGGATAGTGGGCTTCCAGGCACATGACAGGGATGCTTGCGTTGTTACACGATGTTAAAGCTATCCGCGGAGGGTACATAACTTTTGCCGGAACGCAAGGAGGAGAACTGTCGGTGAAGGAATTCTTACGAATGGAGTTTATCGTTTGATAAAGTGAACTACATCACGGAACTTGAGAACAATCTACTCAGCATTTCGCAGATTTGCGACAAAAAAATCACAACGCACTTCAATGATAAAGAATGCTTGATCTTAAAGCCGGGATTCAAAATTCAAGAGGAATGGATTCTCTTGCGTGGTCTGAAAGAAAATGATCTTTATGTTCTTGATATGAGTGTCGCATCAACAACATCAATCCTTTGTTCCTAAAGCTACCGAAAAAGAGTCTATTCTATGGTATAGGAAGATGGGGGCACAATCATCTGAGAAAGATGAATTATCTGGTGCATAACGACCTAGTGGAGGGTGTTAATCTGAAAAATTTTCATTTATCCGATGATTGGCTGAGCTGTAAAAAGGGAAACAACATAACAAATCACACCCACGAAAGCTGTTGAATTCTATCAAGCTACAACTAGAGAGGCTACATATGGATCTTTTCGGGCCAGTAAACGTCAAAAGCTTTTCTGGTGATCTATATTGCCTGGTCGTTACAGATGATTACTCAAGATTCTCATGGATTTTCTTTCTGGAGAGCAAAGATGAAACATTTGAAACTCTAATGATCCTTTTCAGAAAACTCGAAAACCTGTATCCCTTGCCAATCAAGAGAATCCTTAGTGACAACTATACAGAGTTCAAGAAAAAACAGATGCTCGAGTTTTGCAACAAAAAGGGATTCTTCATGAATCAGTGCTCCTTATACTCCTTAACAAAATGGTGTAGCTAAACGAAAGAATCGTACATTGATTGAGACTGCCAGAACCATGCTCGTCGATTCGAAATTGCCAATCAGTTTCTGGAGTGAAGCAGTCGCATCAGCGTGTAACACCCTTAATCGTGTGTTAACATTCAAGCCTCACAACAAGCCTAACCTTGCATTTCTGGAACCATTTGGATCACCGTGTACTGTATTGGACCCGGATGGTAAATTTGGTGCCAAATCCTTGGAAGGATTCTTCGTAGGTTATGCTACTCCTCAAAAACGTGTCTTCTTGCCGAGTTTGAACCAGGTTATTCTTGCGCTGCATGTTGATGGTCAACGTTATACTACACCTACGCAGAAACATGGGGATCCATGGTTGTTTAACTATGAAGGTTTGTGGAATTCTTTCGACCTACCAGACATGCCATCAGAAGAAGAACTTGTTATGCTCTTTCAACAGCATCAAATCTCTGATCAAGAGCAAGTTACCAGACCATTAGTGATTTCCCCGTCACTTCCTATGTCTAACACATCTGATGTATATCCGAGCACTACTCTTCAAGACTCTGTCCGTGTACCTATTGTCAACACACTGCTGAATCATCTGTCCAGCAATAGCCAAATGCCGACTCTGATCGTGAACCAACTTTCGATGATGGAGGATCTAGTTCCGATGAAGGATCTAAGCAGATTGAATGCTTCCTGAATAATCAAGCTGATCAATCAAATGTAAGGAATGAAGCTTCATCATCTGCGCCAGTTGTTGATGAAGTTATCACGAATTTGCAAACACAAGTAGATGTCCCAAGTGAAGTGATGCCAAGGACGCTTTCATATCGTCCTTCGGAGAATATTATTGGCAACTTACAAACGGGAGTGCAAACTCGCAATTATACTCGTATTGCTCCACTACAAACCAGACTTTCTAATAGTTGTTTTGTTTCTCAGGTGGAACCCGAGAACTAGAAAGGCGAGTTAAAGGAAGAGAGCTGGGTGGATGCAATGTAAGAGGAATTGCTACAATTCCAGAAGCTTGGAGTCTGGAAGCTTGTTGACCTACCAGATCATCACAAAAAGATAAACCCTAGATGGGTCTTCAAGTGCAAGCATGATGATATAGGAATTGTAGTGCGCAACAAAGCTCGACTCGTGGTACAAGGTTTTCATCATCAGGAAGGAATAGATTACACCGAAGTCTATGCTCAGTCGCTCATCTTGAAGCAATCCGCATATTCTTGGCCTTTGTCTCTTGGAAAGGGTTCAAGGTGTACCAGTTGGATGTCAAATCTGCTTTCCTATACGGAAAAGTATAAGAGGAGGTGTATGTCGGCCAACCACTGGGGTTTGTCGATCCCATACACAAAGACAAAGTCCACGTTCTGAACAAAGCCTTATATGGTCTACATCAAGCTCCGAGAGCCTGGTATGAAACGATGTCACGACATCTTCTAGACAATGGCTTTATCAGAGGAACTGTAGATTCTACCCTCTTTACAAAGGAAGTGGATGGGCATTTGATTATAGTGCAGATATATGTGATCGGAGTGTCGCGCTCCGGTCAAAGATAATATTTATATACCCAAATTACCCTTAACAATGTGTTAGTTGTAGTAAGGGGTCGAACCACGAAGAGTTTATGGTTTGTGTTCGGATGTGATTGATTTTACTAGGATTGTCACTTTTTATGAAGCTTGCTATTTTGGTTGTTTAGTTTGGTTATTTGGTTTAAAAGAATGTTGGAATGGTCCGACGAATTTTTGTTTCTACTTTACTAATTTTGAAAACTCAATTGATTGCAAGAAAACTTAACTAATCTTGATGAAACACAATAGTTTGAAAACAAGGTTCACACCCGGTTCGGTAATGTAAATCCTAAGGTTTCTACGCGTTTTGGTTTTAACTCAATTGCAAACAAGGATCAGCGAATTTAGCATTACGTGGTTTAGGTGTCAAAAGCTATCAACATCATAGACAATGGACTACAATACACTTCATTACCAAGAACATGTAAACTCTAAGCTAGATAAGGCATAATCGCACATAAAGATTTTGCAAAGTCAAATTTCATAACTCATTCGACAATTCACAAATACAATACTAATGCGAGACAATTATCATAAAGTTTCAAATCAAATTGCAATTTGTCACAAATCAAAATCCAAAACAATGTGAAACCCTAGAACTTACAAAACCTACACCAGGGTGAAACCTTCAGTAATTAGCGGCTCAGGGTGAACGGAACTTGA
This sequence comes from Scalesia atractyloides, assembly GCA_947069175.1. Lineage (NCBI taxonomy): Eukaryota > Viridiplantae > Streptophyta > Magnoliopsida > Asterales > Asteraceae > Scalesia > Scalesia atractyloides. The sequence continues at coordinate 49,769,636 of CAMTDV010000013.1, read as the reverse complement.
TCAATGGTAGATTGGAATTCAAACACGAACATCTTGAGCTTTGATGGTGGTGATGGTGAGGATTTAGGGTTTGGATTAGATGATTATGGTGGAAGGATTGATGAACTTTTGAAGATGGAGATGATGGATTAGGGTTAGGGATAATGGAAGATTGATTTGGTTGAAGATGGATGAACAAGATGGATTGGAATTGAAAGTGACGATGTTCTTGGCTCCAAGATGGCTCTTTTTGTCACACCCTGACCCGCAGCAGAATAAGAGTCGGGCATAATTGGGTTATCACCAAAGCTCATGATGTTTACTAAAATGTTTCATATTTATTTAATTCAAATTACAACTTAAATATCCAAATCCAAATTCATACAATTACAAGGAAATGAAACTATGTAAATAATCCAAAGCTTAAACTGGTTTATTCTTCTAGGCCTTCCTATGTGTTTCTTGCCTCAGCTGGATCACCTGTATCATGTGTAAAACGGGGGATATTTTGGGTCAACAAAAGTTGGCGAGTGAACCTTGATAAAACATTGTTATTAATTTCTTGTTTTATTTAATATGGAAAATTTGTGCAATATCACATGTGAGCAAACATACATAAATAAACAACACAAACCACTTTGAATGTGTATATGATATGAATGATGATGAATGTGAGATCAAGGCTCAATCAAACGGAGCCGATCTTATGAGGCACCTGATACTCAACCCGTCTCTCACGGGGAACTGATGGGCCTAATGAAATGCGTGCACTGAAAATGGTAAATCCAAACTACAAATAATCCACGCAACAATTGATACACATTTGATACACATTTGATCACGGATATGATATATGCACAAGTGTTTAAATATAATAAAGAATTAAACGACACATGATACACCCCAAAACATGATTAAAGCGGGGAATTGGTAGAGATTCACTCACAATGGGTGCGTTCTTTGATGATGATGAAGGCGCACGAATTTATGATTTGATTGACGAGGAAGAACTAACCTAGATAATAACAAAATGATTTGATAAATAAAGAAATTTTGGTTGAGATTAATATTTTTAATTAGTGTTCTTAAATGGGATTTTTCGAATTATTTTTGTGAGTTTAAGGAAGTTTTCTAACCTTAATAATCTTGTTTTTAAGTATTTTTAAATAATTTTCTAATTAAATAAATAACTAAAAGAAACAAATAAAATAATAAAAAAAAATTGACTTTTGACCGTTGACCCGTTGACCGTTGACCGTTGACCGGTGAGACTGTGTTTAATTATGCGCTGAGTGAGGTTCGAACTCGGGACCTCTCGTATACGTGCACGCAGCTCTACCAACTGAGCTACGTGTCTAACCCGAAATATTCTCTGTTTTAATTATATTTATATACTAATTAATTTTCAACTTATTTGGTTTTATTAAAAATGGTTTATATGGCCGAACCGGTTGCAGGGACCCGGAGTCGAACTCGGGTCCTTCGATTCGAGTGCGCACAGCCCAACCAGTTGGGCTGTGTGTCCAATCTGTTTAACTTATGGATTATATTATTCTTATAAACAACCCGTGACTTGTTCTGATTCAGTTCTAAAAATGTTGGTTTTAATTCTGAAAGTCGGTACGTGTGCGATTCGAACTCGGGACGTGTGTATTGTTTGTGCACACAGTCCACCGCTGGACTGTGTGTCTAACCCGGTTTAATATCCGTTTTTAATTATACTTATACACATGTTTTAACTTCATCTTCTTCACTTATCGAATTACCAAACAGTGAAACCGACTGTTTGTTTAATTGACCAACTATGCTTATGATTGATTGAATTGAAGTAAAAAAAGGAATTAAGGAATAAGATGTACCAATCACAGAGTGTCTTCTTCAGATTTTCCGGCAAAATTCGTCGGCTCCGATTTGTGACTCTCGGCTGAGTATATTGTTTAACAGTTTAGATCCTTGGGTTGAACGATTAAAGTATGAATTAAGAGATAGCAGAGAAGTTTAGACAGATATACCGGTCGAGGAATGAATACGGTTTTCTGACGATTGATTCCGGCGAAGTTCCGGCGAAATTGAAATTCTCCGGCGACGAGCTAAAGCTTCGAAAAAGCTCACGGTTCTGAGCGAAAGGATTTCCAGAAGATTGAGTGGGTATTTATAGTGAAGAACTGGATTGAATTGTGTCCGATTTTGAGTTTTGATTCGCTTTTGAAGATTTCCGTCGGTTATGACGGAAATTGATTGTCGGCAACGGTTATAACCGACGTCGACATCAATTTGTGCGGTTTAGTCAAAACGGATTTGGCCAAAATCGCGGATTGCCGGATTTTCCGGTGACGACTACTCTGGGCGCGCTGATTACTGGATTTGACTTTCTAGTTTTATTATATATGTTATTTGTTTCCTTGATTATCACAACAGCAGTGTGTGGCGGAGTGGTGTGTTGTGTGTTTGGGTTTGTGGGTGACCCGGGTTCGAAACCCGGCGTCCCCATTTTATTTTTTTCTCACTATTTATTATTATTTATAAATTATGGTTTTAAAATTCTAATATATTTATTAATTATGTATCGTTTAAAATTAATATCAACCATAAATACGCAACGAATTTTATAACTGGATATTTGATTAATAAACGAAGCGGGTTTTGAAAACCCGTTTTTTGACGAATGTTACAGTATCCCCTACTTTTAGAAATTTCGTCCCGAAATTTAAGTAGTAGTGGTAACAGGAAAAAGATGTGGGTATTTCTCGCGCATTGAGTCTTCACGTTCCCAAGTAAACTCAGGTCATCGTTTTGACTCCCAACGTACCCTGACAATTGGAATACGACTTCGTCTTAAACGCTTCACTCCGAAGTCCATGATTTCTACTGGTCTTTCAATGAAGTGCATAGATTCATCGATCTGAATGTTTTCTATAGGAATATGGAGGTTTTCATCGGCGAGGCACTTCTTCAAGTTTGATACGTGGAATGTGGGATGAATTCTGTTGACTCTTCTGGTAGGTCAAGCTTGTATGCCACAGGACCTACTCTTTCGAGTATCTTGAAAGGTCCTACATAGCGTGGTGCTAGCTTGCCCTTCCACGGTGATACTTTTAAAAGTACTTGATCACCAATGTCAAATTCCAAAGGCTTTCGTCGTTTGTCTGCATAACTCTTTTGACGACTTTGAGCCGCTAGAAGATTGTTTCGAATTTGAATGACCTTGTCGGTTGTTTCTTGAATTAACTCTGGACCGGTGATTTGTGTTTCCCCAATTTCGTGCCAACATACTGGAGATCGGCACTTACGACCATATAAAGCTTCGAAAGGAGCCATGCTGATACTTGAATGACAGCTATTGTTGTACGAAAAATCAACTAATGGTAGATGAGCGTCCCAATTCCCTTTGAATTCTATGACACATGCTCGAAGCATGTCTTCAAGAGTTTGGATGGTGCGTTCAGATTGTCCATCAGTTTGAGGATGAAAAGCAGTACTTAGGTCTAATCGTGTACCCAAGGCGGTTTGTATGGCTCGCCATGTTTGTGAAGTGAAACGACCATCACGGTCTGAAATGATGCTTAAAGATACACCATGACGGCTTACGATCTCGCTGATGTATATACGAGCTAACTTCTCATTTTTGAAGTCCTCGCGAATCGGTATGAAGTGAGCTGATTTTGTAAGACGATCAATGATTACCCATATGGTGTCATACCCACTGGAGGTGCGAGGTAACCCAGTAATGAAGTCCATGGTTATATTTTCCCACTTCCATACAGGTATTTCGGGTTGGACTAGGAGTCCTGAAGGTCTTTGATGTTCAGCCTTTACTTTGGAACAGGTAAGGCACTTGGAAACAAAAACAGCGATGTCCTTTTTCATGCCAGGCCACCAGTAGGTGTATCGTAGATCTTGATACATCTTGTCGGCTCCTAGGTGTACAGAGTATCGTGTTTTGTGCGCCTCATTCATAAGGAAATCACGAAGGTTATCGCGATCGGGAATCCATATGCGATTTAAATAGTATAGAATACCGTCGGATTTGGTTTCGATTTTGAGTTCAGCTCCACATGACAGCTCATCGCGTACGTCATTTTCTGTTACAGAAACATGTTGAGCTGCTCGGATTCGATCTTTGATGTCGGTTATGATTTGCGAACATAGAAGACGAATGGAGTTTGCATAACCTTTTCGACTGAGTGCATCAGCCACCACGTTTGCCTTGCAGGATGATACCGAATTTCACAGTCGTAGTCGTTAAGAAGTTCGACCCATCTTCGTTGCCTCATATTCAACTCCTTTTGGTTGAAGATATGTTGGAAACTTTTGTGGTCAGTGTATATTTCACACTTGGTACCATAGAGGTAATGTCTCTATATCTTAAGAGCGAACACAACGGCTCCAAGTTCCAGGTCGTGGGTGGTGTAATTCTTCTCGTGAACCTTGAGTTGCCTAGAAGCATAGGCTATCACTTTTCCTCTTTGCATTAATACACAGCCTAGCCCTTGCCCCGATGCGTCACAATATACTACAAAGTCATCGCAACCTTCAGGGAGTGTGAGGATAGGTGCGTCACAAAGTTTTTTGCTTTAGAGTTTGGAAGGCTTCTTCTTGTTTAGGTCCCCATATGAAGGGTTTTCCTTTACGAGTCAAAGCCGTGAGTGGTACAGCAATACGGGAAAAATTGGCAATGAAGCGGCGATAGTAACCAGCCAAACCAAGAAATGATCTTACTTCGGTAGGGGTACGTGGCGCTTGCCATTCTTGCACTGCCTTCATTTTTTAAGGATCGACATGTATTCCTTTTTCATTGACGACATGTCCAAGGAATTGTACTTCACCTAACCAGAATTCGCATTTTGAGAACTTAGCGTAGAGCTTTTCAGTCCTTAAGAGTGTAAGGATGAGTCGAAGGTGTCGTTCATGATCGGATTTAGACTTGGAGTAGATAAGAATATCGTCGATGAAGACTATGACGAAACGGTCGAGGTAGGGTTTGCATACCCTATTCATTAGATCCATGAATACAGCGGGGGCGTTGGTTAAACCGAATGGCATGGCCATGAATTCGTAATGACCATAACGAGTTCGGAAGGCGGCCTTTGGGACGTCTTCTTCATGTACTCTTAGTTGATGATAACCAGAACGAAGGTCGATTTTTGAAAAGCAGGTGGCGCCTTGAAGTTGGTCTAGGAGGTCATCGATGCGAGGTAGTGGATAGCGATTTTTAACCGTTAGCTTGTTGAGTTCTCTGTAGTCGATACACATGCGAAACATTCCATCTTTCTTCTGCACAAAGAGAATAGGTGCACCCCAAGGCGAGGAGCTAGGACGTATGAATCCTTTGTCAGTCAGCTCTTGCAGTTGAGTGGCCAGCTCTTGCATTTCGGATGGGGCTAACCTATAAGGAGATTTTGCGACTGGTGTAGCGCCAGGTACAAGATCGATGCGGAATTCGACTTCTCTCTCAGGAGGGAGTCCTGAGATGTCGTCGGGAAAGACTTGTGGGAATTCTTTCACAACTGGTATATCTTCGAGTTTCCTTTCCTTGTTTCCCTTTTTGACGACGTGAGTTAGGAATGCGACATAGTTCTTGCGGAGATATCTTCGGGCTTGAAGGCAGGACATTAGTTTGAGTCCTTTCGAAGGGGTTTCTCCAAAAATACGTAGAGTCTGACCGTCTGCAAGAGGAATGCGAATGAACTTCTCGCGGCACACTACTTCAGCGTGATGCTGGCTGAGTCAGTCCATACCGATTATAACATCGAAACTTCCCAACTTCATAGGAATAAGGTCAACTGGAAAATCGTGATCGTTTAGAGTGAGGGTACAATTTCGTATAATAGAATTTAATGAACCGGGCTTTCCGTCAGCAACTTCCACCGTTAGGGATTCCATGAGATTATCACGAGTTTGGTTGAGGATAGGTTCAAATTCTAAGGACACAAAACTATTATCCGCGCCAGTATCGAATAACATGGATGCATAACTACCATTGATGAGAAACGTACCGTTAACCACGTTGTTGTCAGCCCTAGCTTGGTTGGCATTGATGTTGAAAGCTCTTCCACGGGCAGGTGGAGGAGCTTGGTTAGCTTGGTTTACTGGGTTCGCTTGGGCTTGAGCATGGATGATGTTCACCAAGCGTGGACAAGTGTTCCTGAAGTGGTTTGGGTCTCCACAGTTGTAACAAGCTCGCATGGGTTGCATCATGGGGTAGTTGGGTTGGTAGTAGGATTGGGCTATGTGTTGTGCAGATGGTAGAAGTAAGGGTTGTTGGGCTTAACCCACTATCTGATGGTGGGTTTGGGTTGGGGGTTGATTGCGGTTTGTTCTTTGCAGAGTGCGACAAGTTTGAATGGTGTGACCCGCACGGCCACAGCTGGTGCAATGTTGGCAAAGAGTTTCGGGAGGGTGATGGTATTGACAACGGTTGCATTTTAGGTGTGGGCCGGTTTATGGCTTTTTAAATGGTGCAGTCGAAGGAGCAATTTGGGTGATTGGTGCAGCAGTGATAGGAGGGTTGGTTTGAGTGACAGCAAAATTCTTGCTATTTCGTTTCCTCTTACCAACAAACCTTGAGGAGGAGACCGAGTGGTTTGTAGTTGAGGTCTCTATGGGTGTTTTCTTCTTATCATCCTTAAATTTGCCGTTTCGGATGCGATTCTCAGTGAGTTCGGTAGCTAGTTCCATTGCGGCTTCAAGTGTTGCAGGCGAAGTGCTTAGAACCGACTCTTGAATTTTCGAGGGAAGACCTCGAATGTAGTGTTCAACCAAGCGGTACACGGGGGTGAACAAATTAGGGATCATCTTGTTTAGCTCGAGAAATCTTTTGTTATAGGAAGTGTGATCTCCTTCCTTTTGTTTTAGCGCGTGGAATTCATCTTCCAACTTTTTGATTTCACTTCTTGGACAGATTCGTCGGGTCATCCCTTAACTCTTCCCATGTTAAGGCCATGGCATCTTCAACTCCTCGTTTACCCTTTTCCGTGTTCCACCAGGTAAGGGCTACCCCAAACAGTCTTCCTGTTGCATAACGTACCTTGCGATCCTCGGGACAATCGCAATTGAGAAAAGTGTTCTCCATTTCTTCAAACCAGTGAAGGAGAGCAGTAACACCTTCGGTCCCTTCATACTTTGGGGGATCGCAAGATTTGAAGTGTTTGTAGGAGCACTTTTTGGAGGGAGGGTTGGCGACGCTCTAGTCTTCTTGATTGGGAGGGTTGATGGGATTTCCGGTGAGAGCTTGTTGAACTTGAATCACGATGTCAGGAAGCACCGCGGCCATTTGTTTAGCAATTTGAGTGGCCAAGCGTTCATTGGATCTTCCTGACTTTCTACCTCCACGTAGTTGCCTAGCTGACATCTACAGGAACATACATAGGAAGATTGTGAGTTTAAGAAGTTTCTAGGTGGCATGTGTCGTTAAAAGAATAAAAATAACATAACTAACAATAATGCAACTACATCCATAGGATGTCTTGGGTTTGCTCATGTTTGGGCCTCCAATGCCCCCCATACCGTCGCCTGTATAGTCATGTGGGCCCCCATGACTATTGGGCTTGGTAGGATTCACATTGGTGTTGGCGGATTAACACTCGCATCACCCGAATGAAAACCGTGAAATATGATTGCGAGATGTATGGTAGGAGGGTGTCCAGGTGTAGACACAATGACAACTCAAAGTGGGGTTAGCTCACACGACGTTTGGTATAGCATGCTTTGGCCTAATAGGTCCTTCGTACTCTCATCGTTAGTCCCCAGGTAGGCAAACTGGTCCTTTATTTTGGATTTATACGAATGCCAAGCCTAGACAGGACGTTCTGACTACCGGTACTCGTACCCTTCCAGTTACTACATGCCCGTCATGAGAACTCACTTTGATGTGATTTGGAAACACAAAAATCATTGCAAAAATCATGGGAATTGTGAGGTGTGTGCTCTCATGGATATGATATGTTATGAGGTTATGATTTATGATGAGCATTGTATAATAACATGTATTGTGAGCATGCTTGCATAACATTGAGTGTAAAGATAAACATAAAGCATATATACATCATGAATTTTGTATGTAACGCATAAACAATTTAAAATTTTAATCAACTATAGTATAGGCTCTAAGGGTCTAATAACCTATCCTATATCCCTATAGTCATGGCTCTGATACCAATCTGTCACACCCCGACTCGCAGCGGAATAAGAGTCGGGGCATAATTGGGTTATCACCAAAGCTCATGATGTTTACTAAAATGTTTCATATTTATTTTAATTCAAATTACAACTTAAATATCCAAATCCAAATTCATACAATTACAAGGAAATGAAACTATGTAAATAATCCAAAGCTTAAACTGGTTTATTCTTCTAGGCCTTCCTATGTGTTTCTTGCCTCAGCTGGATCACCTGTATCATGTGTAAGACGGGAGATATTTTGGGTCAACAAAAGTTGGCGAGTGAACCTTGATAAAACATTGTTATTAATTTCTTGTTTTATTTAATATGGAAAATTTGTGCAATATCACATGTGAGCAAACATATATAAATAAACAACACAAACCACTTTGAATGAGTATATGATATGAATGGTGATGAATGTGAGATCAAGACTCAATCAAACGGAGCTGATCTTATGAGGCACCTGATGCTCAACCCGTCTCCCACGGGGAACTGATGGGCCTAATGAAATACGTGCACTGAAAATGATAAATCCAAACTACAAATAATCCACACAACAATTGATACACATTTGATCACGGATATGACGTATGCACAAGTGTTTAAATATAATAAAGAATTAAAC